>CM068828.1:110384005-110809005 GCA_028554795.2 Sinohyriopsis cumingii
CAAAGCTCATCTTTGTAAAACATCATGATGATGCAGAATTTTGCTTACACATGCAAGAGAGGAAAGGATACTTTCTAGCAAATTATGTTTTCCCAAGAATACTTACCCAAACACACTGACATCAGGCAATAAACTTTGCTGCCTCCCAATCTTTTCCATCTAAACTATTTAGACATAACTATCTCTCACTCTTCAAAGGCAATACAAAAATGTAATACCTATATCTCACCATTCAAAGGAGGGGCCCCAAGTGGCCAAGTGGTTTAAAGTGCTCTCCATTACGGATCACTGCATCTCACCTCTGTCTGCGTGGGTTTGAGTCTCGAATTTGGCCAATGTGGGTATGTGAGAAAGCTTGCCAGTAGTTTCTCGTGGGTCAGTGGTTCTTTTCAGGGTTTTCCCGGGTTCTTCCTCCACCATTAAGACTGGCTGCCATGTATAGCCTATATGTGCTGAAAAATGGCGTTAAACCCCACAACAACAACAACAACAACCATTCAAAGGAATACCAAAATACTATTCCTATGCCTCATCAATCAAAGGCAATACAAAATTGTCATAATTATACCTCAACAGTGACAGGTAATACAAAAATGTAATACCTATATCCCACCCTTCAAAAGAATACCAAAATACTATTCCTGTCTGATCAATCAAAGGCAATACAAAATTGTCATTATGTCTCAACAGTCACAGGTAATACAAAATGTCATACCTACACCTCACCCTTGAAAGGAATACCAAAATACTATTCCTATGTCTCATCAATCAAAGGCAATATAAAATTGTCATAATTATGTCTCAACAGTCTCAGGTAATACAAAATGTCATACCTATACATACATGCCAACTCCTGACGAGGAAAAAGTGTAATCCAAGTGGACAAAAAGAGGATTCCAAGCAGAAAAAGGGGAATCCACACATAACATGCTAAAAATTCAATAAACAATGATTTATTTGCCCCTCTCATCTTTTAAGATCCTTTACTGCTTGAAGTTTTCATATGTAACACTTTTAGCTTTCGAAAGCAACAGATTTTCATGTTGCATTTTAAAACACTTTGTACCAGCTGAGACCATGAATATTTTGCATGCCATCTCCATAGGGGAATTTCTGAAGCATGTAATCACAGGCTGTAGCATAATAATCTCTAACATTATCATAAAACACCTTCACAGGTAGAGCAGAATTGTGTTCTATGAATTCTCTTGCTTCTGCACCAATAGCAAGATCTTTATTTTCTATTAAGAACTCGGTAAATAACACCTCTGCATTTATAATATTCATGTCCGCACTTTAGTTCTGCTGTAGATAAATAGTTACCTTAGTATTGGAGTTCGTAAAACAAGCTAATTTGATGTGTTTCTTTGTTTTCAAGTGTTCCTCCACATAAAATTTACCACCATGCCCATTATTAAAATCATTTCCGCACAGACTGCAATGAGCATGATGCTGCCCTAGAATACAGGGACTCGTATCGTTGCTTAAAACTGATGTCACCTGTCATACATGTACTATATAGTAATGCATGACAGGTCAATTTTAAGCAATGATACGAGCCTCTGTGCCCGAGAATGGAACATTGTATTATGCCATTCATGTATTCATCTTTGAAGGATTCTTTTTTTCTTTGGTTGTCTTTTTCTGATCCACTTGTGAAATTCTTTGAAAAAATATATGTGCTCTAACACAAACATCGACTAGAATATATCTGAAGACTTTTAGCGCCAAATAGCAAAATTATTTCCACATGGCCTGCAATAGACGTCACATGATGCTGCCCTAGTGTCCTCATCTTTGAAGGATTGTTATTTTATTTTTCGTTTATTTTTGGCCTTTTTCAAATCCATCTGTGAAATTATTTGAAAGGAGATATTTTTGCTCTCATACATGCATCGACTAAAATAAATTATATTTTTTAGCACCAAATACCTATAGACTGGTTCTGTACTAAATATAAATTAGAAAAAAGAATCTGCTGTAAAGATTAAAAATTAGAAAACCAGTCTGTTCTCTCCTCACTAAGCCACACATCTGCTATAAATAGAATACTGGGTTGAAAGTTTGAAAGTAGAACCAGCATGTTTCTGGGTAATAGGATAGTTGCTATAAATAGAACATAATACCGTTAAGAAAGTGCACGGACAAGCATACTCTTATATTGTAGTTACATAGAAGCCGTCTTTTCTAAAATACGGTCTGTGGGATTAATGGGATGTTAATAAAACGAGAAAACAAACAACAGTTTTTTTTTGGAAGGTTGATATACAGAAAAAGTGTAATCCATATACGTTTACGTGTAAGGCATAATTTAGTGAAAAAAAGTGTAATGATAATGCCAAAAGCGTAATGGTTGGCATGTATGCCTATACCTCACACTTGAAAGGAATACCAAAATGCTATTCCTACGTCTCATCAATCAAAGGCAATACAAAATTGTCATAATTATGTCTCAACAGTCACAGGCAATACAAAATGTTATACCTATACCACACACTTGAAAGGAATACCAAAATGCTATTCTTATGCCTCAAAGGCAATACAAAATTGTCATAATTATGTCTCAACAGTCATGGCAACACAAAATGTTATTTGTATGCCTCATCAATCAAAGGCAATATCAAATTGTCATAATTATGTCTCAACAGTCACAGGCAATACAACTTGTTATACCTATACCTCACCATTCAAAGCAATACCAAAATACTATTCCTATGTCTCATCAATCAAAGGCAATACAAAATTGTCATAATTATGTCTCAACAGTCATAGGTAATACAAAATGTTATACCTATACCTCACCATTCAAAGCAATACCAAAATACTATTCCTATGTCTCATCAATCAAAGGCAATACAAAATTGTCATAATTATGTCTCAACAGTCACAGGCAATACCAAATATCAAACCTGTACCTCAACATTCACAGGCAATACAAATATGATACCTTATTTGTCATAATTTACAGATAAAACAAAAATATGTTACCTAAATCATGCCATTCAAAGGCAATATGAAAATGCGTTAAGACCAATAACAATTATAAAAAAATGAATATCTTACTGTAATTGCGCCAAGAACTCCACAGTCAAGAAATGCACTCTGAAGATCAGCTCTGGAAAAGACAAATGTAATGTGTATGGTACTGTAAATTACATACTCTTTACCAGTATAGCATTTTTTTGAGAAGACACAAAATTTATGAAAATATTTGCTAATTCAACAAGAGTACAAGAGTAACTGAATATCACATATGCAACCCAAGTTTAACACAGTCCTCTGTGTAGGAACCAGTATGGCATGGTTAAATCAAGAAATTATTGACCAACTGGTCTCAACAACTTTGACATTTGATCAAGGTATGTGGTCATCAAATAACCTGACCGTATGAGGACACATTTTTTACTTATTGGATTTAACACTGACCTTTAGCGCACAGAATCTAAAGATTTATTTTATTACCAATGTGCAAGCCATCAACATTGTTTAGTAATGGAACTTAATCTAGAACAAAACTTTTTCTGCAAAATCCATTTAACTTTTGACCACAGTTATCCTGACCTTTGACATTCTGACCCCAAATTTCAATAAGCTTTTTTCTTGTGCCAGCCAGCCAGCCAGCCAAAAATTCTGGTCCAAGTCTGCAAAGCAGAACTTATGTTACTGTGATGAAACCATTTTTCATTTTTCAGTCAGTGACCTTGACCTGACATTTTGACCCCAAATCAATAGGTTCCTTTCTTACCCCAAGTGCAAATTATCTGCAGATTCTGGTAACTGAGAATGATGAAGAACTTGAGTTACTGCATGCAAACAAAATATGGAACAGATGGACAAACAACACCATCATGCTGTGTAGAACTATGTCAAAGAATTTCAATGATACTGAAAAATTGCAATTTACATAGAAACTTATAACATCTAAAACTTCACTAGAACTCTACAGGAATATACAGGCTATGTACAAACACTTTTAACAAGACAATTTTTCATAGGCACTTGAATTTTCATTTGATATAAAAATGCTGTCAAGACTAAACTACCCTGAACTACTTCCAAGAAGAAAGTCTAAATCAACACTAAGTGAACAAATTATGTAATGAGATCAAGACAAAAATGGTTATTATCCACCAAATAATTAACTGTCAAAACAAGCCGAACTTTACAAATTTATCTACATTCTACAACACTTGCAGCAAGCTGAACGGGAGGCAAATCCATACATACCACAATGTCCCTTATATGCAGAGTTACTAAGCATAAAATACTGTCCCCTGTCCACATATTCGACTACTGCCCATTATATAAAGGACATTTAGAGAAGAACTGTAAAGAAGGAACCCAATCTGTTACTTTTGTTGAATTGATAAATCTACAACTTTAAAGACAGAACAAGAATATGCAACATGCCATTTATACTACTGTAGAATAAGGAAAGAAATATGTTGAATGACAGACAGGTTATTTACTTGCAAAACAGCTTCCATGCAAGAATGAACAAAACTTTGAAAAATAAAATATTTGTAAGACATTATGCTTGATTTGAAACTTAATGAAAGACCCACTTTTTCAGCTGAGATATGACTGCAGGTAAGTACTTCAGCTTCCTGATGGCAGGTTGTCTGTTCTTATTAAGCTCTCTATCTTCCTGTGAATAGAAATTTTACAATCAATAAAAACATCTTGTAAAACTCTGGCTTCTTTACTATTTAAACCAACATAAGTAACATGCATTTATACTGTGTCAAATTACCGATATATTTTGAAGAAACAATTCACGTTTTCACAATTAAAGAAACAAATGTAAACATGTGAATGATTATATATCAACATGGGAATGTGCTAGTAGCAAAGAAACTTAAAAATGAGGGATACATTAATGTTTCTTACATATCTTTCTTTATTTCATACTTTAGTTAGTCACACTACAATGATAAACTGCAACCATTTCAGATAATTTGGGTCCAAGGTAGCTGAGTGGTCTAAAGTGCTCGTATTTACTGATCAATGCCATCTCACCTCTGCCCATGTGGTTTTGATACTTGGGCTTGGGAAATGTGAGTATGTGAGAAAGCCTGACAGTAACTTCCTGTGGATTAGTGGTTTTTACCAGGGTCTTCCCGGAGTTTCTTCCTCATCTAGTTATACTGGTTGCCATATATACCTTATTGTGTGCTGAAAACTGGCATTAAATTCACAACAACATCTTGAGGTAAGCCACCATTAAACATAACTGGGATATACACAGTTAAAGCCCACATGTTCACAAAATAAATATTAACTGACATGACACATTTTTATATGTCAGTGGTAAAATGTTCTCAAGTACTTGCGATATCCAAGGCTGCAAACTGTACATATCTGCTGCTGAATAATGCACTGGAAGATCTGGCAGTGTGTAATTAGCAGAACAAACATAGACCCCAATCTTCTGGCACATTATATGACAGCAGAATGGGGTCTGTTGTTTGCAGTTGAGCTTATTTATAAGCATGTATATAACAGTAAATATTCTGTCTCTATTATTATTATACTGAAAAACTCTAGACCCATGTCACAATTGTGTATATAATACCCTTTAAGATCACCGTGTGTAACCTATTTGTACTAAAGATAAAATGTATCTGACCTGAACCTTTGTACCAGAAATCTCAAAATTTCCATTAAATATGGGTGAGTGTATGCCATTTCTATAAATAAAAAAGCAAAACATGAAAACATGTTCATGTTTGATACATACTGATTTATGTCAAATAGTTAAAAGTTATAATTAGAGGTCATCATCAGAGTTCATCATGCATGTTCTGATGAAGATAATGAAAAGATTTACCTTTTCTTAAGAAAACATAAAAAGGCAACAAAATTAAATAACAATTTGTATTTACATTAAAGCAGATAATGAAACAGACTTACTGAAGGTGGGCTACACTGACATCATGATTGAATGATTTCTATTTAAAATGGTTTCTTTTTTGCATGGATCATGAATAGTTCATTAATTTAATTAAAATTAAGTGTCTGCTTTTTTCTTCCTTCCTTCTTTCATTTTCTAATCCTGCTTTTTTTAAAAAATGTTCACACAGTGTGAAACAGTCATATATGAACCGGAAGCCTTCTAGTACCAAAATCTTAACATTTTCCGAAAGGAAAAGAGAAAGAAAGATGTAAAATAAAATGCATACAATTTCTGAGTGCCTATGAAAATCTGTTTTCTGAGGTAAAATCTTTTGCACAAAGATGAAAATATTTCAAAAATGGACTTCATGCTATCTATCCACTTTGATTCCACTTTCCTTTCTGAGGCACTGATTTTCTTGGATATTGTCAATGCTCCAAACCATGAATTTAAAAATCCAACAAGAAATTAGCCACATGTGGTGCACAAAGTCCACACCCACATCAGGTTTTCTTAAATACATTTTCAATGACCAAATAAGACTTGCTTCTTCAACTTGACTGATCTAAGAAAATATTGTCATTAACATGTGCTTGTTTGATTTTAACCATTTTGAAAAAAACGACAATAAAATTTTTGAAAAAAGGATTATAAAACATTTTCTATTGTTCCAAATGAATGTGTTGTGAGATCAGTAATACAAAAGAAAAGAGAAAATTTAAAGCATTTAAGTACTGATATTACTGGAAATGTAAACAAATAATGAAACAATCCAAAACAATTGCATCTGACACTTAATTATGTAGTTCAGGTGATGCACTTACTCCATACATCAGTCATAATCCATCTGCATGAATAATCAAAATAAAGCATAGATAAATGCAAATATTTATACTTCTAATTAAAGGTGGCAAAGCTTCCTGTTAAAATTAAAACCTGAAAGCACACATTATTCTGATCTGTATCCAAATAAATAACAAGACTGCAAAGTACATGAAATTCTAGCAGTAATTAAACGCTACCTGTATGCACTAATTACAGCACAGTATTAAAGCTCATACTTCACTGATTTTTTGGACAAAGCTACTGACTAAACATCCACCATAGTACTAATCAAGTATCTTACTACACGTAAATATGTCACATAAATAACTCAGAAATTGCTGACTACACAAGCCCAGATATTTCAATGCCACAAATAACTTGCCCGATCTCACAGTTATGTTCTCATGAGCTGTGATTATCCATTGGCTTGAATGCTGAAGGTGAAGATCTACTGATGCAGTACAGTGAACCAGTTGTATCCCACCTACCCACCCCACCTGTCCTGGCTCAATTCTTAACCTATGTTGCATACAACCCATGAAAATGTGATTACTATTCTCTTTAGTGTCTATTTTCACTAACATGTTTATTAAGTGTCATGGTTAATAAAATTCAATGAAAGATTATGGTGCAAACTCATGTATATAGATGTGCATCAAAACTGCTTTGTCCACCGCATTCTGACAAAGCAAAGAATGGGATTGATCTTGGCAGGTGCTTGATTTATGCTCACAGTGCCAGTAGTATTGTTTTAACCATTCAAGCAACCACCCTGAACTTGCTGTCAACATAGTTTTGCTATACTGTATTCTTTTATTTTCAAGAGGTTATTCCATGAAAATAAAATTCTGTAAATATGACCTCAAAATTATGACATAGGTGAATCCATGAAATTAAGTACTCATGAAAATGTATTGTTTGTTTTCAAGGTCAGGAAATCTGACACCCAAAAAGATTATATAAAACTACAATATATATATATATATATATATATATATATATATATATATATATATATATGTGTGTGTGTGTGTGTGTGTGTGTGTGTGTGTGTGCGTGTGTGTGTGTGTGTATGTGTGTGCATGTGTGTGTGTGTGAACAGACAGATAAACAAGGCGATTACTAAGGAGCTAATAAATTCTGAGAAAAGTATCAACCTCTGCTGCTGTCTTCATCTTGTTAATCATGTCTGCAATAAGGTCATCATTGTCGTTAATGATATCAAAATCTTTCTTTTTCCTCTTTCTTTTCTGCATTTCTTCCTTCTTCTTCTGCATCATCAGATCAAAGTCTGAGATGAAATCTCTGAAAATGAAAATGATAGACTGTCAATCAGTATGTATGTAAGTAACATAATAAAATTCAATGAGCATATGTACAAAATGATTTATTTACCCCTCTGGTCTTTTAACATCAATTACTGCTTCAAGTTTTCATATATAAAACTCTGAGCTTTACAAAGCAACAGTCTCTCATATTGCATTTCAAAACATTTTGTACCAGCTGAGATTATGAATATTTTGCACACCAGTTGAGAACCAAGTGCTGGGTTACAAAGTCTGGATATGAATTCAGTTTTATTTTTCTTAACAATACTGAACAATCTCTCACAGCTAGCACTGGAATGGTAAAGAACCAATATTCCTTTCATAACCTGACAAAGTGGAAACATATAACTTCCAGTTATTGGATCTTTTAGCTGGGAAATAAGGTGTCATTGCACATCAATTCTGTCTGCATGAAGTACATTGTCAGTAGAATGCCACATTGATACTTCAGGGGTTCTCCTTCTAATTTATCATAAGCCTTTTCTGCAGCAAGGTGCATATGACAGGGACAATCTCATATGTACACAGATGGAGACATTTTTTCAAAATATAGAATGCAATTCCTTTATGAATTCCAGTCATCACTTATGCATTATCAGCTAACAACCGAATACAGTTCTGCCAATTTATGTTTATTCAAAGCATTTTAAGCAAATAAAAAACATTTTCTCCAGTGGAATCTACTGTTAATTCTGGTAATGAAAGATGAACACACTCTGACTTTGACCCTTTCATTGTTAAAGTCTCTTACACATACTAGATATGTTTTGTCATCATAATCACTGTTCCTGTCTGTTGCAATACTAAATAACCCAATTTTCATGGCTTCTGCAATTTTAAGCAAATTATTTTCTGCTAAACACCTAACAATATTGGATGATTTTGTTCTTGCATATGCATATTATCTGCAATTTTGGAATCAGGAAACATAACTTTGAACAAAGGACCAACGTAGTCTTCTACTGCTGGGGGTAGTCCAAGTTCTTTTAAGAGCTCAGTAAATAGTGCCTCTGCATTTATTAGTTCTGCTGTAAAACAGAAATTACAAGTTACTTTAGCATTGGAGTTAGTTAAACGAGCTAATTCAAGGTTTCTTTGCTTTACCATCATGACCAATATTACAATCCTTTCCACACAGCCTGCAGTGGGCATGAAGCTGCCCTAGAATGGAATGCTGTATTTTGTAATTCATGTATTCATCTTTGAATCAGTTTTTCATCTTTTTCTAATCCATTTGTGAAATTATTTGAAAAACAATTTTGCTCTAACACATGCATCTACGAGAATAAATCTGACCTTGACATTTAGCACCAAATACCTACAGATTGATTCTGTACCAGATATGAATTTCTTACGTTACGTGTTTAGGCTCAAATAAACAGTAACACAAGATAAAGTGAAAACAAACTTTGAAAAATATAATTTACTTCCCTGGAAAAATACTGTAAAAATGAAAAAAAAAACATAACTTATGGTTTTAAGAATCAAACAAAAAATAGTCCAAGAATAATCTACAAATAAAATTTTTTTAAGTCCTAAAAATAAAATGTTCTAATGATTTCAATCCCGACAAAGAATTCAAGATGGATGATGATGACATAGGCTATAACCTGTAGTGTGCTGAAGTCTACAGTTCCTTGAAGAAACAAGAAATATCACTCCGGTTTTGGAGATCCGAAAACATTTTTATAAGAGCTGTCTTTGCTCAAGCATTTCGTATAATCACATGTATATCTCCAGGAAAAAAGAATTAATCCTTTTGAATCCAAATAATTTGAAATAACTCCAAACGACATAACATTTTCCAGTGTAAAGCCCAAATGATATTATTTCTCCAAAACAAAGGTTATATCATATTCCAAAATTCTGAAACACAGTTTCGAAAATCCCCAAGTTGTGAAACTGGAGAAGAAAAAAAAAAAGGGGGGGGGAGGGCATGTGATCATGTTTGTATCGCGTATGCCTAACATGACCCTGATGAAAACCAATCAATTTACTCTAAGAAATAAAATAAAATTATTTACATCTTAAACCACGTAGTCCCATCATTATCTCAAAAACAACCAATCATTCTAAATTAAAAATAGAACTTATTTACATGGTTGCTACTAATTTTTCATCAAGGTCAGGATCTAGTCAACATTTGGTGTTTATTAAAATAAACAGTCATTGTCAAACTAATTTCTGGAAACAAACATACATTACATTGACATGTAAAGAAAAAAAATAATTCCAAAACGCACAAATAATCAAATCAAATCAAGCAGAAATTAAATCAAATATAAAACAAAGAATCTGCAATCAAAGACTAAACCAATCTGTTCTCTCTTAACTAAGCAATACAGCTGCTATAAATAGAAACCGAGGTCAAAAGTTTGAAAGTAGAAACCAGCATGTTTCTTGAAAATAGGACAGCTGCTATAAATAGAACATAATAATGTTAGGAAAGTGCATGCAATGCTACGGACAAGCCTACTCTTATGTTTAAGTTAGGTAGAAGCCAATAATAATAAAAATGAGAAAACAAATTATTAATTTTTTGGGAATGGGGACATAATGAAAATGCGTAATCTGAAAACGTTTACATGTAGGCATAATTTAGTGAAAAAAGCATAATGAATATGCCAAAAGCGTAATGGTTGGCATGTATGCATGTGCTCTCAACTGGTGTCTAAGCTTATCAAAATCAGTATAAAAAATTGTCAGCTTATAAAACTGATGTTCTTAGGCTAATTTGAAAATGAGTGCACTATGTTCAGCAAACCAGATTGAGGTGCGCTAAACATTCAGACAGTTAAATATTAACTGTAGCTGTACTTTCTCAGGTATTTGTATGCACCTGCTGGACACCGTAGGGGAAAGTTTTTAGTGTCAAAGTTGAAGAATAAGGGTCAATGGCACTAAGGCATAGCCTTAAATTACATATACATCAGAAACCCTGCCCCCTAGATATGTAACCATTTTCTCCTAACATAATATTTTCCATGTTCTATTTGATATTGGTTATGCTTATTTTTGCATCTTAAATCTATAAAGCAAAGATTTAATGATGATCTGTACTTGCAGTTCCAATCCCTATTTCTTATTGAAGGGTACCACTTATTGTTCAATATTCTCTCTGTCTCACTCTTGCCATCTCATTCTCCTGTGATGTCTGCTGAACTGATACGTCTATATCCTTTTTCGAACATTTAGAAGGATCTGTGATGATTAATTACCTATAATGTGCTAAGAACAAAATTGGAATCAACAGTTGGGCTTGGGCTCTGCATGATGTTTTGTTCTTCAAAACAACTTAATCGGTAGATCACTATTTTTCTCAATCTACAAAATCTGTAATTTTAAAACTGAAATCATTGTGGGATTAACACATATCTACATAATTGGATTGTTCTACAATTATGTAACACATAACAGCAAACTTAGTCTTTAATACAGGAAGGTAACACAGTTGGTAATTTTGGACAATTTATCTCCTCATTAATATAGCAAATTTCAGGAATTAAGCTGAAGTAAATATTAATGTTCTAGAAATAACTATAAATATTTACATTTTGAAGATTTTATCCATAACAGAGAATTTCTCCACATCCTATCTTTAAGTGCAAGTTCTTGACAATCTTTAGTTAAGGCACATGGTCTATTATTCACAGGTACCTTGCCGTTTTGACCTCACAATCAATATGGTTCTTGCTTATCTAATGTGCCCATATATTCCATAACCTTTAGTGATGGTACATCATCATGAAATCAAATCTATGAGCAGAAACCTTTATCCAAATTTCAATCAGTGACCTTGACTTTTGACCTCCAAACCTCCTTAATCCAAGTGCAAGGGGTACACAAAGTTTGGTCTAGGTGTGTGATGTAGAACTAATGTTATCATGCAAAAATCAAGTGGCCTGGACTTGTTACCATTTGTCAACTAAATTAATAGGCTTTTCCTTAGTGCAAGCCATCCATAAAATTTCATCCTGGTATGTGACAGGGATCTCACATTACTGTGCAGAAACCACTGTTCGTAAGTCACAATGACCATAACCACTGACCCCAATAATGACAGGCTTCTTCTTCACTCAAAATGCAAGCTATCCAAAGTTTGGTCAATGTATGTTTTGTAAAACTAATGTTACTGCGCAGAAAACCTTATTCTTTAAGTCACGGTGACCTTGCCCTTTGACCACATAACTGATAGGCTTCTTTGTAACCCCAAGCAAAAGCCATCTCCAAAGTCTGGTAACCATAGATGTTGCAGCATTGAAGTTATTGTGCACAAAGCTCAACAGAGGCCAGCAAATGTGTTGTCTGTTGCAGTAGTCACCTCTTCCATAGCTCCATAAATATACGTGGACAGAAACATTTCATCTTCTTGCTCTTCAATTTCAAACTGACCAAATTTAATGGTCATCATCAGAATTGTTTGCATCACTTTCACCTGTGAGATAATGCATCCCCTACTACACTGGCTAGTGATGACATTTTAGGAGACACATTCAGCACATCACAATGTCATTCTGGATATGCCAAATCTCTTCATTGCTTTTAAAATCCTTGCTCTGTGTTGTGGACCAGGTACCTTCCAAAAACAATGCACAAACACTGCATGTCCTCCATAGCTTAAAATTATTTGCATTTAATATATTACATCACAACTGACTATAATTCTTTTAAAAAACAAGAATGAGAATAAATTCAGAAAAAAACAATCACAAAGATTTTACATGTGCAAATTATCAATTCTTGTTTCTTACATAAGCAAGAAAATGAAAGCAGTGTCTATGAAACCAACAATAGGCATGGATACTCCCATGCTGGAGCAAAAGTTCTGGAAAAAGTTCCACAACTTTGAAAACTTTCTCAAGAATTAAAAAAAAATTTCTGTACATAATGATTGCAACATGTACTAAATACAGTTACACTCAATACAATACCAACTCTGTTGATGGGTGACTACAAACCTTCATGATATTTCTTGGGTTTTGAGAGGCACAGGATATGATGTTGATCATATCCAGCATTAGCTAAAACTGAGTAAAAACTGCAGTCACCAAGACGTGGCCTGATAACGTAAATGGTAAGAGTTTCATGCCATTGTTATATAGATAAAAAACTAAATTTTGTTTCTCTTTACCACTGCTGGATTCAAGACATAGCAAAACATGTTTCCTGTTATTAATGTGATCAGGTAATATATTTTAAGGAGAACACATGTTTTGGTGGGAGAAACCTCTCAATGAACCATATAAGCAATCTGGTTTTAGTGCAAAAATTGAAGACATAGTTTTGACTATTTTAACACTAATGATGATGATGACATCACTAAAAAGGTGAAATCTTTTTCTTGCTAAACTTATGTATGTGTAGCGAAAAGAAATATGGACTCTTTATACTCACTCTCTCTCCGCATCTTTACGCACTGCCTCATCATTTTCATCATCATCTGACAACTCAGGAAGAATCTGACCCTCTCCCCCTTCACCAGCTGCCTCTACCTGGTCAGCATTGTCCTCATCATCAGACAGAATGGCTGACAGATACAAAAGAGAAATCAATAGGTGGATAAATGTAATGAGAGAGAAATCAGGAATGGATGGACACATGGAGAGAGAGAGAGAGAGAGAAAGAGGATGCAATGTAGACAAATATTTATTGAGGCGCTGACTGAATTCTGCACTTAAGTATTTTCAATCATGCTTACTTTACTATTAAAATCAGGTTCATATCTTTCTTTTAAAAGATTGGTCAAAGAGTATCCAGAAAACTGTCCTATCCAGCTATAATCTTGGTCAACTTAAAGACACTATTACACAAGATCTGCACAAGCTGTGAAAATAATATAGCAGCTATAGCAACCAGCTGTGGAGCCATGGTAGCTCAATTAGTAGAGCATTGGACTCCAAGGGTCACAGGTTCGATACCCTCCCAGGCCAGCCTGTGATGCCCACCTCAATGTGTCTTTGGGAAAGGCACTTAGCTCCCATTTTTGTTGGCATGATAGAGTCAAGAATGTGTAGAAAGTGGCATTAAAACCAACAGAAACAAAACAACATACAGTTAACCGATAATATGTAGCTACATGAACATTTGTTACTTTTATTTTCTCATTTGAATCATTTTTGTAGCATGTAAGTATGTCTGATGTTGTAAAACCAATATTACTGTATTTGCCAGCCTATAATGTAATACTTTTTTTAACCAGAAAATCGACTTATATATGGATTTTGTCATACAAATTGATTTACTGTATGTCACTTCATTTTTTGTATAGAAAACAATTCTCTAAAAATACGGAAAAAATGTGTTACAACATTTCATTTTGAGGGAGAGATCATCTGTGTAAAAATATCGGACTCCACACTGAGGATATGAAACAATTATATGATCGTCAGTATTAAATTTAACTTAGATGTAATTGCACTAAAGCTGCATGCATTAGTAACATACGTTGTTTAAATTTGATATGGGTGCATTAGAACTGAAGTTAGAAGATGAATAACCTTGACAGAGACAGAAACTGCATCACAATTTTCTTACTGCACCTCGTGATCAAATAAAAATTGTGCCCCATTATGAGAGAGAGAGAGGTATTTATGATTATATGGTAATCTTTTACTGTTCACTTACTTGATGACTGATCATACTCATGTAATGAGGTGCAGTACCATATTCAGTTATCAATTAATACCACTAGGTAAGTAATTCCTTCTCATTTTAATTATCACTTCCATTTTAATGAATCATGTGGCTTGTAGTGTTATGTACATGCTAATTAAATATGCTACAGCTGTAGTCACGTTTTCCAGAGTTAACACCTTTTAGAGGTCAAGATTTGGCAGACCAGATCAGATTCGTGAGGCTACCAATAGGGTTAATGAGGATAACTATGGGTGTTATGAATATGGTACAATATAATGAAAGGAAATGCCAGGTGTTACTCGTGTAAATTTCTCAACCATCTTTTGAACTTGCCAATAGGGCTGACAGGAATTTAAAGTAATATACAGCATGAACAAAGATCAAAATCAATTGCCACCTAAGTACAGGAAGAGTACATGCACTTAAAAAAATCTTATTTGTTGAGAATGGAGTATGGTATGTATTTTCAAGCTTTACATTTACTATATAATTTATTATTTTTTTGTGTCTTTGAATAAAGCATCCGCTAAACAGGGGCAATATTTTTTTCATGAGTGCAAGAAGAAATATGCGAGAATAAATATATGCATCTCTCTAACCCCCCCAGTGGAAAAAGCATTTTAGCATTAATTATGCAATTTCCCTATTCATGGTAATCTGAAAAAGCTTACACTGATAATTTTAATATTTATGAAACCAGAAGTTATTATAGATTAATTCCACACAACATCGCAAATTTTATCCTATCTGTAACTCAATAAATTTTCAGGTCATAATCTTTATATTTAGCTAAAAGTACACAATACATTGTGAAACAAATTAGGTACTTTTAGACACATTTATTGATCCAGACCAGAAAGGTTAAAATTCACGATGATGTGAGGAACAAAGTGGAAAAGACAAAGATAAGGTACTGATCTGGCCTCGTCTTATACTCAGCATCAACTATATATGGATGAAGGATGGAAAATTTGCCAAATTTGCTCATTTGACTTATACTCCATGTAGACTTATAGGCAGACAAATACGGTAGCTAAGAATATAATTTCATGTTTTGCAAGATTCACTATGCCAAAAGCTTAACAATCCAATACAATCTGCATGATCAAAGTTTATTTTGTATAATTCTAACTCTTATAAAAATAAAAAAGAAATTTCAATTAATAAACAAGAGCTATATTTTACCAAAACTTATGAATTCTGTCAAAGCAAACAAGAAGGGGACATGAAAATATCAGTTGTTCTTTCCTGTGCTTTGAAGTAACACCTTTTAGTTTTTAAATGATGCAACTTTAACCAATCAAAATGCTTGTTACAAAGCTTTAGTAAAACTTCTTAATTATTTTTTAATGTGTGCACAATTTACCCTTGTTTATTATGGCAAAACTCATGAGGTAATAAATGAAATAGCCAAAGTTTTTAATATTTATTCCTTGTGTAATACCAAGTAAATAAAACTTCTATTTCCATCTAATGCTTTTGAAGTTATTGCGTTAACACAATGAGACAGAAATGTTAATAAACATACTAGTCATGGTAAAAGATTTAAACAAGTTCCATTGAGAGATTTCCACACTTATAAAACTGCAATGCATATGAACAAAAAAGAAACTTACTGGCTTTTTTCTTTTTTGTTGTAGCTTCCACATCAGCTTCACCAAAGCCCTGAAGTAAAAAAAAAACAAAAAATCTTTTAAGACGGTATATGGTATTTTGCCATGATAATGACTGCACATTGCAAGTACCTTTACATAACTGCACTGATTTGTCATCCACAGAGACTGTGCTGCTGACAAAATAATGTTAGAGAACAAAGTTAAGGTGTACAACATGTGTCTGACAGTAAGTACATCACAAGGAATATGGTGAGTTTGTTCAATCATGTTTGAATGCATCAAATTTGAAATAATATTCATTGAGTCCTTTGGGTCAAATTGTAATTTTACTTCTTTTCATAGATGTGGTGTTTTATTCACAAACTGGTTCTATATTTCAACCCAACCCCTAAAGTCATTGTATCAGATTCATTTAACTATTTATGTTAGTTTAACTTGTTCAAAAATTCAAAATGTGCATGTTGTTAATAAACCATATATTTTACTTTATTATTCTGCCTATGATTACTTTGTAAGACAGCTGATCAAAGTGAAGGGTGTGTCCCATCAGGGTCTGTAAAACAGCTAATCAAGGAAAGAGGTGCGTACAACAGCTAATCAAGGTGACGGGTGTGAGACCACACCAAGGTCTGTAGAACAGCCAATCAATGTGAAGGGTGTGTGAACACACCAAGGTCTGTACAACAGCCAATCAAGGAAAAGGTTCTGTCCACACCAGGGTCTATAAAACAGCCAGTCAAGGTGACAAACAAACAAAATACCCAGTCACATAAAAAATAATCAAAACACTGTTAGCTTTGGTTTCTATAACAATTACTTTTCAATTCACAACATTTTATTTCTAGACCCAATCTGTATTCCACTAGTCTATGTATTCTTCCTTCAGGAATAGAGAGAAAATTTTGACATTTTTGGTATCAAATACAATACAGTTTTCCTTAACCGTATTCTCATTTTCAATAAATAACAAACAAGTGATGCAAAATACAGGAAGGAAATACTTTCTGGTGATATAAATTTCATTTAAGTTCAATATTTACCTTAAACAACATGTCAGGACATTCCATTAAATTTAAAGTTGGAGAGTGAGTTGACAAAGTAGGGATACATTTTTGTTTGGTGTAAAGTAGTTGGGTGTAAAAAAATAGTAGCCGCTAAATGTACCTAGCTAATAAGGAAAGCCAGGCACGTTTGATAATGGAACTATTGATTAGCAACATTATAAACAAACAGTTGGTAAGCCAATGTGCAGTTTCAAAGTCAATGCAGATCCTATAAAAACTTCTCATTTGCATGTCCAGTTGGCATATCTGACCATTCGTTCAAGAAAAATAGTAATGAATTTTTCTCAATGATTTATTATCTACTAATACTTGTAAAAGTGTGTATCAAATATGATAAATCTCCCTCATTCAGCATACTTGTAGATCCAAGTTCAAGTTATACGGAAAATAAGTCAACTAATGGACAGACATGACAAACTACACTAAATCTGTCAATGTGCACATCAAATGCACTATACACTATAGTGACAAAGCACATTAAGAATCTTCTGTGTTCACCTCAAATTCTTCCTCTTCATCACTGGATCCAAATATATCAGCAATCAAATCTCCTGCCTCAGACCTGAAGGGAAAACACAGAATTACAGTGAATTTAAGATGCAATGACCATCTGACCAGGCTAAAAGTATCCAAACTCTTTAACATTAGTACTGCAGAGTAGAGTGTACTGACTGTAGTGCACTCACTGCATGAAAGCATAGATAACTGTGGTACAGGCAAACAGAAAAAACATTATAAATATTGAAAAACACAAAATTATGTGAGTCACATGTAAACCATTAGTATAGCATGCAAAATTTCCACAGTGATATTTTAAATGATTTTCAAGTTATGCCTTGAAAATGAAAGTGTGT
The DNA here is from genome assembly GCA_028554795.2 of Sinohyriopsis cumingii. NCBI lineage: Eukaryota > Metazoa > Mollusca > Bivalvia > Unionida > Unionidae > Sinohyriopsis > Sinohyriopsis cumingii. The sequence goes on from CM068828.1 coordinate 110,402,225, forward strand.
CACATGTAAGGATGATAATTCTGTATTATAATAATATGAAATGAGGGGTCTAATTAAAATAAAAAATGTTTTCAATGCTACAATACTTTTTACACAATCCCATCATGATGATAGTGTACAGGGATTATTTCAAACTGCAACAGTGACAACAGGTATTTTTATATTGAAATAGATACATCTTTTTCTGTTATTATTTTTTAAATGAACATCACATGAATGCCGTGAATCAGTCAAAGGTTTTTGGAGTAAAGTGAAACCTGTTTTTGAATGAAACTCAGGGGGAAAGGATTTCTGTTTTAGGTGGGGAGATGTGGTCCATTATTCTTTCTATTACCCTTTTGTGAAAAAGTAAAGACAAACTAGGCTGAATAGGAAAAAATACCAACAGAAAGACTACAGACATGAAGATGAATCATATAAATAATAAATTTAGGAAAACAAGTTGATAAATGTGGTCCTTTGTAAGTAGGTGTCTATAACATTTGAGTGTCACATAGCTGCCAACCCTCCAGGCTTGCAATTAGTGTGTGTGTGTTCGTGTGATTTAGATTTTTAACATAGCTTTAACAATTTTTCAGTCATATTGCTATGATGTCTGCAGTGTGACAGTTTATATTGATGTCTAGCATTGGGACATCATGCCGCAGACATGTAGCATGATTTCCCACCCAGTCACATTATCCTGACACCAGGCTGACCAGTCCTAACACTAACCTCTTATTGCTGAGCGCCTAGCATGGCGGATGTTAGCACCATTTTTGTAAGTCTTTGGTATGTCTCAGCCATGGTTCTAACCATTAGGCCACTGGAGCAGTCAGATAAATGTTAAATACTGTAAAGTACTGAACACAAACATTTCATATATGTTGATGAAGCTGAGTACTTTTTAAAGTACTCAGTACAAGTACTTCTGTTCTATTAAGATTGAGTACAAGTATAGGTATACTTCTGTTCTATTAAGATTGAGTACAAGTATAGGTATACTTCTGTTCTATTAAGATTGAGTACAAGTATAGGTATACTTCTGTTCTATTAAGATTGAGCACAAGTATAGGTAAAATTGCATCTTTTTATCCGGTTTGGATTAGAAGTGTGTACTTTTTAAAATACTCTTTTGACTGAGCAATTAGTGAAAATAGGGACAAAAGTTAGTGAAGCGATCTTCAAATCCGGGAATATTTCTTGGAACAATGTTTAGCATGGTCTCCAGCCGATGAACGTAGACTGTGTTAACAAGAAAACTCACAAACAATGCTTCAGCTATGGTAGCATTGGTAGCTTACAGGTGATGTAATGTGATTTGGATTTTTAATTTGGCTTTTTAAAAAATTCAGTGATATCGCTACAATGTCTGTGATGTGGCAGTTTATAGTGATGGCTAGCACTGGGGCATCATGTTGCAGACATGCAGCATGATGTCCCACCCAGTCACATTATCCTGACACCAGGCTGACCAGTCCTAACACTAACCTCTTAACGCTGAGCACCAAACAAGGCAGCTGTTAGTACCCTTTTTGCAAGTCTTTGGTATGACTTAGCTGGGGATTGAACCCACGACCTCCTGCATCTAAGGTGGACGCTCTAACCGCTATGCCACTGGAGTGGTGCAGCTTGCAGGTCTTCCGTCGACAAATTAAAATATTCCAGAGCTGAAATCTGCTGCAAGTTCTTAATTTTCCCAACTCTAGGTGCTTTTTGCTACCAATGTGGTTCCTCACATCATCTCTGCCACCATGCCCAAAGCTAAATTTTGGGGTACACCGCTTGCAAAACGCATGATGAATATCGATGTTCGATGGCTGAATGCATGGTTAATTTTGGGTATATTCCAAACTAAACTTCCCTTTATGTGCAATACATTCTTTTTCCTTGTTGGTGAACAATTTCAAGATGAGATGACGAATGGTAATTCAAATCCATGTTCGCAGCACATACGCGGAGCAAAATTCAGGTTAGGCCCCAGTTTCTTTCAAAAGCATTTGTAAAACTACTCTTATACATACAGAGTAAAATAAGCAAAAATGCTTGCTACTGGGCCAGCTGTACCAATCAGCTTTAGTTCCACTAATATCGCGACCAGCAGTACCAGACCAGTTTGGCAAATGGCGATATCACGACTATCGCTTAACAGGAAGCTGGTTATTTTATTAAAGATTTAAAATAATTGAGAGTTTGGAAATTCGTGATTTTTTTGCATGCGATGTGAATCTGTAAATCACTAAAAATAAGTCATGAAATTCACACCAAAATCATGAGGGTTGGCAGCTCTGGTGTCAACTAGGGCAGGTTTCACAAAAAGGAATGCATACAACAGAATGGTGAGAAAGCATAGAACTTTAAAAGGTTATGCCAATTCTATGAGTATTCATTAAAATCTTTAATAATTAATGTTCATAAATTAATAATTCAACGTGAGCTTTATAGTAGGTGTCCGTACCATACATGCCAACCCCTGGCAAGGAAAAAGTGTAATCTAAGTGAATCAAAAGAGTAATAGCAGAAAAAGAGTAATCCACATATAAAATGATAAAAACTCGATGAGCACATGTACAAAATGTGTTATTTATCCCTCTGGACTTTTAACATCAATTACTGCTTCAAGTTTTTGTAAATAACGCTTCGAGCTTTAAAAAGCAACAGACTCTCATATTGCATTTCAAAACACTTTGTAACAGCTGAGACTATGAATGTTTTGCACACTAAGTGCTGGGTTACAGAGTCTAGATCTGAATTCAGTTTTATTTTTTTTTACAATACTTAACAATCTCTCATAGTCAGCATTATAATGGTAAAGAACCAATATTTCTTTCATAACCTGACAAAGAAGAGGAATTTTATATCTTATAGTTACTGGGTCTTTTAGCTAGGAAATAAGTGAGAGAAAAAAATCAACTCTGTCCACATGAAGTACACTGTCAGGTAGAGTGCCAACTTGATACTTCAGGAGTTCTCCTAATTTATCAGCAGCCTTTCCTGCAGCATGGTGCATCATATGACATTTTTCAAAATATAGAAAGCAACTCCTTTATGAATTCCAGTCATCACTGATGCAGTATCAGCTGAAAACCCCATGCAGTTCTGCCAACTTATGCTTATTCAAAGCATTATCAAGCAAATAAAAAAAAAATGGTTTCTCCAGTGGAATCTACTGTTAATTCTGGTAATGAAAGAAGAGCACTCTGACTTTGCCCTTTTCTGTGTCAAAGTCTCTTACACAGACTGGGTACAACTTTTTGTCATAATCACTACTCCTGTCTGTTGCTAAACTAAACGGCTCAATTTTCATGGCTTCTGCAATTTTAAGTGAAGTATCTTCTGCTAAACACCTAACAATATTAGATGATTTTGTTCTTGCACATGCATATTTTCTGCAATTTTGGAATCAGGACAGAAGGACCAGCATAGTAGTCTTCTACCACTAGGGGTAGTCGTGTTCTATTAAGAACTCGGTAGATAAAGCCTCTGCATTTATAAAATTCATGTCCACAATTAAATTCTGCTGTAAAAAAGAAGTTACCTTAGTAATAGAGTTAGTAAAATGAGCTAATTCAAGTCTTTTTTGTTTCACCACCGTGACCAATATTAAAATCCTTTCCATGTAGTATGCAAGGGGCATGAAGCTGCCCTAGAATGGAATGCTGTATTGTGTAATTCATGTATTCATCTCTAAATTGGTTTTTCATCTTTTCCTAATCCATCTATGAAACTATTTTAAAAATATTTCTGTACCAACACATGCATCGACTAGAATAAATCTGACTTGAATACCTAGATTGGTTCTGTACTAGATATGAATCAGAACAAAGAATCTGCGAGCAAAGATTAAAAGTTTGAAAACCAGTCTGTTCTCTCCTAACTAAGCCATACAGCTGATATAAAAAAAAAACAGAGGTCAAAAGTAGAAACCAGCATGTTTCTTGGAAATAGACCCAATGCTATAAATAGAACATAACAATGTTAAAAAGTGCATGCAACTCTTCGGACAAGCACTCTTATGTCGTAGTTACATAGAAGCCATCTTTTCCAGAATACGGTCTGTTGAGATTAATGGGATGTTAATAAAAATGAGAAAACAAATTATTAATTTTTTTCGAGGGGGATATACCAAAAATGCGTAATTTGAATAAAGTTACGTGTAATGTATAATTTAGTGAAAAAAAGCGTAATGATTATGCCAAAAGCATAATGGTTGGCATGTATGCTGTACTATGGGAGTGTCTAGCAAGGAAGGTTTTAAGGTTTAATTATGCCACTAGAGAAGGCTCACTGTTGAATTCTATCACTTGAGAATGATCACTTTAATGATTTTCTCTACCTCAAAAAAAGTTTAACTGATGGCTCTAGTCAATGCACATACTTCAGCAAATGAGAGAGATAGAGACTTACCCTTTATCACTGTCATCATCTTCACTACCCTTTGCTGTAATAGAAATGGCAGAATTTTACTGTTAACACATCCATCCAAATGACAAAATAAACTTTCTTTAATTTTCTCATAGAATTTAATCATAATATTATAAAGGATACAAGTCTGCAAGTAATCAATATAGTAAATTCTATTAGATCCAACAAGATTTGACATTTTGAAAATTAACTGCGTCACATCAATAACTAGGCATGTTTTCAAAATTAACTGCTTCACATCTATGACTAGGTAAAATTAGTATGTAACATACTTGATTACCTTTTCTAATTGCACAATTATTTCATAAATTCTTATCCAAGTCAATGAACTCATTTATATTATGCTGAAGTATCGTAATGTTAAGTAAACCATTGGCATCCAATTTATTCTTTATGACTCCTGAACTTGAGATAATGGCAGCAAAAAGGTATAAAACAAGAATCCCATGAGGGCCCGATATTGCTTACCTAACTTACATGACTTAGCAACTATTTCACTAAATAGATCTCTGTAAAACTGTTAAAACACAAACATCAGTAAACTATCTCCTAATAGTTATAAAATCCTGATATTACCTAATGTACTATAATCTGAAAATTAATTCTTTCTAAAGACAAAGGCACAGATATCTTCAGATCATACTAAATGGGAGAAAAAGTTGTTCTAAAAGTGATTTTACCACTGTGGCAATATCATTTTTGTCCAACTGATTATTTCAACATCTCACAATGAAATATGTAATGAATTATTTTATGGAACTGTAAAATATGATGGTGAGCAAGACAAAATTGTTTTATTACTTTCATACTGTGATCTACAAATGTACAATTATTCGTTGAACCTGTTCAGCCAACCAGAATTGAGAATATTGTTTTTATGACAGTAGTAAATGTATTTACCCAGTTTTCCTGAATTAAATGATATGTATTCATCCAATCTGAATCATAGTCACCACATTAATCTCCAATGATCTCAAATTATAAAGAACCCATCACCACAACATGCGTATTTACCAAGCCTGCACAAAATCTGACAAAAACTATGTCATATGTGTGGTACCCTCAGTTAATCAGAGATATGGTTGTCTCAAGAATCAAACTCATTCAGAAGCCTGACAACACAAGCCTTACCAAAACTCATCAGCAACAGAGAAAATAGTGCTGACAAAGTTTGCCAATTGGATGCAGAATTATCTCAATAATACAGTGGATCTTGCTCGTAATTGTACTCATTCAAGATCAAAATTATATACTGAAAAACGCTTTATTATGTGCTCATTTTTGTCTCTGTTACAATTATACTGTAAAAATAGTGCAGTATTATACAATAGTGAACATCCTGACATTGCATGACACGTGTGCCTAAAAGTAACAAAATGTATTAGGAACTACTCTGTAAACAAACTATGTACACACATGTAGTAGACATTTAGGTTTTGGTTGATTAAATGTGTTCGTACATTGTTGAAACAAGCTGTTTCGTCCATCTGAAAGAATAGATGATAAAGTTAACTATGTGAATTCACTGAGTCAGAAACAGGCTCAGCCAATCTGATGCAAGATCATCTCGTTTATATATGTGGATGTGGCTCACAATTTAATTCATCTGAGATCTAGATAATATAGAGACACCAACCCATAAGCATGCTACTCAGGAATCTCAGCAACAATTTTCAAAATCTAGGCAGCTCATCTGCAATTGATAATATGATCTTTAAAAATGTTTTCTACAGGATGTGTTAATGAGGTCACACCATAAACTCTCTTGGCCTTATGGCTATGTGAGAAATTTTTTTTATAATGCCAAATCTTTACACAGTTACTAATAATGTATGTTAAATGCTCCCTTACTGACAGAAACCATCCTTATTTCATGTTGTTTTAAAATCTGATAAGCAAGCAATGCATCTTCTTCATGAGATTAAACATGGCAATATCTCTTACCTTTTCTGGCTGGTTTTTCATCATCAGAATCTTCCCTTTTAAAAATGAAGAAGAAGAAAATTAAGTCATTTGTCAAAAAATTTATAATGCATCTAAACAACAGAGATGCCACTGCCAACATGGTGCAAATCAAACAAGGCAAATGACTTCATCAAATGTTGCTGGAAAATGTACAACATTGAACTTTATCTTAATCTATGCCTTTCACAGTATAAAGCCTCTTACCAAACTGGTTCCAATCTAAATTGTTAAAATAATATTATGCAGAAATAAAATTTATGACGTCTATCTGCATGTGATATGATACATAAAAAATTTCAAACTCCAGGCCTTAAAGGTTTATAATATGAGAAATGATGTATTATAAATGGTACTGAGATGGGCAAATGCAGTGTCTGTCAACTTGATTTGCATCTATTAACTGACCTTGGACTGCCACTTCTGGACCTAGGACTTCCACTTTCTGCAGGAGATCTGGGGCTTCTGCTGCTTGCTGAGGATCTTGGACTACCACTGCCTACTGGAGAATATGGTGGAGTTCCACTGCCTGCTGGGGAGGCTGGACTGCCACTTCTGGACCTAGGGCTTCTGCTTCTGGACCGAGGACTTCCACTTCTGGACCTGGGGCTTCCACTTCTGGACCTAGGACTTCCACTTCTGGACCTAGGACTTCTACTTCTAGACCGACTTCCACTTTTGGACCTAGGACTTCCACTTCCTGCAAGAGATCTGGGGCTTCCACTGCCTGCAGTGGATTTTGGACTTTGGCTTCCAGCTGGTGATCTTGGACTACCACTGCCTAGAGGAGAATATGGTGGTGTTCCACTGCCTCTTGGGGAGGCTGGACTGTGACTTCTGGACCTAGGGCTTCTATTTTCTTCAGGAGATCTGGGACTTCCTCTGCCTGCTGGGGATCTGGGACTTTGGCTTCCAGCTGGTGATTGTGGACTCCTAGTGCCTACTGGAGAATATGGTGGAGTTCCACTACCCATTGGGGAGGCTGGAGCACTTCTGGAATGAGATGAGCGAGGCGACCGAGGTGAACCTCCACCACTCCCCATTGGTGAACCTGGTGGACTTCCGGCACCAGACATGGGTGACCCTTGCTGACTTCCATCTGGAGAAGCTGGACCACTACCACTTCTTGTAGGGGATGCAGGAGGGCTGAACATGGGTGAAGCTGGACCACTTGCAGGGGATCTGGGGCCACTTCTACTCTGAGTAGGGGATGCAGGTGGGCTTCCTTCAGGTGAGGCTGGCCCAGCAGGGGAGGAAGCTGACATGGGTCGATCATTTTCCTCATCAGAACCAGGCATCCTTTCTTCTGCAAGAAAAAATGTGACATATTGCACAATCACATTAACTTAGTATCATCAAATGTTTTTTAATTTAAATTATCTCTGCACAGATGATTGCTTTTTTCTACCACCATTTATAGACGTACGATTAAACATGGTCATTACTTTTTAATTTCATTTTGCACAAAATTCAGGCATGTATCTGTGAATTTTACCAATACAAAATCAAATGCAAACTCATAGGAAAATTTTAAAAGCACTCAAACTATGCAAAACAATTATATTATAAGGATCATGTCCAAGTTGCCAGCATGTAGCTCCTGCTGCAAGCAAAGTCTATGTTTACTGATGGTGCATTTAATCAAAGATAATGCTAACGAAGCAAGATGCATATGTGTCATGCAACTCTGAAATAACAGTACTTGACAGATGTAAGAACACTCACTCAAGCAGAACCATATAAATGAATAGACCTTGATTTAGTCTCCATCAACGAGCCCTTTAATGCATTCTGAAATGCATGATTAGCATCTTCAAGATTCAGACTCAATCTAAGATAAAATTTTATATTTTGCAGCATTCACAAAAACTTCACCAGATTTGATAAAACAAGAATCAATCCAAACGACAGCATACTATACCCAAATGATTCAATTTTTTTATCTCGAGTTCTGTGAAAGTTTTGGGTTTAATGGCTCATCAATACATCTGAATAAATATAATGTAAAACAAGTACAATCCTTAAAATATTGAGTTTATTGTATCAAGCTCAATCTTGATGAAAGTTATAGATATTCTTAAATGGCACATCATCAAGGAAGTGCTTAATGGATTGAACACCCAAACCCCTCCACCTCAGAGAGAGTGGATAATGACTGGCACATGCTGCACAAAACTATTATTAATGTACTATAAAGCCAGACCTGACTCTTGGCTGTGTTCCTCGTCCATGTCTTGTTCTATCTCTTCCCTCTCCACCTCCCCACCATCACTAACATAGTCATCATCATTCTGTGAATGACCTGTAGCATACACAGGTACCTTCCCCGACGATAAGACTGTAGTACCCTTCTTCTGCAATGAATGAAAATTCTTAAAGTTATCTTCTTCTTACAAGTGAAGCATCATTATGTGCAAGTACACATCCTATATACAACATAAAGAGTAACTGTTTTCTTGAATATTTTAACTCAAATTCATTCAAAAAATATACAGTACAAAACCTCCTCCAAACTGTAAGTGATACACTATCTTATAAATACTACATTTCTAGCAGCCTCTGTTATGTTCTATTACTATTCACAAAAATGAAACTTTTCTATTATGACCACTGAAACATACCACCATTCACAATTCTGAGTGCAACTGCTGGACTGAATTATTAACAGTGTGCAATTTAGCCAGAAAGTGTCTAAACAGCAAATAATCCGCTCAAAAGTTGTTAAACATTTTTCAGAGACCTTTCATAATGAATCTGCATCATCACAAATGCAGACAGATTTTACTGGCCTTAATTTTGGATGATGTTTTAACAATGTGGATAAATAATTAATGATCAAACAATAAAAATAAGACAATAAATCAGGCCGCCTTCTTTTGAATTCAGAAACCATTCTGATGACTTTTCCTTGGTCCAAATTCAACATTTCAGCTACAACTAAACTCAACTGCAATTAAGTACAGGTAATTATTGTTACTGATAATATGCCAAACAAATCTTACTGGCAGGATTCCAATTTAAAGCCTCTTACTATTCTTCTATTTAAAGTTTACAAAGTATAATAACTTTTGATTATGCAGTTGTACAGTCTGAAAACAAATAAAGAAGAAACATTGAATTAAGAAAGAATGGTTAAATCTTTGAATATACATGCATATAGAATGACAAAAGTATTAAATGTATGACCTGTTAATCTTGAGAAATTCAGGTTGTAAGAATATAAAATGGCATTGTTTTGATGGCTAGTTCAGTATTCAGTAACCTGTATACCACAGCTGTAACGGGCTGTCTCAGAAGTAAAAGAACCAGGCCTAATATTGAAGGTGTAAACCCAGTGACTGACAACAGAATTAGCAGCCAGAATTTATCACTCCCACCCTAGGTCATGTAGATGTAGGTCATCACCAAAAGTTATCTAACATAAAAAGGACTACTTTCCCATAAAGTTGGTCCTTTCCAGAAATGAAAATGCTGACTATAGCCTTCATTTCCAAAACCCCAGATGCCATTCACTTTGGTGAAGAATAGCAAGAGGTGGGTTCAAAAATCGGACTAACCATATAAATATTGCAATGTCCAGACTGCAGAGGAATTCTTGCCATGAGTCAATGTTTCTTGCACCAAGAAACAGAAATAATAAAGTTTCTGCCATGATCATAACTCGTTAACTCAGTTGACCAGAAATGGGGTACCACAAAGTAAGGATGGCCATCAGTAATGGGTACACATACATGAAAAGGTATAAAAGAAGAATCAAATCCACTAAGGAGATCCAAAGACCCTATCACCAAAATCAACCCCCTATTGAAAGTCACCATCCTCGAGTTCACCACATGTAGATGAGGGCGATGGACAATACTAAGATGGTGGGATGGGTCAAGACATTTTCCAGTTCATTCAAAGGCCTAGATGACCAAACAGTGACAGAAGATTATTCCTGCTCTTCACCAAAATGGACATATACTGTGCTTTTGGAGGATGGCATCCAAAATACTCTGACATGTCCATCCACAACAGTGTGACAAATTAGTCGAAGATTCTTGTGAATGCACATGGATAGATATTAAGACTTCATGGAAAAACACATAATGATAATATTTTATTTGGCAGGTGAACCTGAGGAATTAGAGTGAAGCCAGAAGCCAAGTGAATAGGAGTATGAACAAATATATGTCACTTAGTTCTGGACTAAAAGCAAATTCATATACAGCGTGAAGCTGCTAAAGCACACTCCATTATAACATGAATTAGAATATAACATGATTGTGGCATAGCTCCCAAACTTTCACATACATGAATTTTTTCTCATACAGTACATGAAAAGAAATCTTCTTATAGTATGAAATATAAAGTTTAAAAAGTTTATTAATTTTGGTGGCAAGAGATCACATGAATTCTAATAAATGTACAACATGATCCTGGCATGTCTCCTGAAATTTGTATGCAAATTTTTCTTGTGTATGAAAAAATATTGTTTTCTTCTTAAAAGTATGAAAAATAATGTGTAAAAGATTGATTCAGAGATTGTACTGGGCTTTTCCAATGTTGCAGATTACAATTTTTGTTTCTATCTTATAGTGCCTTGTCATATCATCATCTGTTCATGCTGATATCTGACCTGAGTACTGTATGCTGTGATACACTCAAAAAAGTCATGGCACTGGACTAGCTAAATCAACCAACCTTTGAAGGCAGGAACAGGAACATTTACAATCTACTACACAATGACTAATTTTTAAATGAACCCCAAAAATTAGTTTTCCTGAAAATTTAAAGAAAGCTGATTACCTTTTAAGCAATGATCATTTGTGTATAAATATTAAGCAAATGATAAAAAAAATTCACTCTCAATAAACGTTTTACAATTATCTATGTTGCTGACACAAAAACAAATGGAAATTTGTTTTTTTACTCCAAAGTTGTCCTTTAGCAGTGACTTCAATAACACATGCACCCTTCATCAAGGCAAGCAAACTACAATCTTCAATAAAACAAAAAAACAACTTTCATCAAAGGAAGACCAAACTTGAATAAAAAAATGGAATCTGATGGATTTTTGCATTTTTCCAAAGTGATTGAAACATGTTTCTGAGATCTCTGGTCATTAGTATTTATTGTTATGCTGGCATGCCTCAGAGAATAAAACTCCATCAACTAAGAGTACTGAAACTTATTTCTGCTTTGCTGACAGATAATGGCTTCCAAAATTAATTACACCTGAACACTATTCTGACAAAAGAAATGATCATGCTTTGCATTCTGTATTATGCAGTAAAAATCCAACTTCAAAAATATGGTGCTACTGTTCACAAACTTGTCAAAAATATAATATGGATTAAACATTCTCATTCAAGGCAACAATATGTAATAACTTTTGTTCTTGTAAAAGCTCTCTCTGATTTACCTATATGAGGTTGTTCCACTTCCTGATCCTACCTATGCAAATTAGCACAATAGGCTCACCCACTTCAGCCTTCAAACACATCTCACTAGCTATTGTCAGCCAAATAAGTTTTATGTGAAATGGTGGTTAACATGTGACCATTTTGCCTTAATTTGCCATCTATTTCAACTGCCCAAGGAATAGTTTTACATAAACTCAAATAATGACTGTTCACATTTATACATGAAATGATACATGTAACGGGCATATAATGAAAGTGGCTATTTGTTTTATTTTGAAGCTTACTGAAAATAGTGTTTCCTCTAAACATGGCTGTGTCCAGGGTACACAATCATATTTTTAGCATGACATGCCATGCTTCAATCTGACTGAAATCAGATCTCAATTTCGCATTGGACGGTGTTGATCCGATTTCTATAGTGCTGTGTTATGACAGGTTATGCCAAGATCCTGAAAATACATTTTGCACATTTCATCAACGCTATCAAAGTTTTCTCAGGCAAATTAAGAATTTTTGTCAAGAAGCCAGATGGGCACCTCACTTAGAATACAGGACAGGCCCAGTCTAAAATTAGAGGGGCCCCAGGTGTCAGGCTATCAGAATCTTTTTACCACTGGCTTTCTGTCAATCTGATGGCACATCTGTCATGAAAGGGAAATATGAAATGGGAGATGGTAGGCTAACTCCAATCTTAAGCCCCTCTGAAACAACTTGGATTATCCATTTGTTTTGTGAATATATGTTTAATCAAAACAGTAAATGCGGAAATGAGGGAATTGGCTGCCAACCAGTAGGCCACCTGGGGGTAGTTGGGGTGACAAATGAATAATGGCTGTTGGGAGGCTTCTTGGAGAAGAAAGCTTGTTTCCAAATCTTTTTACTAAATTGCATCCTAAAATGAAGGGTCTGTTGCCATCTAAAATTCAAATGAAATTGATAATGTTGTTGCTTGGCAGTATTTCAGGGATCGCACTGGGCTTTGCCAATGTTGCAAATTGCAGTTTTTGTTCCTTATTGGCGACAAAATATAACCTTCTGGCAATTGTTTTGGCAGCAACATTTTGGGCTGTTAATAACTGTATATACAGTGTTGGCTTTGGAGTGGAGAAAACCAAAGGCACCATGACAGGAAGCCACAAAGTATGATATTAAAATTGCACTGGAATCTATTGCTACACAGACAAATCCTTTGTTCATATTCACAATCCACACAGTGTTGTTATATCATAATCCACTTATACCGATGTCTGGCCTTAGTACTGTTGTGCTACCTGACTAGCTACAATAAACCACCTCTATTGGCGGGAAATGGGAACGACTACAATTGACCAGATGATGGCAATTTTCTTCTTTTCGAAAAATTAACCAGAAAAAAAATAGTTTGCTGAAGCTTCAAAGAAAACTGATTAGCTTTTGAAGCACCAATTGTTCTGTATATACGCTGCAAATGGAAAATAATTAATACTATCTCCATGTTCTACAATTATTTGATGTTCCCACAGCATAAACAAGCGGGTATTTGTTTGGTCTTTCAAAGAGGACCTTTGGTGGCATCTTCAATAACACAAAGTCATGTACCTTCAACAAAGCAAGCCGAAGACCTTTGATCAAAAGTCAGCAACAAACTTAAATACAAGCATTTTTTTCTTCATTTTTCATTGTGACTGGAACATATTTATTGTGCCATGAAAGTTTCCTGTTTGCAACAAAAAGGTTCATTGCTACCAATGGCAGTGTAAAACCCAATTCAGAGTTCCAATATTTTAAAACACTAGATATTGTCAAATTAAATGACGGTGGGACATCTCGCAAGAGTGTTTGTTCAACTTTTAAATTTGTTCACACATTTTCATCTCCATATGAATACCCTCATCCCCTTGGTATCCTCAGCATCATGGTAGCAGTCTCTGGCTGAACGAGATCAAGGCCAATTTAAATACATGTACCATATAAACAGCTATACAGCCATGTGCTACAAGGATAATGAATATCAGTGTGAACTGTTTCATGAAATGTGGTTGTTAACAGTGGGATATGGATCAACCGAGGACTGCATTTTATATCTATATCTATACTGTTCCACTTCAAAAATGAAGAAACTTGTGTGACTATATATAAACATGTTAGTTGTATTTTCTTAGGGGATTTGACTAATAAATAAATTTTCTAACATATGATCTAATACTTGAATTCACTGATTCTTCATATACATCTACATTATTTAACACATTGTGGAGTGTGCAACACAAATGTAAGCTGTCAATATACAAGTGTATTTCAGATTAATTGCCTTCATTTGATCAAAGTTTCCATTTTTTGAGGGTGGTGGTGTTTCTCTCTGTATAAATCCTAGTCACTGACAACAGATCACCTCAAAAATTTTCATTTATATGCAAAATTTCAATTATTTCACCACCACCCCACCATCTTAACTTCCACTTATGTCAAGAATATTACCTTGCTCCCGAGGGTGTTGAGATAAACTAATAGGACTGTATTATGAAAATGGAGACTTTCTGAAAACTGGCAAGAAAATATTGAGGTTGCCGATTTTTTGGGCAATACTTTTTCAAAGCCAGCACCAACACTGGTATTTGACCTCTTATCTCTTTTCTGGCAATCATCTCTCCACTGAGGACAAGATTGATCTAGCCTAAAACCAGTGTAACAAAAGATGGAGACAGCTTATGTGCTGCCTGCCAATGAATCTCATTGGTTCTAGGCAAAGCCATTGCCTGATTTTTTTTGCACTGCTAGATCAAACATGGAAGATGTTGCTACAATGTCATGCATATGCTTAGAGGTGACAAGGAAAACATTCTTATCCACCTTGTAAAACAGCAGGGACATCATCCTGAGTCTATGAAAAGAAAGTCTTCGAATTACCAGGATCATGGATCCCAGCCATTATATTTTGCTTTAAATGTCTATGGCAACCAATAAATTAGGGGTTGGTGACCCAAAATTTATAAATGACCAACATTTTCAAATAAGATTTCCTACATCTAATAATTTTGTTACTTACTTAGAGCACTGAATCTGTTCAGCACTTACCTGATCAAAACTGAGTCCTTCTTCATAATCTGGTTCATCCTGCAAAGGTGTACTACCACCACTACCACCACTTCCTGAAAAAAAAGTTTAAAAAGTTAATTTCATCATCGCTAAGGAATGTTTAAATTATTAACTCTAATGCAAACCAGATGGTAGAATTTATATGCCAACTTAAACTGACTCCATAATTTTCTCAACTATCCACTTTCTCAAAGTCTGTCATTCCCACTATACAACTAAGGCAGATATTGAGACCCACATTAGCATAGTTGGGTTTATGAGTTACAATTATGATACCTGCCAAGACCAGTCCAGGTTAGCTACCTCTCTGTGCTCTTGGGAAATGCACTTTTTTGTCCATTTCTATGGCAAGATATTGGCAAAAAGAGTTTAAAGTGCCATTCAAAACCAATCAACCATGACAGGGACTCTTTTGGCCTGAGCATCCACTTCCCCCTATGAAAACTCCCTTACGATAATTTTGGTCAGCAACAAAGTTACATTTACGCAACCTGGCAAGAAACTTAATACTTCTCTGGCATAATGACTTCTATGTTGCACTGAATGCATATGTATATACCTGAGCGACTAAGCAGACCTCTTCAGGATAGCGCTGCTTACCTCCGTAGCCTGAGGAAGGGGCTAGAAAAGGTGCCCTAAAAAAAAGCCTGCTTCATCTACCCCGACCAGCTTACTGCGGCTGGAGGGAATCCCAACCTTGCGGTCAAAACACAAAGGAAACCCAAAAGGTTCCACTCACTCTTGGTGCGTGGAACATATACACTCTATTGGATCGTGCAGAGGCTGACAGACCAGAGAGAAGAACTGCCCTGATTGCAAGAGAACTTGCTCGCTACAAGATAGAGATAGCAGCCCTAAGTGAAACTTGCTTGGCCAACAAGTGGTAACTAACTGAAGTTGGAGCTGGTTACACCTATTTCTGTAGTGAACGTGGCACAGATGAACGTAGTGAGTCTGGAGTTAGAGTCGAGTTTGGTGAATAGGCTCTCCATCTTACCAAAGGAAATTAATGACCGGCTTATAATGCTGAAGCTACCCTTACATGTAAAAAAAGCAAGCCATGCTCATTAATGCTTATGCACCAACCATGACCTACTCAGAGGAAGCCAAATACAAGTTCTACAAGGATCTGGAAATTCTGATTGCTTTGGTACCAAAGTCAGACAAGCTGATTATTCTTGGTGATTTTAACGCCAGAGTTGGCGCGGTCCACATCTCATGGAAGGGAGTTATTGGTAGCCATGGAATTGGCAACTGCAACAGTAATGGACATCTGCTCTTGAGAATGTGCACAACATATGATCTCCTGATCACAAACACTATCCAGAGGTCTCACTAGGATTTTAAAACTAGAAGTCCAGGACTCCCATTTTGGTGAAAATAGGAGTCCCACCATCAAAAGTTGCAGTCCCTTCTTTCCTACAGAATCAACACAGACAAGAGTGCATCTATTTTTAGATGGAGGTTTTCGTAATGTAATCACTCACTTCGATATAGCTTCATTACAACAGTCCATTGACAGGATTGCAAATTTATGGTTTATTTATTTGTCTACGTCCTTGTAGTCATTTTAGGCAATGGTTAAATAGTATCTGATTTGCTGTTTTTTCCCCCATATTTTCACAAATACGTGTCAGGTCGGAAAACAGCTTAGACCGTAAAGTGCATCTCGCGAATTCCACAACATATCATTGTCGCATACATTTCTGACCTACATAATTTGCATTTTAAAGTTAAATCTTTAATAAAATAATACATTGTCTTTGCTTTCAATGATTTGTATATTTTTCTGAAAATATTTGCCCGATGATTTACGAAAACAGACAATTTAATAAACTGGTACATCCCAGACTTAGCGAAGTCCGCCATTATTTCCCATTAGGCCTATTGTTTAATTTACAGTTTGAAACTAATTTTATCACGAAATAGTGTACAAGAGGCAGTTAATATATATCCAGATCACTGATTCTGATCTTAAAACACATTTTTTGTATGTTTTATCATCAAAGGATATCATGCAAGAAATTGATAGTTGCTACCTTACTCGGAAAAGGGTTAATGGTCAATCAGCTATCAAAACATATGCTTGTGAATGGGCAAGAGTTTGTCAACATAACTGATATCAAAACTAGGCCTAGCTACTGATGTCTTGATGAATACATTTCGCTACAACACTAGAACAACCAAGCTAAGGCGAGGGGCATTTTAAAAAAAGTATGGTCAGTCAATGTACCTCTTAAATGGCTCTTGTTTGTCCATCAGAGTGATACTGAATTTTGTCAATCCAAGTAAGGACTTATTCCAAACACTAAGCTAGGCATCACACACTTTCTTACACTTAGCTACTGTCCTATCTGAACTATCAATTCCAGAAGCTTTAGCTATCTTCTGAATCTCGTTACAATCTTCGTAGCCATTTAACCCAAATATACTTATCCAAATTTACGAATGGCATTTTGTCTAAGTCTCAACATGTCTTAATTCCGAGGTCACGTGAACTACTTATTCCAATATATTCGGAAATGAACACAATAACAAAAGCTAAAGTTGTTTATTTGATGTACTTTTATAAATGACCGCATTTACACCTCTGGGTCGTTCTGACTCTGAATTCAATCACTCTAAACATAAAGTTTTCTGGATTATTAATGAAAAACAGCTTCCCTAATATGATCTTTCAAGGTTGAGAATTTAATCTAAAGTATATACATGTACGTGAAAAGATAATGATCATATACTTTTTAATTTTCTTTCTATCCTTCTGAAAGTGAGGGACTTGCAAGTCAATGCCAAGGACTCTCAGAAATAGACTATGGACTCCCAAGTTCCGTGATTGTTGTTGTTGTGGGGTTTAACTCCCTTTTTCAGCACATGATAGGCCATACATGGTGGCCAGTATTAATAGTGGAGGAAGAACCTGGGAAAACCCCGGAAAGAACCACCAACCCACGAGAAGCTACTGGCAAGCTTTCTCACATATCAACATTGGCCGAATCCAAGACTTGAACCCACGCTGACAGAGGTGAGATGTCTGTGATCCGTAATGATGAGCACTTTAGACCACTAGGCCACTCAGGGCCCCTCCATTTAGGAGTATCTTTTAGGCAAATTTCTCTATTGCTTCACTCGTCTATTTGGATTTAATCTGAAGTCACTTCTGGCATGTCAAACAGTGAAATGTTTCACTCAGTTCAGGTTGATGGTTATTGTTTTTTCAAGTCCAGAGTGAAACAATAACCACCAATCAGAGCTAACTGCAGCTTATTCACTACTAGACACAACATAAGTAATGGTATCCAAGCTAGAACCCAATATATATATATATATATATGAAGTATTAACAGATGTCTAATAAATGATCTACAAAGGATATTAATTGTACATCGTGAAAAAGTTTATAATGTCTCCTGTTACACTGATACATGTAATCTGTGACTCAATGTGCAAAGAAGATAAAAGGAAAAATTAGCAGAAAAGTGTCAAGGAGGTAGGTTGCAAACTAAAGGAATTACAGTCATCTTTGTTAATCTGCGAAGATGATGTCAATAATTAAATAATTTCCTTTTTCAATGATAGAAATAGGTGCCTGTGGCTGCTGGGTGGTTGTTAGCAAATAGCGGAGAACCCGCCCTGGGAGAACTCATCCCAGGTGTCAGAAGTCGCCCAATGGTGGTCGGAGAAGTTGCTCCACTTCACCTGGAGATGTCGCCCCAAGGATCATATATAGTAATTCAGAGATATTGCAACCATATTAATACCCACTGACATACCCATTATTTGCATGTAATTCGTATTGTTAAATTGAAAATAATTATTTTCCAGGATAAGTTTTATATTTTACAAATATCTTCACTAGATAGTGTGCTATTATTAGGATTGTTATCAAGAAAATATTTACACGCTTCAATACCATCTGCATGCAGAATGTTGGAATATAGTGATGTTACATCTAATGATACCAGGATTGAAATTATCAGATAGCTGTGGAATAGTCTCCAACGTTTTAATGAATGTAGCTGTATCTTTAATGTATGAAGGAAGTGATTTCATTAAAGCTTGTAAAACTATAAATAAATCTGGTTAGGTTTTTCAGTATATGAATTACAACCTGATATAATGGGTCGTCCTGGAAAATTTCAAGTTAAATTATGGTCAGGATTTTTATGAGTTTTGATTAATATGTAGAACTGAGGTGTACGTATGTTATGAGGAAAACAATCAAATTCCTCATATACAGAATTATTATTTTTAGCGATCTCATTAATGCATATTGAATTTTTTTATTTAATTTCTATTGACAGGTCTTTGATAATATGTTTGTAGTATTTTTCATCATTTAACTGAAGTTCTTTAACATAATCATCTTGATTCATAGTAATACTAGTGTTTGACTTATCATCCTTTTTAATCATTATATTATCATCATTCATTAGGTTATATAAAGACTTAATTTTGTCATTAGAAATTTTACTATGATATTGCTTTTTATGATTACCAGTTAATACCTTTATTGTGAATGCATAAAAATCTAAAAATGAATCATGTAAAAGATGATTTAATTCTGTTTTAGAAAGGTTATCTGGTGACAAGTGTTTGGGTGACTTCTCCAACCAATTGGGGCGACTTTTCCAACCACTCTGGGGCAACTTCTCCAGATACATTGGGGCAAGTTCTCCGCATACTGTTGTTAGCCATCGCTCCTTGCACATTTGGACCTGTTCTATATATGATTTTCCAAGGGATGACAATGGACTATGCCTATCTGTAATCTGCTTACTGGAAATATAATCAATATGTCAAAACATTAAATGACACCAATTTACCACTTAAAGACCACCTAATTTTTATAAAAAATTTATATGTGCATCAATCACGCATCGTGTTGTTGTATGTGTATCGGATAGATAAACAGCAGCCGTTTATCATTTCACCCCAACTTAATATACATTTCATTTTCCCCAAAATTAAAATTACGTTCCCCATCACAATAATGAGTTTTAGTCCCTATTTTCTTCCTGAAATTATGTGTGACTATATAAAACTACAGTACACTCTTTAAAAATAATTCACTGTTTGCGCAAAATAGCAATCCATTAGCAGATCACACGTAATTTTAACAGTCTTGGACGCACCTCCATTTAAAAACTTTTGTTTTGTTGTAACAGCTGGTACTTCTTTAGTTATGACATATGTCTAGGAAAGAACGAAAACAAGTTTAAGCATTTGAATTTAATCGTAATATCCTTCCATTGAAGAGGCTTACCTGGCTGCAAAAGAATTCATATTTAATGTCAACATAACACAATAAATGGATAAAATAAGTGAATAACCTGAATATGAGTCGTCCTCCATGGCAAGCTGGTTAATAAAGCGAAATTATGCTGATTTTCACCAGTCACAATAAACTCACGCCATTGCATCAAAAAAGACACAAGTGTTTGAACGATAAAGACTGAAAATTCCGAATCGACCGGTCAGGGGTAATAACGGAATAAAAGTATAAATCTTGATTTAATTACAGAAAGTGGGGTTATCAAACGCTCAATTATGGAGCTCTAATTAAAAGGTAGGTAAAAAAAAATAATTCACGAGGCAACACTATAAAAGTATCAAATATTATAATTTAATAGTATTCCTCATAAAATAAAATGGCACAGGAATATTCATGCCAGACACATTTCTATCGAGACATTTCATTCAAATGCGGCAACAAACTGTTTCAAATCAATCCAGGGGCTGACTGTTATATATATATATATATATATATATATATATATATATATATATATATATATATATATATATATATATATATATAAACGGATGACGTTTTTTTATTTTCAAATAACATTTACGTAGTACATTACGTACCTATATATATATATATATATATATATATATATATATATATATATATATATATATATATATATATATATATATATATATATATTCATCCGATTCTTTCAACAATTTCGTGCCTAAAGAAGCATTAATGCGAGACTAGTTGCACAGAATTTTAGGAGTTTTTGTTGTTTTTTTTAAATCCCAATTTCAAGAGATAGACATAGTACAATTGTATTTAGAGTAGGTTTGTTATTGTTGTAGTGTTTAACGCCATTTTTCAGCACACGATAGGCTATACGTGGCCGCCAGTAATAATGGTGGAGGAAGAACCCGAAAAAAACCCCGGAAAGAACCACCGACCCACGAGAAGCTACTGGCAAGCTTTCTCACATACCGACATTTGCTGAATCCGAGACTCGAACGCACGCAGGCAGAGGTGAGATGGCAGTGATCCGTAACGGAGAGCGCTTTAGACCACTCGGCCACTAGGGGCCCTAGAGTCGGTTTGCATTTACATAAAATGAAACACATCTCCCTTGAGCAGTTTTACCGATTAAAACAATAAGTAGTAAGTAACTCTAACATACATACACACATACATACATACATACATACATGCATGCATACATACATACATACATACATACATACATACATTCACGCACGCACGCACGAACGCACGCACGCACCCATCCATCCATCCGTCCATCCAGTCGGATAAATCCATCCATCCATCCCTCCAGTCGGATAAGCCACCCAAGTATACTAATTTGTTAAGCCATCTCAGTAAGTTAACGTTGGACGTGATTGTGAACAGATAGAAATCCCGAGCAGAGGAAACAGAGGACTCTATTTGCCTAAGAGCAGACAGGTTTCAGAGCTGGAAGAAGCTCGACCTGGTCTGGTGAGTTTTTCAGGAACGTTTTCTGTGATTGCTGACTTGCCTGATTTTATCGATGGAGAAGTCGTCGACTTATCATTGTATAGTTGGGTACACTCATAATATTTGGATCCTTCCTTGGTATGGGTGTGTAGGGTTCTGTACAGTATTCAGTCCATCTGTTCAGCATATCGCCTAGTTTTGTCAGGCGGTTTACTGTCTTGTCTTGGATCGTTGACAATCTTGGCCATTGCTTCCTTGTAAGTTTTTTGATAGTTTTTCCGAAAGTTGTTGTGCTGTCACTTCCGCGCAGTTTTTGTTCTAAGCCATTTTGTCACATTTATCGCTTATTCAGGATTATTTGTATTTATCGTTTTCCGGTCATTGATCTAAGTGTAGTCTACATCATATTGTTGAATTTCTTTGTTTCATTTGTCATTTAAGTCCAATATATAAATGTTGATCTAAGGTTTTTCATCAGCTTTTATTTTCCATGTGCGTGCTCCCCAGCTTTATTCACTTCCTCGTTGAGTTTCCCTGGGAGGTACGTGGCGTCCACCTTTGCGATTAGCGCAAACTCACTGTCTAATTTGTTTCCTCATATACTCTCGCACCAGGGACTCTTAGCGTCTTAATGTCATATCTGATCCGTGGGTTTAGCCTCTCCATTTATCTTAAGATTAAAAATTCATCATCAGCAAGTCGTTGTCGCTTTCCACATTAGCCGTGGGAAAGCTTGGTTATTGTGTTTGTTGCCTGATGAGTCATGTCTATGGTCTGCATTACTCGTGGGGAAATAGTAATGTTGGCATCTGCCACGTCGTGAAGTTTGGTAAATTCCTTCAGTCGTAGGCCTCTTTACGTTGGTTTATATTGCGATCACAAGTTCAAGGCTACGCTTCATGGGCCATGACCTTCAATGTTCCTGTCCACTAGAATTTCAAAAATGTCTTTCTTAAGAGAACCTTGCAAATTATTTGGGCAGTTTGGTGCTGTTGAATGGAAAGGTTTTGTGACGCGAAGAACTGATATTCCTCATTATTGGGCATCAGTCAATCATTGCGTTATTGGTGTACTAGTTCACGTAGAAGCAATCGTGTTTTGTGTGAAATATTTTCATGAAAATGCCCTAAGATATTTTTCAGAACTTTGCAGATATAATTCGTGCATGTCAGCTATTTGGATCAACATTTAACTGATTTCCTAGACTCTCCCATTACTAGGAATCGTTGTATATTGGTATATAAAAATTTCTTTGAATGTTGCGTTCTTATATCCTACTGCTGTTAATTCGGTGTACTGCTAAATATGCATGATTCGTATAATCGCAGCTGATGAGGCGTAACTGAAAAACAACACTGATTGCGGATAGCATCAGGACTGTTAGATCTAACGTTATGGATAGGCACTCAATATCTTGGCTGAGAACAGCAAAGAACGCCCCAGATATCGTGATGACAAGTACTACACAGTTTTGCCAGCGTCCTAACCAAAAGCGACCCAATCGACTAATACTTCAAGTATCTCAAATACTGGGTGGTTAGGTTTCTGTGTCATTTGATCCGGTCAATGCAATGAGATCGGTACCTTCCAATATGTCAGTTATCTGCCACTTCTATTTAAGGCCAAAGGTTCGAACAAAATTGACACCGATTTACGATCCCTCATCAACATAGTGTCGATGACAAACGAGGATGTCCCAGACCATATATATACCCATGGGCTTGCGTGATACCAGCTGCGAGAAGAAACCCTAAAACTAATGGCTTAAGAATCTATCAAGGACGTGGAGCTGCCGTCGATAGATACCGATGAATATTTTGCCAAAACTAGTTTGCCCTTTCCATCAAGATGATGTCGACGAAGACCAAACTCTTCACCAACCAGGAAGCAACTTGAGAGTGCATTGAAATCGCAAAAAAGGCTTAATGCACCAAATCGAAGAATAAAACCCCCAAACAAAACAAAACAAAATAGCTGCCTAAAGTGTCGAATATCATATGTACATAATGATGCACACTCAGCTCAACATACAGAATGGGCAGTTTACCTCAGGCATGATAACTTTTTGAATCTGTATTTAGGGGCCACATCGATTATATTATCATTATCTGCTCTACTATACTCATCAACATGATGTACGATAGGCCATGGGCTCATGGCTGAACGAACGCGGAGATACTTAAGGTCAATCGTAGGAATTTTAATCGCAATACCCTGCTTTGTGCGCTAGAGAAAAATGTACGCTTTTTCTACTTCACGATTGAGCCCTTTTTTCTTGCATTTGACAGAGAAATGGACTTACTAAGTTCGCTAATATCATCCGCCGTACCTGCATTAGCGTGTGGGTCAAAAGCACAAGCACAATGTCCGTGCATGCGATTCAAACAAGCAGACCTTCTGGACAGTACTCATTTACTGTAAAAGCTAAAACACATTAACGGACACGCGCGGTGAAAACTATGTAGTTGGGACCTGCTCAGAGACCTACCAGTGTAACGCCATCTTGTCGGCTCTTTTGAGCGACCTCCCATGGTTGCGATTGGATCGAGTGCGAGAGTAGAACAATTTTCTCGAGAGTTTGGCGCGGGACTGATGTATTGGCTTTATATTTTAATTCGTTCATGTATTGACAGTCATGTCTTAACACGTTACGGCATGGGTCTGCTTACTATTTTGAGTAATCAGTGAACCGTATCCAAAACTATGTAAGAGGCAGGGTATAATCTACTAGTGACCTTGATTTGGAAGAGATACTACTTGGTCTGGAAGCCAAGCCAGCATGATCGTTGGGACAGCTTAGAAGATCCGACCGAAAGCCGATTAGCGGATGGCAAGCAAAGGCAATTTTTCGCTGCCAAGCTGGTATTTTCAAAACAAGTAAGCGCAACAGACATTTTAGCTTGTTATGACATATAATTTGTTGGTATTAAGTTTACGTCCATACTACAAAGTGCAAGGTTACAAAGGGTGTGTCAGCCATCATAAAGCTGACAGAAACTGCTAAAGTCTCACAAGATGTTCTTATGGTATATCTCTAGGTACAGGTCATGCGGAATATTTATCTGCTGGTACAGTGCAAAATTCCCCTACCTCAATTTTATGTTTAAAACCAAGACAAGGTCATCAGGCCGAACTCTTGTTTCTGCTCCACGATAAGGTAGGTTGATACGCATGCAAGTACGCGCTGACTATGGCTGACATCTCTAGCCGTTACAAGAAGGCATACTTTCTGGCAACAAAGGAAGCAGGTTGCTGACATTTTGGCATGTATCTACAAGTGGGAGTCATTGAAGTAGCCCAAGCCGTTGTAGATTAACCCCGGTCGGAATTTATAGAGGTGTGTCGCAATTATTAGGCAAGCAGAGCGTACAGGGCAACGTCCAACATGCGCACGAGATGTTGTCACCAGCCCAGATCAAAACATCACCGCCTAGCGCTGCTTCGGTAGGTCGAGTTTCTGCCGTTGAGGCAGCTATAAAGGAGTCTCCCAGACAAACATTATGTTGATGCGATTCATGCTGCGGTTCTACCATCATCGCAAGCTCCTACTGAAAAGCGTCTAGCATCAAATACCAAGGTGTGGTACCTATATGCATCAGAAATGCCGTTCCACAGACCCTGCGTAGTCGCTGAAAGTATTCATCCTAGCTGATAGGTTAAGCATCCCAGACCATCCACATATAAATCATCTTTCAGGTAGTAATTCTTCGCGCAGAAGATTCCTTCACGAGGAATGATATATTGTGCCTGAAGATACTCAGTTTCCTCAACAATTTCATAATTTGGGGAACTAGGTGATATAGTTGCCATATACTTGAGTTGCGAGGTAGTCGGGAACTGCCCAGTTTCATATATCAAGCTACTTCAGGTTAATTTTGCTTATGCCATCGAAACCTGTTTTATTGTTCATGAGCAGGGACATGTCTTTTTCAAAAAAATTCTTAGCCTTCGTCCTAAGGTTCGTATTTATAAGCATACATTGCTCCATCCATGAGCTCTGATCGAATCTTTGTGACGCGTACACTAAGTTTGGTGTAGAGCGAAAAGTTCCAACAGTGGACTACGTAGTCAACCTTTTCTCAGGGGCTTGGAACAAGCTTCGTTCACACACCACCCCAGTCAGTTTTCTAATATAAGCTGATAGTCGCACAGTTAGGTTTCTGGTACGCACAGTTCCTCAGGGACTAGTAGTACGACGCCGTCCGCGTCATGAAGCTCTCCAGATACTCGAGATCTGCTTCAAAAATATAGCCTTTTGATGAACCCGTTGAAATCACGGTAATCTGTGCATGATCTTGCGGATCAACTTAAATTCAACCGTAGGTGGACTCCGCATCATGGCTCAGCCCTAGAAGTTTTTGGAGTGATCCAGGTTGCCGGTCTGTTGGCTTTACAGTCGCGTCTATATATGCACATATTAGGTTGTTATCTTTTACATAATGCCTGGTTATCATCGAACCGCCACCACGGATGTCCTTCTCAATAAACAGATGTATGGCAGCTTCAGCTTTGCATCCATCCTTCTTATGAAGGCACGCAAGCTCATTCAAGCAGAACTTCAGTAACGGACTTGGTGATTGCCATAGATTTTAAGCGATGTGTGTCAAAATGTTTCAATCACTCCATCCAGCAGAAGTACATCCTTTTGTAAAGTAGAGAACGTGGTAATATCCGAGTATTTTGCAGCCAAGTGATTCACACACACACACACACACACACACACACACACACACCTGTGTGTTATTAATCCCTTTAGACATGTCAGAGTGTCTTAACTATAAATGTTGGTATAGGCAGGAATTGCACTTTTTCAAACATCGTCCATCTTCTAACGTAGTCGTATGGATAGAAGCCACTGGAAAGCAGAAAGTCAATGCCGTGCGCTATGCACGGCACCGTGGCGCGAAATATGGCAGTGTTCCGCACCCTGAAAGGGATTCTAATGATTTCTTTCGTTGATAATTTGTTCTGGGTTTCGAAGCACATCTCAAGTCTCTTCTAGCACATGAAAGTGATTCTAGATGAACGGTATAACACTGACTCTTTAGATAGATTTTTGGATAACCCATCCCAGCAGACGTCTATACATCGAAAGCTATATGTTACCTGCTCATACATTTTATGTATGCTATTTTACATGGCCTTTCTATTGTATATTCAGTACCTCGAGGTCCGCATAGATGATGCATGAACATGGATCTGGTGATGGTAATTCAGGAAGGCCAGGATGGTATTGTCTGCCTAGTTGTGCGTCCTCATTGCTAAGGATTTTTATTTATTCAGACGCAGAGACCCATTTTGTTTGCTTCACATGCCATACCCTGCATTCAGCAATAGGTCAAGAAAACCCATCTCCTAACCGTAACTTTCGCGCTCAAAGTTGGCTATATCAGCAATATTGATATTAACGTTGATGCCTGTAAAGTGAAGCTGCCTTCAGTGGCCTGTCAACGTTTTTATCGTCTGCTGGGTAAAAAGCTGATAAAATAGCCCAATAAAAACAAAGATTATGTTTGTTTTCACGTCAATAACAGATCGTAGTGGTATACATTTTGACATTAGAATTTATCTCCGTCCTCGAAACGTATGGATTTGCGACATAACAATGTCAAGCGCTTCACTGAAGTAAATTTACATCCTGACCTTTTAATTTTCAATATTATTTAGTATGACAATATTAGCTTGGCCAAGTAGCTGCTCAAAACCCGCAATGTGCATGGCTGTGATAGAGTCATTTTGAAATTAGGTTGCCACTTTTGTAGTTGCCACTTCAGCTTCTTTGTCGCAAATGTTCTCTATGGCAGGTGCGAATTTCTCCAAACATACCCATAAAGATGAGGCTAGAAAAAGGTTGTCGATGTCTCTAGAAAAGATAACTATTGCTCCTGTATTCACAACATTATTAAATAGATGTTGTCTACCTAGCTAATGCTCTTCAGGCACGGTAAGGCGAACGTCTTTCACAAACGCTTTGACTCCACCTTGCCCCTGTACAAAGTCGTGCCGTCTCTTTCTGAATAGGCGTCGTGCTGGAATAGGCCCCCGCTGCATTTCAGGCATGATAAATGAATACTCCTCAAGAATAATATTTATTGCTTCATTTGATAGCTATGTCTATGGCTGTTCTGTCTGCGCACTAAGCGGATGTTCTATCCGAGGGAAAAGCGCTTGCGCAGGCGCTGGGTTCAATATGCATTTGCCATATGGTGCTGGTACTGGTTCACTTCCGCTCTTGGCGTGGTACAGAAACTAGTTTTCCTATTATAAACAATTTTTTCTCCGTGAACTTTATAACATCAGAATTGTGCAGTATTTTTATATACTGAATGACTTCATACTGCACGACACTTGTGTCTAAAAAATAGTATAGTGTATTATGAACTTCTTTGAAAACAAAACAATGTACCCTCATGTAGTAGACAATTTAGCTTTTGCTTTATTAGACTTGTTAATTAACTAATCAAGATATTTCGTACATTTGAAAGTAGGGATGATCAAGTTAACGATGTGGATTTATTTAATGAGTCGCAAATTAAACTTTCCAACAAGCAAGCGAATGAACGTGATGTTCACAATGTCCACAAATAAACAAACGTGACAGACGTATTATTGAAATATCATTGTGAGCATTTAAACAGCTGTTCAGGAGAAATTTTCGTAACTTTACGCAAATAGAATAGCTTAGACTGTGACTAGTGCACTCTAGGGTTTATGCAATAGCACAAAAAACATATTGAAGCCTAGAGCTTTCGCATATCTGTCAGACAGTACCATTTTTCAAGTTAGTAAAAACAATAAATTAAAGAACAAAATGCACAAGAGGGATTTGATAGAAAGCAAAGAACCCCAGAGCAGATAAGCCAAGATGACGAAGAATTCTTTCTTACGATATCTAAACGGACTGTCACACAGCAGCTGCTTTGCAAATTTCCCCGTTTAAGTTTTTTGATACAATGTTTAGGACGTAGTTTAGCGATAGAAGCCATACAGGTCATGTACATAGCTGGATTTTCTGAAACATATATCATGCAAGTAACAGGGCATACACCTATGTTCCCTTTAGCTGGCAATAAGAATGGAAATACATATACTTACATTTTGCATCTTGATTTCCTCAAAATATAGTTTCCTAATTGCTTCTGCAAATCCGAATGACATGGTCAATTTCATGGGTTTCAAAACTTGATACACACCGCAAAAATGCGCTCTAATTTCGACTATATTTCCCACTCAAAGCGAAATACATGTTATGTTGCATAATGTCATTTGATTATTTAACTAAAAGAATTAATATTTTTCGCACATTATGAGTCCAAACAATCAATGATAGAACATAATCAGAGGTGGAGTTGATACTGTGCATTGATGAATCTAAGATGTGTATTTAGTTTGGAATATATCACAAATTCAATAACTTTGTTTCTTGTAGTGTATTCTTTTATTATTAAGAATTAGGTAGGAAAACAATATGAGGATATAATAAGAAGGCTACTGCATTTGTATGGGCAAACATGATCTCATTTTTGGGGACTAATACTGCACTCCAAACATCGCGCAGTATTACTCCGAAAAACTAGTTCATATTCTCCCACACAAATGCAGTAAATTATAAGTACTGTACTTTCGATCTGCATTATATTTAACCACACTACTTTTCTTTAAATGAAATTATTTCAATAATATATGTCAGTCATTAGTGGTGTATGTATGTATGTATGTATGTATGTATGTATGTATGTATGTGTGTGTGCATGTGTGCATGTATGTATGTATGTATGTATATATGTATGTGAGTGCGTATGTATATATGTATGTATGTATGTGCGTGCGTGTGTGCGTGCGTGTGTATGTATGTATGTATGTATGCATGTATGTATGTATGTATGTATGTGTGTGCGTGTGTATGTATGTATGTATGTATGTGTGTGTGCGTGTGTATGTATGTATGTATGTATGTATGCATGTATAGCAAATTAAAAATATGAGTATAACGGCCTAAAGGGCATTTAAATGCTGGTGAAGTTAGAATCTTCTATCTTTGCAATGTGCGCACTCTCATACTCGATGATCTCTCTCTCTCTCTCTCCGTGCCTTCAGCGTTGATTTCCGCAAAATAATAAAGTGCACAATTTTTCCTTCGCTCCTACCCCACCCCATATTTAGTACAGATTATGTTCTTAAACCCAAGCGTAACCTCTAAATATGAACTTTTCAAACCTACCATGGTTCTTCTTCCATATTAATCGATCCTCCCAATCAGCAGCCATGATCATTTAATACCGCCTTGCATCATGTGCCTGCAGTTTATTATGCTGTTCTTTAATTATTTATATACAATTAGTTGCCTACATCCTTTGCAGCAAGAGAGCACTTTACAGGTTACAATAAGTTTGAGAGAGATGCATACGTGTGTTAGAGGGATGTAGAAATGGGCTGTACGTATGTCACAATGGGGCAATATTCTTATTTTATTTCTACTCAACAGCGGAGAATAGCCATAGAGTTAAACAAGGTTATTGCCACATAAATAGGGTATTTTAAAGAAATAAAGTCTAAATTTTGCCTGGAACCCTTATTTTTTTAAATAACACTCACACATCAAGCTGTATCTTAAAAAAATGTCAGCACAATAATTATATTCTGAATTTTATGAAATTTAATCTGTGATAGCTTGAAAGAACTGTGCAATATTTCAAAATTAGCAAAATAGGTTAAATGGATGTAATTTCGTGAATAAAGTGTTGTCTAAACAAGAAGGACGTATATAGCAATTTTCAACACAGGCGTAAGGATTATCAAATTCATTACAAAATATGCCATGATTCGCATTAAAAAACACTACGAAAATTCGTGTTTATAAATATTATGTCTGGAACGGGATGGTTTAAATTCTTGTTATAATTTTATTTTTTTGTAATTCTTTACAAACTTAACGATATTCACCTGAATTTGTGTAACTCTCTTAAATACTCTCAAGTGCAATGAACATGTAGGTATCAAGTTTATAACAGCATAATCCTTACTACATAGTGCAAAATAAGTGTTGGTGTCCCACCAAAAGCATACAAAATAAAGACCGAGGCCAGAAAGGGTAATATAAAAAATAATGTAGCATTTTCTAAAGTTTTATTTTTGGCAGGTGTAGATATAAACCGCACCCTATTGTCAACTTAAACATCATTACGTGATGCATCCTTGGGCCAAAACGTTGCCGTCATTAATCCAAAGTCCACAGCTAAGCGAGGGACGAGAGGGGTTCCATACGTAATCTGGTCATACAATTCATCATAGGTTTAGAACAGACCGGCAGTCAATACGACAAGAAAAACTCGGGGCCACACTGGTGCTTATTTCATTGGTAGAAACACTGTTCAATGGATTCGGTCAGGTATGTTCAGACAATGCCTTGCAATCTGGCTTTTAAATCGGCGAAGTACATACCGATGTAAAGAATAGACATTTTAATCGCGTGCCGATTATAGTTTGTGATTTCAGAGTTCATATTACAATAACACAATTGTACAATTTAAGAATACAGTCATTCATACTGCCTTAATACGATTCTGCGTAAATATATTATCTGCATTTTGCACGATTGATACACAGTACATACAAACTTGGTGTACAGCGTTATGTATGCCCCACAAACACCTTACAGAGTTGTACAACAGTATGCGTTATTAACTAATCCATGGATGTAGTAAATGTGACAAACGGTCATGGCATAAACAAGGTAAGTTAGATTATGATTATTTCTTATAATTTACAAGGTGTTTAACGAGTTGCCAAGCGATTTAAAGCGCTCGACTTTACAGACATCTCATTTCTGTTTGCGTATGTTCGAGTCTAGGGCTCAACTAACATAGCTTCCTGTGGTTCGGTATACTTCACTGGGTTTTTCCAGTTGCTTCCTCCACCAGATATACTAGTCTCCTTGTATAGCCTATCATGTGTTGAGAATTGGCGTTAAAACCACAAGAACAATTTAATCAAACTATTCACATAAAAGTTATTCTGTAGAAATCAAAAGGTAAGCGGAGAGAAAGACGGACAACGCGATATCTCCAGGGCTTCGCCAATTTCATCGATAGTGGTTCTAAGTATACATCTTCAAACTAGAGTCTTGTGTATGCACCGATTGGGTGTTTATCTTTTAGGTTAACCATATCAATATTTTCTTACAACAGCCCAAGTTTAGTGTGTCACTCTACAAAGAGAAGAAGCAGAAAGAAGAAAGAAGTCATCTAGGATTGAAGCAAAGTCTGCATCTTTTGAAAAATGGTACGTTCCTTTACTGTATTCCGTACGCTATATATTTATGCAATGATAATTAGTAGCTGGATGTTAATGTGTGTATGTATGTATGTCTTTATTTCCTCTTCAGCAGAGATTACATCACATTAAACAAATTCATGATGATAGAAGATCGTGGAATACAACAAAGAATCAGTGACAAAGAATAAAAGAGTTTTATTCTGTCAACTAACGTAATGTCAGCACGAAACATGTCAACACCTGTCTTCATACAAATATGTAGTAAAAACTAATTAGCATTTGGCTTAGCATGGCACTGATATTAATGATACAACGAACATTACCTTTGAAATAGTAAAGAAAAGGAAATGGATGGACAACTTATACAAGTGTATTTCAATATACATGACAGATGTATGCATTTATATATGTTTGTATGCATGTATGCGTGCGTGCGTGCTTCTTTGACCGACTGACTTTATTACCTCTTCAACAAAGATTACATCAAGTTAACCAAAATACGGATTATATATAATACAAGGAAATATTGGAATTAAATATTCCTTGGTATAGTATTGTTACAACCTTTTGTTCTTCATATTTTGCCTGAAACTCAAATTACCTCAGCGAGCGATAGTACGTGAAGCATATATTGTTACGTTACATGATTAACAATAACCTAGGAATAGGAACATTATCGATTTTTATATGCGTGTTATGGAATAAATTTATAAATTATGCAATAATTAGTTCTAAAGCTTGTGGCTGAAAAGTTAAATAAAATGTCTGTCTGTATGGATGGATGAATGGATGGATGCATGTCTGTCTGTATGTATGTATGTATGTATGTATGTATGTGTGTGTATGTATGTATGCATGCATGTCTGTCTGTCTGTCTGTCTGTATGTATGTATGTATGTGGGACCCCGAGTGGCCGAGTGGTCTAAAGCGCTCTCCGTTACGGATCACTGCCATCTCACCTCTGTCTGCGTAGGCTTGAGTCTCAGATTCGGCTAATGTGGGTATGTGAGAAAGCTTGCCAGTAGCTTCTCGTGGGTCGGTGGTTCTTTCCGGGGTTTTCCCGAGTTCTTCCTCCACCATTAATACTGGCCGCCATGTATAGCCTATCGTGTGCTGAAAAATGGCGTTAAACCCTAAAAACAACAACAGCAACATGTATGTATGTATGTATGTATGTATGTATGTATGTATGTATGTCCTTACATAGAAACATGTAGCACTCTATCTATAAGGCATAATCAAATGTTCTCTTGTTGCAAGTTTCCAGCGTTCCCGACCTCAGAGAATTAGATAGATTAGAAAAGTGTGGACGAAGACCAAGGAATATCCGTATTTATTGGCCATGTGTATGTAAGTATCCGTCATGCTGCAGTTTCATCATAATTGTACATCTTTTATACACATGCAAAACAAAAAAAAAACTGAAGAGAGAGAGAGAGAGAGAGAGAGAGAGAGAGAGAAGCCATGCAAATACTCTGCATGCACGTTGCTCATTGCTAATTTGTTCTACAGCTGTTAAAGACAGCATTATGCTGATATTTCAAGAAAACATTCAAACATGGCCGCACCAAGGCTGTGCAATTTAACGATCATGCTTAATGAAATAAATAACTTAGTAGATCAAAGGCTAATAAATAAGACGAAAGATTTAGCATGTCAACACTTTCATTGTTCATAAGCCTCGTGTAGTTGTGATGTGCTTGCTTTGCATCTATAGTGATGGGTTCTATCTTTGGTTCTCACATTATTATTGGTCCATCTCACCAACGTACTTTATGTATATTTGGATCTCTTCATGCTTTTAGCCTTACTTTATGTATATTTGGATCTCTTCATGCTTTTAGCCTTACTTTATGTATATCTGCTGGTTTTCTTGTGTGATGGGCTCAGATTCTTAGATCATTTGACCAAACGTTGGAATTAGTCGTGACACAAAAGCTACAACCACATTTGGATATCACTTGGCCACGGATCTCTTCTCCCAAACAACAACAGAAAATGCGTCTTTATCATTATACCTGTTGCTATGGCAACATATAGTGCTACTGCTCCTTTTATGGAAGGCACCATTTCTTCTAGCAGACATTTTATTTTGATTTGATGTAAACTACTGCGCCCAGCACCATCGGGTTTACGGAAAGGATGAGCTATATTCGGATCCCTACACTCGAAAAGCTCGAAGTATTTATTCCTCATGCTTGTATGGCACACAAAAAAAGCGTGGGCCTTTCGGACAGCATTAGAAAAAACCTGGGAAATAATATAGCAGCACTATATACCGACATACATGCTAGCAAATGATGTGATGAGCAAGCTACATAATATACCTTTGGAGTTTCGAGAGAGACTTTTTTATTATGGCGATTTATCAGTCAACATGACTTATTCTTGGCCGATATCTTTTTCAAGTATAATCCTGTTAGAACACTTTCTTTTACCGAACTCGTTGATGTCAAAAACAGGTATCATATAATTCTCCAGTCATGCTTCGATTTGGCGTAGTGCACACCAGTCTGCGACGGCGCCAGTTTCCGGCGATTTATCAAAGCCGACCACTCCCACGGCAGTTATAATCTACTTCTGAAACCGGGACTGGGGTAAGGTGAATTTGTTTGCATTTGCAACAAACATGGCGGAGAGAATATGGATATACTACTACGTTACTTTCATGTACTGTGACTGAAATTTCTTTATATATGGCATTATTGGAAAATACGCGCTGCCTGAAACAGAGAACTGATCGAAATGACTGCCCCACACGCGCTAGACTGAAGATTTTACAACGGAAGCGCTCAAATCAGCATTAGCATTTTCACATTTTGCAAAAACAAATGTTAACTCATTTTTGCAAGGACTTTTAATTACATGATATTATGATCAAGACATATTTTAGTGGAATGTTAGCAAGTCGTCACAAAAAAAAAGAAGAAAAAAAAAGGGAGGGGGGGCAAGTTTTTCCAATTATATTTTGTTAGACTATTAACATACATACGTATTTGCCGAGCTGGTCGGGGCAGCGATGATATCCCAATGTGTATAGTAAATCGCCAGATAGTAGAGACGCTTACATTGTTGAGTGATTTTTCAAAAGTACAAATATAGTATATTAAACAATATGCATTTATATATTTTTGTTTATTTATTTATCTATTTTAAATGCTGAAATTTTATGTATTGCAAACGCTGTACTTTTATACTGGCACGCGCCGCAGCAGCTGAAACGCGAAGATTTTGGTTGGTTTACGTGGCTTGAAGCAATTGTATAGCACATAATAGACTTTGTTTTTGGTTAAGAACTAAATGTAAAAACTTAACATAAGCCAACAAAATGTTAAATATAGGTCACATGACCTTTCGTTTAAGAGTATGGCTGTAATTGTTGTTGTGGTCTTAAAATAATTTTTTAGCTCATGATAGGACACGGTGGCCAATAAATCTGGCGAAGGAAGACTACGGCAAGGATCATAAACCCACGGGGAGCTACTGGCAAGCTTTCTCAAATTACCCTCCATGGTCGAGCTGACATTCGAGCTCACGTGAACAGAGGAGATATGTGTAAGTGACCCGTAAAGACGAGTACCTTAGGAGGCATTGAGGTCTCCGCTGCCAGAACGATGTTTTGACCCAAAAGTGATCTAAATCTTAGTACACCGACTGTGCTCATTAATATGCTATCATCTTGACTGGTTCCTACCTTGGATCTATAATCACATATTGAAATCAAAACAAAACAGGGGAAAAATCGTCAGACTATGCAGGTAGTCTCAGAGTTTCAGCATTGTGACGACACTATATTGTGATTCCTGTCACATGCTACCTCGTAATATTATTGAACGTGTGCTACATCACTGTAAGCAAAACATTCATTACATTTTCATCCTTCGCATTTAGCAAAACCTTTATATTTTGCACTAAAGCTATTGTGGCGAAAAGTTTTCAGCAAGCGCAATCTTAAATAGGGTGTAATGCTTTTATAAAAATCGTACGTGTTCTTTATATCAACATGATCAAGCTGACCAATCAGATTACCGGTGAAAATACCATCGAATGACATAGCACCATTTGAAATATCTTTTCGATGCAAGTTAGTCAAGGTAGTCATCGTGATACCTTCCAAACCGGTAAGAGTCTTGGCGGACGAACATCGGACTAGATATGACAGAACATAAGCTTATAAAGTGGTTTTGTAAATAAGAATTGACGTCATTTCTATAATGAATGAAATACCTGCACCTTTTTATATAGATTATTATTCATGCAACAGTGGAACGTTAAACTTGAAGAGACTATTTGGAGTCCTTATCCCGATATTGTTGCTTAGGTTTCCGTTAGCGATTACACGCCATCGGATTTTTGTGACACCAGTGAAGTTATTATCACATAATAACTACCATGGTTTGGACCGATAATGTTCCGACTGGACAGAACTCCCAACTAATCGGAACGTCCTCGGCCTTTTCCCATCGCATTCTTTAAAGAAAAATCATAAAAACCTTGAGTGGCCATTTTTGAACTGCCCTCCCATCCGTGGCAGTTATTAAGCCATTATATCTTCATAACGTACAATGAATAGGTAACATGCCATCACTAACAACAACACAAGCAATACTTTCAGACAATTGAAACCAAATAATTTACTCTTTTTTTCATTACACGGTTGCAGGAATACTATAAGAAATTAAACGTGTACGCATTTTATTTATTGATTGCTGAAATATTGTTGAGTGTTGTTTTCACGACCTATGATATTATACGAATCTGTTCTTTAGACGTCCGACAATCAATTTGGGAAGTATTCCGGGTTTGGGATGTGAGGTCGGAGCCAATTGTCTATCAAAATGTTGGAGCTCGCATAGGGTAGCCGTCTATTCGTGGTCCTAGCAAACTTAGACGAACTTGAATTTTGAAAAGTGATTTAAGTGGCTGATGTAGGGAAGCTACGTAAAACGTTATGTTTGGAGTATAATTAATACTTTTAGTGGCTGATTGATACGCACCTCCTGCGTTTATATATGTATTAATAACTATACCATTGAAGCTTACAATATGATTTTGGACTCAATGTTCGGATGAGATATTATTCGATATGTTTTGAGATATATAACAATGCGTTATTAGTTTCACTTGTGCAAAGTTTCACAGAAGCGCCTGGCATCGGTTACTTCAAATGACGAAGCATTTTACAAGATCCTAGTATGGCGGAGATCTCACGGATCCATGCGAGATGGAGGGGTGAACGAGATTAGACTGAAGTTTCAATTGAAATATCATCTTCTCTTTCTGATGCGAGTCAAATCCCAGAAAGAGAAGCAGAGGTGAAAGTAATGCTACTTGGCAGACGAATACTCGGATATTAATACGAACAAGATACTCATGCTAAAAGATTCGAGTGGAAAAAATAACTTTCGACATCGTTTCAACAATCGATGAAAAACCTGCACGTTTACTTTGCAATGATATTAGTAGTAAATGGGGGCTGTTTAGTGTCTACGGAAATTCCAATCAAAAAAGTCGTGGAGCTGTTTAGGGTCTATGTTAAATTTAACATCGGACAAAACCAAGGGTTTGTATAGAGTCGATGGAAGTCCCAGTCAAAAAGGTGTCCCGACACTATGGTATCTGTGGGAATTTAACATGGGTGGGCATGTATAGGGACAATTGGAATTTAACATGGCAATGGCACCAGGGGAGTTCAACATGGGTGACGTCATGGTGTTTTTAAGTCAAAACTATTTATAGCGTGAAATGCATTTGTAGGGACAAAGGTTGACAGGGACAAACATAGACATACAGAAACTAACAAATACATATTCAAACAATGAAGATGGAAACACACAGAGAAGAGGACAGATATGTTCTAAAGAAAGACTCACAGACAGAATAGAGGCTTGAGAAAAAGTCTATTGTATGGGTACAAAACATTTATTCAAGTATATACATGGGCTCTATGGTCTGTACTTGGTCTAAGCACTATCCATTTAATACATAAACATTTGGACATGAAACAAACCTATTTACGAGATTTAGTTCTTGGTTCTAGTAAACTACTTTTTTTTTTAAATTAAAGTTCACGTCTTTCTAAAAATCACTTCATATGCAATGTATTTACATTAAATGATCATTTATAAGAAAAATCTAAAACAAAACAAGTAACAAACAATCAAATAGGACAAAGTTCATGTTTCTCTCTATATTCGTCACACAGGTTGTTTAAAATTTGGTCAGCTACCACTTGTGCCTCAGCGCAGATGTTTTCCATCACGCACTCCCTTTCATTCGTAAATCCTCTGTTATGTCCATCGTGCTAGGTACACTATTCGGGAAAGCAGATCAAGTGCAGTCATCGTCTTCTTCCCATTGCAGGTAAAACGTAAGCCATATGAAATTGTTCTGTCATCATCTACATGTGTCTTCAATAGCCCTCAAACGTTTGGAAGAAGTTAATTCTGCAGGTTTGCTAAACCCGAGACACACGGCGAGTACAAACTGTCGAGATACATAGATAGGCTCCAACGACCTCGATCTTAGACTTGGCACTGACGTTTAAGTTCCTCTAACAGTGAATCAAGTAGGTCCATCATGAAAACTGCTACTTCCTCGGGTGGAACGTCAAACGCGAAGTCTTTAAATTTCACCGTGTAGGTGTAAGTTATCCTAAATGTTCTCAAAGTCGCTGTCTGAGTCATTTTGATGCTAAAATACTCTTTTAGGTCTACTGAATCATTTCCCTTCTTGGACGAAGTTTGATGTGATGGCATGGTGGTGAAAGAGGTCAATGATGTTTGTTTCATCTTTTTTCTTCCATATGCGTAGAGTGATTCATCGTTTCGTCGCTTGCCCTCGCAATGAAGTGTTGTTCTTGAAAGTCGTCCCTTTTTAATACTGGGCTATAGCATGTCCATAAGGTAAAGTCTTATGTCTGCACTGTTTGCACGTAGTTTGTTATGGTGTTAGTACAGAAACAAATAAGTGTGGTACTGCATTGGTGATGTGATCGTGAGGCACAGTATCACACCAGAGTTTCTCGTTTGACTTGAGTCTTACGTTCGATACGTTGTGCCGTACTTGTGCCGAACGTGCAACCAAGACCGACCTTTTCAGCACATCCAGGAAGAACTCGCGTTGACGGGAATGTGGGTTACCGTGGAATTGTTTAAAGCTCTGGACCTGGGATAACAATTGTTATAAATGTACGAAAGTTACCACTTTCCTATGACAGAACAGTGCCACGAAGTCGATGAGGCTGAGAAAGGCATTTTCGCAGACTACATGGATGCTTTTCAGAAACTGAAACAAGAAGCCAGCGGCTCTCCTTCCTGGTGGCACACTCCTGAGACCAAAATAAATTCAAAGAGAAATACTGGGAGTAGGAAGGCATCACTTTAAACCACGTGGAGATAAACGAAGGAAGGCAATCGTTTGCCAAAGTGATGATAAATTGCTTGTGGGGTAAAATGTCACAACGACCGTGTTTCCCCAAGACGAAGTATTTGACAGGACCTTCCCGCCACTTCCAGGTGATTCACGACAAAACCAAATACATGAAACACGTGGACGTCGTTCGTGAGGAATTGATCATAGTCAATTACTAAGAAGAACTAGACTTTGTAGAAGCCGAGGAATTTTGAACTGCCATCATTGCAGCTTACGTGACAGCCCATGCTCGCTTAAAATTGTACGAAGCTTTAGAACTGTTGAGAGATCGCCTCCTGTACTTTGATACGAACAGTTGCATGGGATACCAGGGAGGACCGTATAATGTTTTCATTCTACGGTTCAGGAGCCTGGACGGACGAGCACCCCGACGACAAGATTCCAAGTTTTGCTAGTGGATGTCCTAAAACTTACGGCTACGAATACCGAGACTAGTGATACCACTTTATCGATTATTGGGCGTCAATAAGGTTAGTATGCCTTAAAAAAAAAAAAAAAAAAACAGTTGGTGTAGAGTAGTACAAAATGGCCACTATTTATATCCGTGTTTTCGTGCTCCTCAGCTCATTCTTTTTCCGAATATATCGCTACAGGAAGGCTGTTTCGACCTGCAGGTTTTCTGAACCTGAGTACATCGTCTTTTCAAATAACTGTGCGGACTCGTTGTCAGGATCATATCTTGTATCTAATATTACATTTTGCAATCGAATAAAAAAATGAGATAAAATCAATTGACAATGTAGAGTGGCTCAGATGCGCTTCAGTTTGACGTTATTGGTATATTGTGATGCCTGTTGCGTGGTGGAAGTGCACAGGTAAAGTCAATATGAAATATAGTCAAGAACGATGTTTTCAATGATCTGGAAATTGAATCATGACCCCTTAGGCTTTGATCATCTTTCATTCCAAACAACGTAGAGTACCACTGACAAGTTTTAGTTTGTGTTAATGTACTATACTCGCGCTGTCGCCCCTAGGAATCCTATTGTCATTGGAATTCAGCTTGGAAAAATCTAAATAGGTACTATATTGTAAAAATAATTGGTGGTCTGACCCCATATCATTATGGCAGTTTAATAATCCTTACAAAGGGAGGTAACCCTTTGTGAGGAGAATGCGGTTGTATCATACGCTTCACAGTAGGCTACCTCCCCTA
The DNA here is from genome assembly GCA_028554795.2 of Sinohyriopsis cumingii. Lineage (NCBI taxonomy): Eukaryota > Metazoa > Mollusca > Bivalvia > Unionida > Unionidae > Sinohyriopsis > Sinohyriopsis cumingii. Next base: position 110,442,666 of record CM068828.1, read on the forward strand.
ACCCAGTTAAAATTGCTAGAAAATCCCTCTCCAACATTTCCACTGCTATCTGACGACTAAATATCCAATTGCGGATATTTGCTATGTCAACCGGATTAGCGAACACGTACGTATGATGAGAGAAGAAATAAAACTAGTTCCAAACACTTGTTCTCTTTACTTTGTTTATTGTCATGACTTGTTAAGGTCAACCCAATATATGTACTGACTGTTAGTCAAACTAAGTAAAGGTCTTTATAATCATTTGAATATCTTCCTTAATTTATCTGCGTCTAGACTTTCATTGGCTAGAAGATTATTGAGACGGTTTTATTAATACACATTTTGTTAAAATCACAACCACTTTTCGTTATTTGTGCCACCTTCATCATTCATATTAGAACGGTTAGCGATAATAAGTGGTATTAAAGATCTCTCTGCTTCGCAATGTTTAGTCATTTGAGGTACAGGAAGTGAAATATCAATACAACATGCTTATGGCGGAACCTTTGTAATCCGTCCATAAATGGAGACTAAATATTTAGGCCGGACTGGAATGTGAGCCCCAACACACAGTATCAAATTTATTATGAAGGGACTTTGATGGACAGGATTTCAGCTAGTCCGATAAATCAACATCAAAACCTGCGCTGGTATTGATGGATGATATGTGGGTATAATGTCACCTGTTCATTAAAATGTGCAATATTTTGCATACAAATCATTCCAGAACACGCCTGCGTACATGTTATGCACTTACCGGTATCCGGTAACAGTCATATCTACCGCGAAATTCAAAATGGCCACAGGACAGAGGGTTGTGCTATTCCACGTGGATTTACAAGTCGCCAAACATACAACTTTCTTCCGAAGTATAATGTATATGTCGCCAAAGGAACCCTTCAGCCCAAGGTAGTTACCCAGTCGTTAGAAATATCGCTAAGTGTATAAAATGTACACCGATGTGTCCAGACAAAATTTGCTAACGGTTTGTGCATGTATTAATGAATGGCAATATCAGCCCTTATACCGCGAGTCAGTACCACCACGGGTGTGTGACTGAACTTTCCAATGTCTCAAGGACAGCGCATGTATCCTTATAAAATCAATGACAACGATAACGTAAATGTATTGCCATCATTCGTTGCTGAAATATATTCAGTTAAAGCCTCATTGATTAGGACTTCTCGAGGCAATAGGAAGAAAGCTTGGATGAATATGAGTTCAGATGAACGAATATATATATATATATATATATATATATATATATATATATATATATATATATATATATATATATATATATATATATATATATGTGTGTGTGTGTGTGTGTGTGTGTGTGTGTTGTTCGTCCGTCGAGACGACGAGGATCACTCTAGTTATCATATGGTTGGAGGGGCAGGTGGCTGATGAGGTCAATCCTTGCTTGGAATGTCCGTTTGCATAATGGACAAGGGATGAGTGGGACATTTCCAGGAGGATTGATAGCACGCGTTTTACTGGCTTGCCTCTTCAGCTCTTCAGCTGCTGTCCTGCTAGATTCGCACAACTTGGAACCTTTGTTCACGAAGGAACGCCAAGGGAGTAAATCGCTTGTTGTATGCTCCCAGGAATCAGGGTTTATGTTGAACGCTTTCAATCCAGCTTTCAGATTGTCTTTGGAGCGTTTCTCCTGACCTCCGTGGGATTGCTGTCCTTGCTGTAGCTCGCCTTTGAAGAGTCTCTTAGGCAGCCCGTTGTCTGGCATGCGTACAACATGTCCCGCCCAGCTTAGTATGGACTGCATCAGGATGGTGTGGATGCTGGGTAGACCTGCTTGGGCGAGTACCTCAGTGTCTGGTACCTTGTCCTGCCACTTGATGTTGAGGTTTTTCCTGAGACTTGTGGTGTGAAAGTGGTTCAGCTTCCTGGCGTGGCGTTGAATCACCGTCCACGTTTCGCATGCGTAAAGTAGTGTAAGGAGCACAGCTGCCCTGTAGACCTTGATTTTGGTCTGGATGCTGATGCCTCTACTATTCTAGACGTTGGCATACAGTCTGCCGAAAGTTGAGCTGGCTCTGGCAATGCGGAGGTTCATTTCATCGTCAATAATGACGTTCTGTGACTATGTGCTACCAATGTTGGTGAAGCGGTTCACTACGTGAGTTTTAGGCCGTTGACCGTGATGTTCTGCTCAACATAGGGCTTTCCAGGTGCCGGCTGATGCAGGACTTCATTCTTCTTGGTACTGATGGTGAGAACGAAGCTTGTGCAGGAGCTGAAGAACTTGTCAACGATGCGTTGCAGGTCAGCTTCTGAGCCAATATTAATGGCGCATTCATCAGCAAATAAGAATTCCCTGATGGTGTTTGTCATAACTTTGGTTTGTGCTTGAAGCTTCCTGTGTTTAACAGTTTTCCGTCTGTACACTATCTGATGCCGACTCCAACATCTTCGTCTCTGAAAGCATTAGCCAACATGGCGGATAACAGTGAGCAGTGTCGGTGCCAGAACACAACCCTGCTTGACGCCATTGGTTACTGGAAATTGCTCAGATTTCTCTTCATTGTCCTGGACTCGTGCCTGCATGCTGTCGTGGAAATGCTGCATCATGGATATAAATGTTCTCGGGCATCCGTACTTTGTGATTAGCTTCCACATGCCTTCTCTGCTCACAGTATCAAAGGCCTTGGTCAAGTCGACATAGATGGAGAAGATGTCGGCGTTTTGCTCCTGACATTTCTCTTGTAGCAGACTTGCAGCAAACACCATTTAAATGGTCCCACCTTCTTTCCGGAATTCACACTGGCTTTCTGGCAGGAGTCTCTCGTCAAGGTGCATAGTAAGGCGGTTCAGTAGGATTCTGGCGAGTATCGTTTTCGCTATTAAAAGCATATATATATATACCCAGGTGGTTTTCGCAGGCCCGGCGGTTCCCTTTGCGCATATACAGGTGGATTTTGGAAGCGTCTTTGAATTCCTGGGGGATCGTCTCATCATGCCACATCAGTAAAAACAGTTGTCTGCGCTTTTCTATCAGGGCTGTGCCCCCTTCCTTGTAGACGTCAGCTGGGATGGAGTGTGAACCAGGGGCTTTGCCACTAGAGAGCAGACGTATCGCTTTCTGTGTCGAGAGCAAGGTTGGGGGGTCATCCAGTGCTTCACTGATGGGGAATTGGGGGAGACGATTTATGCTTCATCACTGATGGCTGAAGGGCGATTCAGGACGCAAAAGAAGTGTTCAGCCCAACATTGAAGAATCTTCTCTTAGTTAGTAGTGTGCTCCCGTCTGCGCTGAGAAGGGGGATGATCTAGAGGATGTAGGTCCATACACTTCTTTCAGGGTGTTGTAGAAGTTCTTCATGTCATGCCTGTCTGTGTAGTACTGGTTCTCATCATATTTGTTGTTTCAGCCATATGTCTCGCATCTGACGAAGTTTCTGCTCAAGGGTTCTGCTTATGTTGTTGTACGCATCTTTCGTGGAGGTGGACATGGGGTTGTTGAAGTAGGTTTCGTGGAGGCGGTGTTGACGGTCCTAGGATTTCCGAAGCTGTGCTGTATACCAACTCTCTAAATGTCGCCCAGTCGGTCTCCACATTCTGATTGTCCAGAGGGGTAGATTTCAGATTTTCTTCCAGGGCATCCATGAGAGAATGTTTGGTATTGGTGCGTTTCAGCTTGGTGATGTTTAGTCATTTAGGAGCCTTCTTTCACTGCGGACGTCTTTTGGGTTGAATGCGGATGCTGAACTTGGTGATGATGAGGAGGTGATCTGTGCCGCAGTCGGCGCCGTACAAGGACGTGGTCAAACACACTTCCTGCCTGTCCCACTTCCTGATAATGACGTAGTCGATGAGATGCTAGTGATTAGAGTGAGGATGCATCCATGACGTCTGCTTTCGGGTAGGGACGCGGAAGACTTATTGGTGATCAGCAATTCATGCTCGACGCAAGTCTGGAGCAAAAGAAGACCGTTGGTGTTACAGTGACCCACTCCGTACTTTCCTAGCACTCCGTCTCAGGCAGAGTGATCACAACCTAAACTTGCATTGAAGTCGCTACGAATGACGAGCTAATCAGCCATTGAAACGTCAGAAATGACGGAGTGAAGATCCTCATAGAATTTTACCTTTACTTCATCTGGGTTGGTCATGGTTGTAGCATAGTAACTGACAATGGTTAGGTGCTTTCTTCAAGGCAGGAGGGAGAGCTTCATGGTCACGAGTCTCTCGTTTCCTCCTTTGGGAGATCCAGCCAATTTACCAATCATTGTTGACTTTACTGCAAATCTGACATCAGCCTCAAGGCGCTCTTCACTTCCTCTGCAGCTCCAAAAGAAAGTATATCCGGAGCCCCTTTTACAGAGTTCACCTTTTTTTTTCAAGGCAGCAATGTCCACGTTGTATTTTCTTTCCTATTAGGGCGGTTATCCTCTCAAGTCTTTCCGCGTCATCCTGGCCAGTAAGGTGCGCACGTTCCATGCCAGAGGAACAATCGTCATTTTCTTTTTTATATTTCGATCGCTAGGGTAGGGTGGCCGCCAGCCACGGTAAGCTGGCTAGGGAGGTTTAGAGCAGGCAATGTTAAGGGCACCTTCTCTAGCCCCTTCCTCATGCCAAGGAGGTGAGCTGTGCATTTTTGAAGAGGGCTTCTCAGTCGCTCAGGGGTCTGCCGAACTTCACTGCTTCTCCGTGTCAGTGGTGAACAGCCCTAATGGCCTGAGCCGCCTGCGTGCAGGTTTGCGGATACACCTGCCACTACGTCGCTTGCCTGACGCCACAGGACTTTAGTGGGTGATGAAATGGCATGGTTGGATGACAAGAGCGACTTGCGCAGTGACTTTGTTTTAAGCGAGGAAGAGATGTGCAGTTCGTCGACCTCACTCTCTCGCCCCAAACCACCTGTTGACCATCTTTCTGCCCGTTGACCATCTGCTGCCGGATCAAGTCGTCACATGCTAGGTGGATAACTCACCGAGGGTTTAAGACCCGTCGGCTACCCTCAGCCTGGTTTTGCCGGCAAGTCAAGTCCGTTTTCCGTAATGTTGACGCTGTGCATGCCACAGCCTCTTGGATCCACAGGTGAGAACTGAATGCCAAGAAGGGACCAAAGGCGGGTCAGCTACCCCTGAAGTAGTACGACAGCTTCCCACAACTAGAGGTGATACCCCTCCCCGGACAGTCCATACACTCCATATATATATATATATATATATATATATATATATATATATATATATATATATATATATATATATAAAGTTTCGCTTAGCCAATAAAGCGGTTGAACGAAGTTTTATTGGCTTTCCATAATGAGGATGGTCTATTTGATTTCCATAATAAGATAATAAGGAAGTTCTGTCGAGTTTTCATAATGAGGAAGGTCTTTCTGAATTCCATCATTAGGAAGTTCTATTGGATTTCCATAATGATGACATTTCTATTGGACATCCATACTGAGAAGGGTCTATTTGATTTTCATAATAAGGAAGTTCCTTTGGATTTCCATAATGAGAAAGGTCTGTTAAATTTCCATAACTAATTTTGCCCTATTTTAAGTATAATAATTAGCAGTAACAGGCTCTGATGCTCAGTGTTTAGCGTGAAGGACTCCTTCACAGGAGTATCCAATTCGATTCCCATACGAGGTCGGGTCGACCGCCTTGTTGTATCCATCAGCAGAACACGTTACTCTCATTGCCAAACATACACTAACCAGATCCACGGAGCTAAACACCTTAAAGCGGCTAAAAGACAACCACCCTAAAATGTTGACCTGCGTCTCTGATTCTTATCAGTAAATGTAAATGGTTGACAAATTGAAAACTTCGGTTTGACTTAAATCTTTCAAATGTATGTGGGGTTGGTACTCTTGTTTTGTTTATTCTTTTAATGTTAGGTATCTGATTCCCTTAAGTTTGTAAAATATAATGAAGTCATTTGTGATTTATGTGTAATAACAAGCATCACTGTCAACTGAAACTGACTCCTTTTCTTACACCGCAGGTCCAAACTTCTTTCTCGACACCGGTAGTTTTCATCCGCAAAATGACATCACAAACTTGAACAAGACGCTCCGAAACTTTGGAGGGTCATCAAAGGCGAGAGGTCAAAGGCTCGAGATATATCCCGGCGCCATCGGAACAAGAGCTTTTGCCAAGCCTGGACGATTTTATTTCGAGGTGGACGTTTATTTTTACGTACATCGTCATTTACGTGAGGATCAAATATTTGAAATCGGAATTGCCCAAGGAGACGAAATAGATAAGAAGTTTACAGCCTGCGCTTGTCGATACGCATGGATGATGTGCGTGCGTATGTGTCCTATCTGTAACGTGTTTTGTCTTCAGAATTGGCATAATGGAAAATTGTTACGTCACAGATCTTTGAAGACGCACATCCAATCTGGAACAAAATACCTCTCCAAACTTGGATTCCTTGTAAACGTGGAGGAAGGAGAACTGCAGGTTGTAGATGCTGTAAACAGACGACAGTTCTACCGGTTCAGGAACGTAGATGTCACACGGCCATTATGGCCGATATTCGGCGTGTTTAATTCTGGGCGTGTTAACGTGAGTTTGACTCTCAGAACTGGGTCCGAAATTGACGAAACAAAATTATATTTCAAGGACTAAAGGCGTGTAAATTACTATATGTAATTGCAAATTCCAATTAAAGTGGAAATAACTCTTTAATAGATTTGTCAGATGTGTGAAATTTACTTGTATTCAATTGTTTTAACATTTTGTTAATCATGTACATTGGAACAAGTCAAGGGGTCTAGCAAGCAGCAATAACTAATAAAGAACATCCCACCCTAGTTTTTACATTCACCTCAAAACTAAATGGAAGAAAAACAATAACTAAGCAAACAAGAAAATTTTACAAAAACATAATGTCAAACATGTTGCGTGAGTTTGGTTTGAGTTCGTTGTTTACGCTGTATTTCCAAGAACCCCCAAGAGAGAAGGCTCTTTCTTTGAATAGTTTGAAAACACGATGATACCTAATTTTCCTTCATTTAAACAATTGACCACACATCCACGGGGATTGGTGGATTCGTACGATTTATTAATACGAATATCAAAGTCGAAGATTGATGTTACATGCCGTCTTCCATAAAATCTATTTACGGCAGCCAATCAGTCACTTATAGCAGTATCACATAACAGTAGTACAGAAAAGGGTCGCTACGAAGAGCTACCAAGAAACTAGCAGCCATGTAGGAAGTATAATGTATGAGCTGTTAAAATGAATATAATTTTTGCTTTGCCTATTTTATATGGATTTGGGCTCGAAAATATTTACCAGAATAGTATTGTTCACAGTTGAATATGACAAAAATTGTGAAGCATTCTATGCAGATTCAGAAACAATTTTCAGTGCTGCGTCAACATTTTTAGGCTATACTTCGCAAAAGAAAAAAAAAAAATCTGAAAAATAGCTAATTACTATAAGTTATTTATGACTATATTTCATTCAGCTGCTAATAAAATTAATTAGATTGTTGTATTTAAAATTAGTAATACAGTGCTTGTTTCCATACATTATATTTATATAATATGTAATACATAGTAGAAATATATTTCTCATCTTCTTTTGTGTGACTATGCATTCCCATGTATGTAGATATAAACGCATTGCTAAATAAAGTTTGTGTTCTGTTCTGTTCTGCTCTGTATTAAGAAATTTGACAGAAACCTAACTCGGGCTATCATAATGACCGGTGTGTACAGTTTAATAGAACGATTGGTCCGGTGAATACGGTTTGATACGACAATTGGTCCGCGTAGTACGGTTTGATATGACGACCTGTCCGGTGAGTAACGTTTGATACGACGACTGGTCCGCTTAATACGGTTTGACATGCGGTAATACAATTTTATATATCGACTTGTCCGGCGAGTACGGTTTGATACGACGGCTTTTGGATTTGACCCTAACACCAAGAACATATTCGCGTTGGTTCTTGATTGTTCCTGAGTTGATCTCTGAAGAAAAATCAATGCGGATCAACGTTTGGCATGTTCCACCATCTTTGTTCTTGCCTACATGTCTACACTCGCCTTATGCGGTGATGAGTCCCAACCTGAGAACGTGGTTCATGGCGGTTCTCGAACACAGCGACCGTTCTTTTTGTTAGGATGAGATGAACGAGAGGAACACTGTACTCGTGTCAGTAACCTTGTTCTCGTGATTCGCCCATCTTAAAATTTCAGTTACAATCTTACATTGATGACGTTGAAGCTAGTGTAATCTAATCTGATCTATCAACCGCAATTTTGATACAAGTAGTTTAAGTTTTAAAGATCATGTCGTATAGTGGAATATATTAAATACTGCACAGTGCACGTGTGCGAATTATGGATTACAGCTGCTTTTTTTCTGGCCAATACTACTTCTACTACTACTACTACTATTACTAATAATAATAATAATAATAATAATAATGACTTCTAGCATTCCTCGTATTAGGCTTGAAACTTTATGTTCTGGTTCACTACTGAATCAGGCTTAAATATTTAACTTCACCCCAACCCCTTCAGGGCCTGGTTCTGCAGTTTACTCTGTATTACAAAGTTTTTTCTCAGATTATTTTCCAAGAGGACTCCGAACAACAACCTCGTTAGACTTCATCGCTCAATGAGGACCAATTACCGAAAATATTAGGCACTGCAAACTATTTTTGATTATCCTGGTCTGCTGTCGGCTCACCCATCCGTGTGTACGTACGTACGTACGTATGTATGTATGTATGTATGCATGCATGCATGTATGTATGTATGTATGTATGTATGTATGTATGTATGTATGTATGTATGTATGTATGCATGCATGCATTTTGTATGTATGTATGTATGTATGTATGTATGTAAGAATGTGTGTATTTCAGGCCGCTGCCTCGCTATTTTGTCTGATAATCAGTCGGTCGATGAGTGTTTTTATCAAAAAAGGAATTATTTTCTCAGATAGAGTAATCTGGTTAAATGCTTACCCTCGTTATTTGCAAGTTTAAGTACACAAACAATCGGACATCTGCGAAAATGACAACATTAGACCGGAGTTTGGACAGTACGGATTTCTGCCTGTCCACTTTATCCGTTCATCCGCTCAGGGGATAAGAATAATTTCCTTCTTCTTCACGAGTGGGTTTACCTGAATGAATTTTGCTGAATGCCTAAAGTAACCAATCATTAGAAGTTTCTCTGTTTGTGTGGTATTGTACATTGTGGCCTAGTAAATATTGATTATCGGCTTTATTCCAAGTAACAGACCTTGTCGTTTTGTACATAAGTTATTTCACGTTGATACTCTCTTTACTCTTACTAGGACATATATACCCCTTATTCGAGTGCAAGGTAGAACACTTTGATTAGAATATCACGCTAGACTTCAAAGGACGGCAGTCAAACTAGGTGAGTATAGAATTGCTTTGTTTTGGGTTTTTTTTCTTTATATGAGTCTTGCTATTCTACATAATAGGAGGTAAAACTATATGAGTGTATGTACGTTGTTCCAATGATAATTTTCCTTCAACATAAATGGAGAGAGAGAGAGAGAGAGAGAGAGAATTTCTGTAAAATATCTGAGTACTTGTAATCAGGCCACATAAAATGACCGGCGGGTCTGTAGTTGAACCGCTTTCGTCTTTAGTATAGATTAAATATAAGCCTTCATCGCTTGGCGGTTTCAAGATGTTGATTTATTGGTTGCAAGGTGTTTGAATACATATCAGTATAGGAATGACCACGTGGTGCCTAGCCATGGTAATACAATGTAATGCCCACCATTACACAACTTCAATCGGCACTAGCTGGTCTGGTAAGGATTCGAACCACAAGAAACTGATTATGACTAACCACTTAGCCTCCTTATCTATCTACATGAAGTACAAACGCACGCAACAATATTCTGCTTTACGACGTAAATGATTTGTTTTCGCGTGGCATGAGTTGGTATCGTATTTATTGATTATCATTATAATTATAAGATAAATATTTAAAAAGGAGGTTACTGGTTTTACAAGGTTTTTGATAACTCTGTATACAAAACAACATTCAAAGACATTGTCTGAAACTGCCACCAGAACCGGCTTTACAGTGTTATATATACCCATATATATGTAGGCAAAAATGTAAATATTTCAATATTTATAAACTGTAGCTGTAAAAGATCAATGACATTCTTTATTACACTCAGGTTGCAACACACAACATGTTAAATAACACATTAGTATCTAACTTTGCATTCGTGTACATTAGTGGGCGATATCATGTTTATCACATCAATATCACAGTCAGTGCGCCAATATAATACAACGTTTAAACATGAATACGTGGATGTTGACATAACTGGATAAATATAACTGATCAATAGTTTTGACGAGGGAAGAAGATTTAATAGAAAAAAAGCATCTCGAATAGCTTTTGTCAGTTTTATTTGATAAGTAAATGCAAAGCTTGAGCAGTCACCTAAATGATCTTGGAAGTAGTTTATCATTTGAAATTTCTACATACCTACAATTTGGTCAGTCTCTTGAACACTTAGGTTAATCAATCAATGCTCAGACTGAGATGGGTAGCCAGTATCTTGTCCACGTACGTTACTAATCAATGCTCAGACTGAGTTGGATAGCCAGTCTCTTGAACACTTACGTTAATAACCAATGCTCAGATTGAGATAGGAAGTCAGTCTCTTGTACACTTACGTTAATCATGCAATTCTCAGATTGAGATGTATAACCAGTCCATTGTACACTTACATTAATAACCAATGATCAGATTGAGATAGGTAGCCAGTCTCTTGAACACTTACGTTAACAATCAATGATCACATTGAGATTAGTAGCCAGTCTCTTGTACACTTACGTTAATAACCAATGCTCAGATTGAGATAGGTAGCCAGTCTCTCGAACACTTACGTTAACAATCAATGCTCACATTGAGATGGGTAGCCAGTACACTTACGTTACCAATCAATGCTCAGATTTTGATAGGTAATCAGTCTCTTGTACACTTATGTTAATAACCAATGCTCATATTGAGATGGGGTCCGCTAGGTACATTGGTATATTTCAACTTCAAAAGTGGTTTTGATACAAAAGTCAATTAGCTCATTGTGAAATTAGCCCATACATGATACTCCCCCTCCTCTCTCTCTCTCTCTCTCCGAGACAGGACATTGACCACTGACAAATCCAACAGTTTGTTGACAACTGTTATATAGGAAATGAAAAACATAGCTCTAGTGGGCGGAAACGTTTGATACTTCCGCTTATTACAGCTTCAGGAACATTGTTAAAAATGTAGGTGATACCAATGAACCAAATAACGCGTTACATAACTATCATCTTGTACAATATAGATATAAAAGGCACAATGAAAGTGTAATACAAAGTATAAATCCAACGAGAGAGAGAGAGAGAGAGAGAGAGAGAGAGAGAGAGAATGCCATTATAGAGAATATGCTAGTTACAATCCTAAGCGCCTTCATTTGCATTGCTTCGAACTAATTAAAATCAAATAAAACATACCAAAACAACATTAGTTTTCCGTTGCAGGTTTTCGTACTTGTTTGAATTACGTGTTATCCTCATTCGCTGACCCAACCATTTTCATCAAAGGAAATACCTTCTTCCTTATTTATTTTCAAGCACTAGCTATGAGTGCAGAAAAGATCAAGAGATTTTGTTCCTTTGTTAGGAGCTGTTCAATGCAATTCTGTATTGCCGAAAGTTCAAGCTGCTACTTATATGACAGCAAAATTATAAAATTTAAAAAAATTAAAACCAAACCATTAATTTGGTCAGATGATTTAATGTTTGACAACGTATAAAAATATGTGTTATTATGTTCGAACATTGAAATCCAAATGTTTGATAATGCTAAATCTATCAAATATTTTTTATTTCGCTTAAAAACACATTTTGTATAGTTCGGTACTTGCTTGGTCGATTTGCACCTGTCGCGAAAGATTCGAAAGATGGATATAAAGTCAGTGGTCTGCTAATTGTGTCTCTTGTACGATAAACGTTCATGTGTAAAGACTGGTGCTTGATTCCATGTTATGTACAGGTATGTCAGGATATGGGGGCAAGCTACATTTTACACATGTACAGGTAGGTGAGTAAATTACTTTCTGGAATGAAATTTGATAAGAAATGATATTCATTTACCATATTTAAAATAGAAATAAAATGCGGTTTTGGATGGAGATTATATTAAATATTCAACCTAAAACAAATACCATAGAATACAATTTTTTTTATTCGTAACGAATAAATGAGGAATGTTTTGTAATTTTTAAATCATTACATATATACAAAAGGTTTTACGGAGATTTTCTGTAGATTTCATATCGTTACATTGATATATCTACACCTGCTTAACACCAGTAAGAACCTGACAAAAGTCAAATTGCTCTTTTTATCTATAAGCATAGAAATTTTCAAAAAGAATTAATCCAATTTGAATTTGTACTTTTGGAAACTTAAATGGCTATAATGAACAACCCACCCACCCACCCATCCCGAAATAGATTAACACAAGACTTATCCGACTGATCATCTAAAATAATTGTTTTATTGGATTGATAGCTGCGAGCGATGGGTTGTCTATGAGCATAACAGTTCACTACAAGAACAAGTAAACCACATTATGCCGATTACTCCGACTTAAATCCTAATATATTCACAATGATAAATGTTTTAGAAGAAATGATAATCACAAGAGGTACAACTTCAAGCATACGAAGAAAGAAATAGTCTATGTCAAAAAGGGGAAAGCTAATTTTTCTACTTCACTTTCCATTTCCGTCTGTCTGTTCATGCTTTGTTAATTAAAATAGATGTATAGCCTTGTAACAATTAATACCTTTGAGACAAAATATATTATTCAAAATTGGAACGAATACTCTTAAGTAAAGTATCAGACACATATTATAAAGACGGTGTTTGCATTTTAAACAAACCATTTCAAAATCGATTTTAGCGATAACCTTATCATTTCAAAGAAACATTTTTTTTTTAATGCTATTAAGTTTGAGTTTTTTTTTAATACATTGATTATAGAGTTAATGTCAAACTATTTTATCCGATATAACATGAATGTGATATGGTTGAGCTTTACGGCACTCCATTATGAAATCAGGATTCATACAATAACATTTTTGTTATGACACAGAAACACGCACAGCTATAGTTAATAGGATAACATAAGCTGTAACACAAGAGTCAACCGCGAAGTGTATATATCTTTCACTTTCCTGTCAACTGCGGCGCCTTGTTTAAAAGTATGTCGTTAAGTTTTGTCATAGCTTTACCGTTCGTAATGGACATATACCTTTGGCGGTTGAGATAAAAGTGACTAAACTGACAGTTGTTCCCAATAATTGAGTGGAAATTGGTTATTGACGCATTCACTGGCAATTTGAGTACCAATACCTTGCAATCAAACCTTTTGATGTTATTAATACGGACCTAATGGTAGCTTTAAATAAATTCCAACAAAATGGTTATAAAACAAAACATTACTTGGAATACTTGAAGAATTAGGCGTATCATCATTCTCTTTAATTTGTGTTACAAAAGGTTGATTTGCCGGTAAGCTGTCTGATAATAACCAAGAACGGAACCAGTAAGTGGAAGGGAGAAGGTGAAACTTTAGTATACCCGTAAGCATTGGATTTCAAACAGAAACATTGGATTACAAAAGAAATAGCAAGTACGTGACAGGTTGAAAACCTGTACAGGGTAAAGACGACGCAAAGCACTTTGGATAACAGAACATAGACAATGTCAGGTAAATTGAACCATTCTGTTCTCCACCTACAGTCGAGACAATTTTTATAAATTATATCCTCTCTTCGAAGGTTTGTTTGTTTTCATACTCTCACTTTCTCTTTCATTCTCCTATCGGTTAACCGCCCATTTCTGTTGTTTATTTATTTATTGATTTTATTTTTCTCACAGTCTGTCTATAATTCTAGGACGTGTTTTTCTCCGTGTGTCACCGTTTTTTTTGGTGTTTATTTGTTTTGTTTTTTTAATTACATATTTATCTGCCTGTCCGCCCTTCTGGCTGCCGGTCCATAATCCATCTGCCTGTCAGACCTTTTGTCTTTTGTAACATGTGATCATGTAGCTATTTTCGTTCGCTTAGTTCTAATTTCTTCACATGAATGACGGACTCCAATGACTCTAGATCTTGTAATATATCCCGTCATAAGCTTCTCCTTTGTCATTTGTATGGGTCGACATTGTTCACGGAAAAAATAGGGGGACGGTATGGTATTCTGTTTTCTCATTCTACTTCATCTTCATATCGTTATTGTCACCTGAGTTGCTTTTAAGGAGGCTGGTATTGTTGAAGAAAAGTTCTCATCCTGTCTTCAACTTTGAAATCTTGTTCGTGTGGTTAAATACAACACTGCATAAATGTGTGCTTCTATTTTTAAGATCTGCTTTGTGCGTTGTTTAGATGAAAAAACACTAATATTCAAACACACACATACATATAGATAGATAGATGGATAGATAGATAGATAGATAGATAGATAGATAGATAGATAGATAGATAAATAGATAGATAGATAGATGGATGGATGGATATTTAGGTAGGTAGGTGGGTATGTATATATATATATATATATATATATATATATATATATATATATAGAGAGAGAGAGAGAGAGAGAGAGAGAGAGAGAGAGAGGGGGGGACAGACAGACATAGAGAGAGAGAGAGAGAGACAGACAGATAGACAGATACACAGAGAGAGACAGACAGAGAGAGAGAGAGAGATATAACTAGATCTGTAGATGTTAAAAGGGCTTGATGGTTTCCAAGACTAACTGATTCGATGTACCCTATTTTATCATACATACATACATTATATTTTATCACGGTGAAAACGGAAGTGTGTCCATTCATTTCTGAGTATGCTTAATTGACAAATTTTTGTTTATTATTGTGACCCGCATCCGAGATATCCAAGAACTCAATAGGCTGGAAAGAGACAAGAAAAGACCAATGTGCCACCATAATGACCGTGTCTATGGAGACTGCGTGTGTGAGTCTGCTTTGATACATTTTTTAAAGAAATAACCCTGTTAAATTCATTTCTTTGTTGACTTAAATTTTCTTTTGTAAGTATTAGTAAAACGGCTGAAAATGATTTTCAGTACAAGTTTGATTGTATAAATGTAAAGCAGCATTTATAACGATTATTGTGTCATTTAATGTTGCTTTTTTTTCGTTGTTTATTTTTGGTTAGGACTACTCGATACAAAGGTAACAACTCCATTTAGAAAAAGGGTATTAATTGTACTGTTTTTATAGCAACAATTGACTGACATATGGTACAGATTTTTCACTCAGATAGTTCCCTTGTGTACTGAAATTCATTTTGAATTTATAATATTCGTAGGACTGCATCCTACTGAATCCAAAATTTGGCACGGGCCTATACTTTAAGAATATTTAGATCGCTTATCTATACATTTTCCCCGTCAAAAGATAACTGAGCGATGAACTCTTATTGACTAGGAAGTCTAGCCTTGCATTTTGAATTCAAGGCTTATGTGACTGTACCTTAGGGGCAGGGAACAGTTGTCATGCACAAATTTAATGTTGCATGCACCTGCCTAATATAAAAATTCATAAAAAAAATAAAACACACGAGTGAGATATAAAAAAGGTCAATATTTTTGGATGGGTATAATAAAGCAACACATAAGAATATCATTCACTTGATCTGAAAAGTCAGTGGAAACACATATAATACAAAGTTGCTGCACCCCACCCCACATTTATACACACATTTGTCATGTCCGAAGGCCATTGTTAAGAACACGTGGTGCTCACAGTGCAAACACAAGCCCTTTCCCAGGGTGATACTTTTGAAAAACATTGTTTACTAAATAGTGTGATGCTATTCAAATTAATTGTCATCCAGTCAGTTTTTGAGATATTTTACTTGCCAGTGTCTACTGCTATAAGTAGCTAGCTCTGCTTCCTAGCCGACTATTGGTATTTCATTTCCTATATGCTGTGCAGTGACTACATGAGGCGTAGAGGCCTAACACTAGTTTCAAGAACATCAAAAGGTGGAATTACCAAATTCATAAAGGTGTCCATATCTTTAATTATTACACAATAATAGCTCAAAAAGTCACACCATACCCTTAAGTTAAGAAATTTGCCAGGAGCCAATATGCGAAAGTGTCTCCTGTCACCTTTAGTGGAGAGGGTTTCTGTTACGCCTGGATACGTGTCAAGTTGAATGTAAGAGAGAATGTGGTTGGTGGGATGAGTAAGTGGTTGAGGTTGGCTATAAGATTGGAAGCATCTAATTGTCAGCTTGATGGCATATAAAGGGGCAATGATGCAATTTAGCACTTTGGACGATATTATCTGTGTATCGATATTATATGTGTATCGAAATTATATGTGCGAAAAAGACGAAAATAATAATGAATGTTTTAACAAGTCCGTTCGATTCCTTTTTCATCTGTAGGTGTATTTTACAAAGTCAACACTATTTAGTCTGCTAATGAAGACACATATCATCTGAGTGGATGATAAGTTAAAGACAAATACCGTCATCACACCTAATAGTGAACAAAATCACATTTAACAATTAATTAATCCATATGAAGAAAAAAGTGGATTTTATTTTATTTAAATTTCGCGTAAGAAAGAATTATTGTAATGTACTGATGTCCATTGTCTTAAATATTTTTTGCAGGCCCTAACTTTGCAATGGATGGAAGCACGATACACGAAACTAATTTGCTGATGAACTGTGGAAAGACGCTAACAAACTGGGGCGGCTTCACGGCTGTGCATCAGAGGTCGCGGAAGTATCACGGCGTCATCGGTACCAGGCCATTTGCAACGCCCGGAAAATTTTATTTTGAGGTCGACATAAAATTCACCATTTATAGGCGTCTTCAAGACAAACTGCTTTTTGAGATTGGAATCGCAAGACGGGAAGAAACTGAAAGGAACTATACAGTAAGCGGGAGTAAATATGGTTGGGTGGTATGTGCGAGCACGTGTTCTCTTTGTAAGACCATTTGTTTACAGACGGTACATAATCGAAAGGTGAAACGTCACAAGCCTCTAATACAGAAATCGGATCCAGGCAACTCTTGCTTGGCGAAGGTTGGAATTTTCATCGATACGAGAGCGCAGCAGATGGTAGTAATAGATGCGAAACAGAAAAGTTTATTCTACCGTTTCAAAAATGTCGACTATAGTCAACCGTTATGGCCAGTGTTCGGAACGTACAACCCTGGCTGCGCAAGTGTGGAACTTACAACTCGGACCGCAAGGGACATCTGGGTTCCGAGTATATATTTCAAGGAATAATTCGACTATTACGTGGTCACGTGGTGTTAGCTGTGTTTGATTTTGAATTCCAATATAATAATTGTTAATTTACCATAATTGTTCGTCAGTTACTGGATATAAAGAATGACTCGAAATCATAACTTAACAGATTTTACTAAAATTATCAAAACTTTTCTTCGGTGTGCTTCTAATGGTATCCAGCGAACAACCTTTGTGGAAAAAGGGCCTGGTGAACTGAATAATTTCGATGATATTGATGGATTCATTGACTAAATGAACTTACAATTATCATAACTTGTCTGTTGTTTCTCACATACCCACATTATCCGAATCCGAGACTCGAACCCACGCAGACAGAGGTGAGATGGTAGTGATCCGTAACGGAGAGCGCTTTAGACCACTCGACCACTCGGGGCCCCCATAACTTGTCTGAGTTTATTGACTCAATGATGTATTTGTTCTAGAATGGTACACTGGTTTCAGGTTTTGTACGTCTTTTATTAATTATTTTTCCGAGTGGATAGATAATTATAGGTTTAAATATTACATTTTAATTTCTTATGTACCAACAATTTGCAGTATTCTTGCATAAAAGGTTGGAGGGCACAAATATGATGAATTATTTAATAGAATTAAAGTGCAAGAAAATTTAGTACGTATGGAAAATGAAACAAATCCCATTAATGGAAAAGGGTATAATAACAATCGTTTTAATGTAATTCGGTTTTTCTACTCATTCTTGAAATTAAGATTTATGTGTATATTGTACTGTACCTGACTTTTCTTTGTCGCTAATGTGTATATTATTCTGTTACATAGATCCCAACGGTTGATTGTGATAGGTAACCACTGTCAGAAATTACAAACTGACCAAAATGTTCTGATTTTATAACTACATGTATATTGTTTGTAATAATTGCTTATTTGCAGGAGGTAAAGCAAAATTACGCTCTTTATTAACTAAATTTGATGAGTGCTTTCGAATTCAAGCGTCTATTGATGAATTTTCTTTTCGAAACATCTCTAGTGTTTTAACACATTTTGAGCTGAGTAAGTGAATTAGAGATAAAAAAAACTATAGCTAACACCACCTTTTTCAAAAAAAATTTTTGTTTAATTTCCATTAAACAAGAATCACATTCCTTAAATGCGGATGAAAGTAAGGATACGTTTTTTCTTTTAAAACAAAAGTCTTGTCAATCGTAACATACGTTTTTCCTCATGCTTTATAATTCCACACGTGTTTTTAACTGTTTATGCATATGTAATAATCGACGTCATTGTTTCATATAATCAAGCAGAACTGGGTCTTTTACAACATTTGAAAACGTTATTTTCTCGGTAGTTTTCCGCAATAGCTCCCTTGATTTTCGTGAAACATGCATGAAATAACGTTGCTTTGCATTTTGGGAAAACGTTTTGTCATGCAAGACATTCTAATATTTTATTTTCCGATTTGCAAAAGAAAATTGAGAAAACGAATTTTAAGTCTGGAATCAGACGAGGTAAAAAAACATCCAGTAGTTTTTAATAGTCATAAACCTAGTGAGATCTGGGATGCAACTCGTATATTAACATTTTGGGTGTGATGTATACACTGACAATACTCGAGGATGTACATTTTTTATTTAGTAGAAAACAACTCCGCGATGGAGATGGATAAAGTAACGTGTATATTCTGTTGTTTTAAAATGTTTCAAAATGCAGCTCTTTGATTAGAGTCATTTTGATAATTTTGATACGATTAATTTCATTTCACGAGCTGCATATAAAATCTGTAGCTTTGACAAAACAACTTTTGGGATCAAATATAACACACATTTATTTAGGTCTGCATTACAATTATGAGATATTATTAATATTATAATGGTTCTTTATGATAATAATTTATGGTGTACAAAAATAATAAAAATGCTTTCATTTGTAAGATGTTTGTTCCGTGTGTTAAAAATCTCATAATCATTTTGAATATGCTCTTCTTTCTACGGTTAGTTTATACAGCTGATATGAAATAACATGTATAAGTTTCATGTGGCTTGCACATATCATCCAAGAAAAAGAAAAAATCAGTTGATAAAAGTCTTGCATATAATTGATCCATCGACTATGCTGCGTCATCTGGTATAAGTATTTAACAACGCCATCTGGTATACGTATTTAAAAACGCCATATGGTATACGTATTTAACAACGCCATCTTGTATACGTATTTAATAAGGCCATCTTGTATACGTATTTAACAAGGCCATCTTGTATACGTATTTAACAACGCAATCTGGTATGACAAGCAAATTGGTATCAAGGCAGTTATGAAGTTATGAATACCGCATAATGTTCGGTTGGTTATTGTCAGAGGTGGTCGGAGGTGGTGTATTGTTGGTGATGGGGTTGGTAGTGGTGAATGTATGTTGGTAATAAGTTTAATCAGCAAATACCAACGACAGAGTCTATACATTTCAGGAATGGGTCTTTTTATTAAAAAAAAGAAATATGGAGGAATTTCACAAAATGTTTGTATCAAAGGTTGAATTTTGGTGAACCCTCCGATATATAAGAATATTGACTTGTCTTTTAATGCCCATTTTCCTACTTATCGTGTATTTAAACTTCTATTAAAATATACCATAATAAGTATGCCAACTAATTACTTACATGTCTACCTATAATTTAAATGCAAAGATTTAAATAGAACCCGCGAGCAGTTTACACATCATGTTTTCAGGGTACACCATTTATCCAAAAATATTCACTTGTTCATTAACAAATATATAACCTGCCATTCGCAAACAGTTCAAGCATCATTAGATGTGATTGACAGAACATGTACTGACATAAAAAAATTATTAGAATGAGAAAGAATGCAGGCTTCCTGGGGAAAATATGCTTTTACCAGAAGGAGATGACCGATAGTTCAAATTGAAATAAAAGAAATGACTTGTTACATTCCTTTCACGACATTTTTTTAAAAAAAAATTGAAATAAATTGGTTGAGAATTTCTTTAATCTATAAATATGTATCCCTTCTTATGTTCTTGTCATCTATATTTTAGGCAATAAAGTAATTAAATAGTAGGGGCCCCGAGTGGCCAAGTGGTCTAAAGCGCTCTCCGTTACTGATCACTGCCATCACACCTCTGTCTGCGTGGGTTCGAGTCTCGGATTCGGCTAATGTGGGCAGGTGAGAAAGCTTGCCAGTAGCTTCTCATGGGTCGGTGGTTCTTTCCGGGGTTTTCCCGGGTTCTTCCTCCACCATTAATACTGGCCGCCATGCATAGCCTATCGTGTGCTGAAAAATGGCGTTAAACCATAGAACAACAACAACAATTAAAAAGTATGTTAGAGTATGACTTAATTTTGAATAAATGGATGCATTTCCTTCTTGTAGAAATACCGAGACTTAACTGTTTTCGACGAGAGAATGTTGTAAACATAATACGTTGTGATCTTTCCCTTATTATAAGAATAAAGAAAACGAAAATAAAAGCAAACACAAAAAGACCGTAATCTTTTCTATTATTTTATGTATTACGAGAACGCCATTAAACACTTTTCTTTGTCAGCAGGACTGACAAGCTGAAGCAATGTTAACAGTGCATCCCTTGACAAAGACTAAACATTTTTAAAGTCTGTGAGAATATCAATACTCATGTTGATGAAAATGAAACCGCTGATATTGTTCACCATTCCAATAATATTGCGACGCATAATCATGTGCATGCTTGTCAGAGTCAAGTGGGTCTTGGGAGCTGGGGACTCGGAGGGATCCGACATCATTGATTAGCTTGGTGTTTGTGAGCGTAGTTGCTGATTGTTCAATTAGAGGATAACATTTTGTTTGGGATTTGAGGATGTTAATGGTGGTTTAAATGTCGTACAATCTGAGGATGTTAATGGTGGTTTACATGTCGTGAGGATGTTAATTATGGCTTAAATATAGTAATACCGGTGGATGGAAATGGTGGTTTGAATGTCGTACAGTTCTCTACATTGTTGACAATATACCTGGAAATGTTCTACGTTTCACTAAACCAGAGGGAGAGTCAACAAATGTCCATTACATCAACGTTTCTGACAGTATGTCGTTGATTTTACTTGCCGAAAGATCCCATGTTCGACCAGTTAGAAAGCGTATTCATTTGCTTATGTGTTAGAATAAAAATTTAGCTCACAACGACCAAAGAAGAAAATGTGAAATGACACATCAATGACGCAAATAAGCAACCGTATCAATATTTATTACCAAATTTACCGGAACTTGTATCATTGCTATTAGCACAACGCTGAGTTCAAATGTAAAATAAGTAAATCAATAAACAAATGTTACACATACTTGACTCTCGCCAGGCAACGTTCGATCCATGTAATACCCACACCCCAACCTCAGAGTAAAGCAACACTTGGAATAAAACTATAAAATGGTCGTTGCTTGCACTTATTTGTGTTAATGATAAGACTTTTCTTTAAAATTTGGTTTTTCTCGTGCTTTCAATTGAACCGGTAAAGGGAAAGGTTCTGTAAAAGTTTGAAGTGGTAGATCGTATTCTATCCATCAGCTTGACTTGAAATCAAAGAAATCCGTTCAAAATGTGTGTAAGTTTAATATGAAAATAAGATAAATTGTGAGAAATAACTTGCACAAGTTGATTTAAAATTTGTTTGAGAGATTACGAAAACTAAATGTGGATTTATGAGTTCGTAACTGCATTAAGACAATTTTTCTTTAAAATCTACAAACGATGCTTATTAAGTGATCATATAACATTATATATATTAAAAATAATATTATGCAGTTATAAATTATGTTTACACTCTAGTCAGTTATGTATGTGATTTTCTTACCTTTGTCACATAAGGGCCTGTTTAAGGATTTTTCGCTGAATCCGTACTCTCTATGAAGTCTTATTTTGTTATAGTCTTATGCCTTATGATCATGAAAAAAGGTAGAGTGTTTTAGTGTTAAAAAGAAATGAAGTTTAATTACATTAAAATACTTACAATCGCTTGTAGAACTGACAAGGACTTTTGCACCTGGGTTTTACATGCATCTCATGTTACGAGATGATATTGAAAGAGGATAATGCTCTGCAGTTTCTATCGGAGAATTTCGGTTTATTTAGGCGTTCATTCTGTAAGGTGAGCGAGTTCTATGGGACATTAGCTTGTATGTATGTATGTATGTATGTATATCTGTATGTATGTATGTATGTATGTATGTATACGTATGTATGTGTGTCTGTCTCTGTGTGTGTGTGTGTGTGTGTGTGTGTGTGTGTGAGAGAGAGAGAGAGAGAGAGAGAGAGAGAGATATCATCGAGTTGATCAGCTAGAACACATTTCGGAGAGAAAACTTTTCAAACAAGATATTACATTACCAGCGTCAAAAGATTTTGACATTCAAAGCACAATAGTCATACGTTAAGCATATAACTGGTTTTATTACAAAATCAGTCATTAAGACTGAAATTTATCAACTGAGTAAACCTTTTCTCATTTAAACGAACCACCTGTAAAAGCAGGTATCGAAGTACCCTTTATAGGACAAATATTTTTTTAGCAATATACTGTTCCCAGTAATTGGTTAGTAACGATCAAATAACAGGGAAAGTGGATATCTTTATTACTATTTTCATAACATTTTCTGCATTTGAAAATTACATCTTTCTGCATTAATTATCCGATATATGTTATGAAATGAGGATTTACAATTTAGTATCAGCGGTGGGATTTCAGCATGTAAACTGAGTAGTTTGGAGGCGCCAGGCTTAATGAGCGAACAGAGTGAGTTGTCCAAACAAGCTTGGGTCAAACAAGACAGTGACAAGGGAAAAGTACCGATAAAAGTTAAAATCCGTAAGTATTTTCAGGTTCCTTCTGCATCTCACATCACGTTTTGTGTACTGGTAATATATATTTAATATTTAGGTACCAGCTGTATTAGTAGCAATTCATATAGTTTAACATTTATGTTTATTCTTCTCAATTTTTTTTTGAAAGAAAGAATAAAACAGTATACCGCCATTAAGAGCTTTCACGCTGAATCATAGCTATGTATTTTTATTTATATATTTTATCTGTTTTTGTTGTGGGGATGGTGTGCAAAAAAGTATTTGTGAGTGATACTTCCTTCTATTTGAAGATAATAAATAAATAAATAAATAAATAAATGAATAAATGAATAAATAATTTTAGAGTTCTATCATCTCTTCAGTTAATATATTACGTTAGAGGGAAGTATAATGTTTCTACTGTACTAATTCCATTACAAACAGATACACTTTATTAATACTATTAATACATAAATCTTGTAACCGTACTTGTTTTGTTTTTTCATTATTATAGACTATATGAACCAGCATTAAACAGCATGTAAATCATGTAAATACATTTGTCTTTTTGTTATTTTTTAAGCTGTAAAATAATCTCTGTAAAGAATTTTGTAAATTGGAGAAATCGACGACGGCTGTACAGTATTTAATATATACGCACACTACAAAAGTCATGTTGGAAGCTAGTGCCAGATCAGTATGTAATCTTGACAGGATATATAACTACACAAAATCACTATAACTTTCATTGTTCACAGAAATTCTTTAGAACCTAAAAAATAAAATAGTGTGAAAGCTTTCAGTAACAATTCAGTATCAGTATGAATTTTCGGTACAAGCTTCATAAATAGTCAAAACGATAATATTGCTTTAAGAATTACGAACAGGGCATGAACTCTTCACACACACACACACACACACACACACACACACACACACACACACACACATATATCCATATATATATATATATATATATATATATATATATATATATATATATATATATATATATATATATATATATATATATATATATTTTTTTTTTTTTTTTTTTTCACACATACATACATACATACATCCCATGTACAGATACGAAAAAATAAGAATTGATCAAGCCATGTTCTCTCTCCTAGCAAGCCTTTATGTTTTTTGTTTTATAATGGAGATGAACATGCAAGTCTGTCAACTAATTTCATATCCATTTATCCTTGCATCAAATATTCTCATGCAATGAACAATGTTTAAGAAAATTTTTAAAAACGCGAGCAAGATTGTTGTGGCTGAAATCTAAGTTGTTTGTGTAAAACGGCAAGAATTAATTCCCCTTCGTTTATATTTGGACTCTCTTGTCACAGTGGAAATCATGTCTGAGTGAGGCCTTCTGATGTAAATAAAATTAAGCGATAATTGGAACTATTATTTTAAATCACATGTACGGATAAGTTTCAAAAAATAAGCCATGCATTTTTATCCTTTTCTGACGAGAACCCTCAATCCCTCCCCCATATCTCTCGGCACTATTTGTTTTAACTACGGTGGATTATACTTTAACCGACAATGCGAAATCTGACAAATTCGCAGCCAATTACAGCATTGTGCTATTTATTTATTCATTTATTTATTTATTTGCTAGTAAGTAAGAAAGTTTATTCCTATGGCGTTTTTTTTTTTTAAAAGTAAAAAAGGTATTTTTTTACAATAAGTCTTTGTTACATTTTAGTAAGAAATTAAAATAATGACGCACATACAAGAGAATGTAAACTGTTTTTCCTATTTTACAGATGTTAATATTAACAAATATACAAGCTCCAGCAGTGATCCGGGTGTAAGAAGAAACAAACCTGAAGTAAAATCAAGCACATTTAATGAGTATGACATTCTATCGCCGAAAAGAACAAGACCTGTTTCAAAATTAAACACGTTTAATGAACATGACATTGTATCGCCGAGAAGATTAAATCACGTTGAGAAATTAGGAATCTTAAATGGGAATGACATACTACCGCTGAGACGAAGTGTACGATTTGACAACGCGAATGATTCGCACAACATTCTGAATAGACGCGTATCTTTGAATAATTTCAGGACAAAACAAGAGTATCATACATACAAATCACCAAGAGCAATCCCCAAATTATCCACCATGTCTCAGAGTACTACGTCTAAGAAATCAGCAATTATGCACGAGAGTCATCTCAAATGCACAGTATGCAGGAATTTCTATGACAGTGACAGTCACCTCCCTTTGCTGTTGCCATGTCTACATACATGCTGCTCTTCCTGTCTGAAGGAGCGCGTGAAAATTGAGATGGTCCAATGTCCGTCATGTACGGAGGTGCACGAGATACCCAACAACGATATAAGCAAGCTTGCACGAGATCATGGTCGCGACCACCTGGTCAAATGCTTCAAGGTTCAAAACCGGACAACAGAAATCGGATGTGACGGCTGCGATATTCGCAACCGTGCTACCAGTAGATGTAAAGAGTGCGACCAGTTCCTTTGCGGGGTCTGTACCGAAGCACACAAGCGGACGAAGATGACGAAATCTCACAATATCGCATCAATTGATACGTTGAAGAGACCTGATATTCCGCTGGAAGAATTCCACCATAAAGAAACATGCAAGGTCCCTGAACACGAGGATCAGCCATTCAGCTTCTACTGCTGTAACAAACCAATCTGTTCTCTCTGCGCAGTGCACGAGCACAAAGAGTCGCTGGGTCACAAGATCCGTGATATCAATGATGTCTATCTTGAGAACAAACGGAAAGTTGAGGGTATATTGATAGATATCCAGCACAAAAAGACCACTGCTGATGAAGCCCTTACCGGTATTGAGGACGAAATTCAAAACCTATATATTAAAGAGAGCACAACCGAAGAAGAGATCGAGAATGCATTTCTGGCTTGTCAGAAGCAGTTAGAGAAACGCAAAAACTCGCTGAAGGAAAAACTGGTAAACACTTCCAAGGTCAAGAAAAAGGGTTTAGAATCTCATCTAGACAAATTGACGGCAGAGAAAATCCAATTTGAACATGCAGTAAACTTTTCCCAGAACCTCTTATCCTACTGTAACGCTACAGAGTTCCTGCAGGTATCACTATATTTAAATCCTTTATCTGATTATCTCCATTTATATTTTATTTAAAACACATCATATGATATCATCCTTTGAAACAATCCAGCTAAATATATACTGTATACATATTTCCTTTTTTAAACAAGTTTTCAGACGTGAAATATGTATCATATTCATATCCAGATTACACGCCCTGCACGAGAAAAATGAATTTGAGTAAGGTGACCATAATTCTTGGCAAAAGCAATATTTTGACACGAGACAAGCATAGTCCATCACACGACCGTTTTGCGTTAAAAAGAAAGCCATCTTTTAATACGAGACAAGTATTGTTCGTCACACGACCGTTTTGTGTTAAAAAGAAAGTAATCTTCTGACACGAGACAAGCATAGTCCGTCACAGGACCATTTTGTGTTAAAAAGAAAGGGCGTAATAAAACTCAGCAAGTTCTTTTGATCCTTTGATGCTAGTTTCACTGGAAAACAAGTAACCTTTCCACAGGTAACCAAATATTAATTCCAGATCCTGGTACACATTTGGTCATTGGTTCATTTTATGCTTGAATTCCTTTATTATTATTATTATTATTATTGTTATTATACAATTCCTGTTCAAGGCCTATTTTGCCCTTGCCGACCAGCAACCTCCTAATCGATACGCATCTTATACAGATTTAGATTTCTTGTTGTCAAGGATGTCGTCATGTAACAAGTTACGCAATACCTAAAAGCTACGCTACATTAGATTCATTGTATGATGTGAGTAGATGAATGGAATCAAAGTGAAAGAATAATAACGGCATAATAATGTATTCTATTTAATTAAATAATCGTAATGGGTATTTGGACATCATCAGGACAGTAACTTGATATTGGTGTTTGCATGGTGTCTCGTATGATAGTGGAAGGACATCGAGAATCACTCTCGACTCCACAGGTCTCACGAGATCCTATATCATTCCGCTATCAAACACGACACAATACAAGAATCGAGATCAAGTTACTGCACTGAAAACCTATATATATCCGTTGACCCATGTATTATCTAGACAATGATAGCTCAGCAGATTGGTTGATTTTGATGCTTTATGAAGTCTATTCATATAAGTTCATTGGTTAAGATTTTCTCACAAATCGATTGATATGACAGTCTGTGAATGAATTAACTTTTTGATATATGTTTATTGGTTGAAATTATTGTAAACAATTGTTGTAATTTGGAGGTAAAAGGCTATTTTCTTTAATGTTACATCTTTAGAAGCAGCCGCTTATTGCTGACATATTAGCGTATTTTTGTGAAATAGCAGCTGATTGGCTTTACATGTTTTGAACAAAATGACAGAAAAGAAAAACAACAGCAAACCAAAACTAAACCAAACGAAAGCTTAAATTGGGGGTGGTGTGGCAAATAATCTGTCCAAAATAACACATTGATGGATCGCTTAATGCAAAAACGACTTCTAGCTAGCTTTTCTTGTAGTAGGAACTAATTTTGCTGAACTGTTCCCTACAATGTTGGCTGACGAGTTGATTTGTTATTGGTTACAGAAGAGTTGGTTTGCTGATTAGTTTTATGTCAGTGCAGCTTATTATTTAAGTTATCGGTGAAGTATCATCGCAGATGCAGCTGACTAGCTGATTTATACGTATTGTATAATATATTGTATAATATCTGCAGGTGAAGGACACCATTATGGCGCGCCTTACAGACCTGAAGGAGAAAAGCGTCGAGGTTCGTCCGCAGCACAAGTCCGACATCAAGTTCCAGGCTGGAAAGATGACCAATGAATTTCAGAATGCGGTTAACAATCTAGGGGATGTGTGGACTACCACAGCATACATCCCCAACACCAAGGTAAATTGCCCATCTCCGATGCAGTGGTAACAACGACTTCTTATTACCAGATAATATACAATGAAAATTTTCTGGTTCGAACGATACTCGCATGTGAATAAATGGCTACGTTGAGTATATACTGAAGATTTCATGAAACAATGGATGATAAGTTGTGACAAAGTGTTGAAGTTGTGACAAAGTGTTCAGATTCTGACAAAGTGTTACAGTTGTGACAGCCAAGTAGTCGAATCACTTTAGTCCTAAATGTCCAAGAAGCTTTCAACGTTCCTGAAATTATATAATATCTTGCACCTTTGCCAGTGACAGTACTGGTCGCCAGTTGATATTAAAGGCATATGTTAGCCTTTGGCATAGGACAATAGCTTAATCACAGAATGGGTATCTGCTTCGCGTTAGGTGTTTGATTGATCTTATTTTTTTGTTAGCAAATTCCAGTTCTTTAAACGACATCTATGTTTTGGAAACAATGGGTGTATCCTATAAGTAATACCATGATTAAAAAATGAATTTTACTAGAGTTCTTTAATAAGAAACTCCTATTACCCCCATCTTTAGATCCAGACGTTTGACATTGGTGTTGGGCGTGAAGAAACGGCTTTAGTGATCACTCTTCATGACTACGAAAACCGGCCCCTGGCGGAGCCTGGTGTCGAAATCCGGGTAGAAATAACGGACCCGAAGGGGAAGAAATCTCGTGCGATGGTTAGAGACTGCACGGAGCGTGAAGGGTGTTACAAGGCCACATTTCATGGGGTCAAGGTCGGAGAACATCGAACGAGTGTCTTTATCCTCGGTACTCCAATCATTGATTCCAACGTGACCTTTAAGGTTCGCAGACCGGGGGCCATTGAAGCTGATGTTGTCAGTAAGGTTACTTCTTATTATTTTTCTGTTCTTTCTTTCCTTCTTTGCTGAAGATATGAAACTCAGAAAATAAACAAAGGAGATATTAATCTGCCTTGTTTTGTCTGTAAATTAATTATGAGGCGAGACTGAGATATTCTTATAACACTACAGTTTTGTCGCTAAAACACACACAGGTTTAAATGGAACTGTTTATAAAGCCTGGGCACGGCAGTTTGAGAAGAGACGATTTTCAATACTAGAGGAAAATTAAGGTATGCTTTTAGGTACTGACTTAAAACGCAATTAATGCTTTATATTAAAGCAGTAGTTTTTCTCAGAAATACTTCTAGTAACTGATATTTTTATGCCTTAACATGTTACTCTCTAGTTTTTATTTAATTATCCTATACTGTTTTGAACATTATGTTCATATAGAAATAAATTCTGTTTGGATCTTATAATATGGCTCTTCTTTCCCTGCGTGAATTTGCTGTCGGTCTATCAATCTCCGCTATTATTTACTGGCCTGCCGTTAAATTCAGACACACACACACACACACACACACACACACACACACACACACGTACATACATACATACATACTCTGCACTTAGTGAATGGGTTCAAATGACACGACATAACACAATTATTTCAGTAGGTATTGACTGTATCAGTCGTGTAAGGATTACGCTAAAAAATGTGAGGAATTCAACTTAACTTGTAATCGCGAAGAAGAAGAAGCAGATGCAAAAGTAAAAGAAATAATTGTTAATCTTGGAGAACGACAACATATTTAAATAATACTGAAAAGAACATCTCAGTGGTCAAGGTATTATATAATATTTTTAATTAACCATATTCATTACTCAACATTAAAACAGTTTAAAACATTTGCATTTTTTTTCCAGAGGATTATGAAGGGGTTCAATTGAAAAAATCATCGTCAGACCCAGGTATAAATTATATATATACTGAATGTTTAGTCATTGTTTGTATGTGCATAATATCGACCAGTTAGTAGTGAAGCAATGTTTGGAAAGCAATTGTGACGCACCTGTCAAGAAGTTAATAAAGTGACATTTTTGTGTGGAAAATTTCTTGATAAAGTGCAAAGCAAAAACTCATAGCCTGGTTTTGTTTGGATATGAATGTAGAAAGCGTACAATAGCAACTCTGGTCTTTCATACTATTTTGCAATTTTTAATGTTCATGGTTTCGTAAAACTAGCACGTATGTCTGCTTCAACAATGTCTTTTAATTCATTTTTAAATTTGTTGACGGTGAGTAGTTGGATGGGTGGGTTGGTTTTAAATAGTAAAAGTAAGTCATTCCGGAAGCAAAAGTAAAACAATGAAAACTTAAAGAAATGAACAAATATATTTATGCGGACTGACGTTTGCAAGTTTTTATTCGGCATAAGATGGATATAGTATTGTTCAGTTTTCGAACTTTTTCTTAAAAGATATCATTTTCTACTAAATGTTTCTGGTAAAAATGTCATCGCTATTCTTGTGTGTTTGAATCACGACATTCGTTAACTTAAGCTTGTTTCCTTTCAGAATTACGAGAGACTTTAACGAAAGAGGGAGGCAAAGTCAAACAGTATCGAGTTTTTGGCGACATAGTGTGTAAGTTGACAAATGTATTACACGCGCAGTGTTGGCTCTTGGATACGTAAAACTTTGATTCAAAATGAAAGTTGAAATAAATGGAAAGAGATGGAGCGCGATTTTAAAACAGATGCATGAACGTTCTGTAGTTGGTGAGTTAATCAATTCATCATTCTTAGGAAAATGAAGTAAAGCAGCTCGATCCCATTTTCTCAGTTATATATTTACTACTGTTCTCACAACCCCTCACTACTGTCGTCACCACCCCTTATCGCTTTCCTCATAGCCCCTCGCAGTTTTCCTCACAGCATCTCGCAGTTTTATGATCACTGTAAGTAGTTGGATCAAACTGCAAACAATCCGTCAAGCAATTCTATGCTGTATGTACTCCCGTCGTGTATATATAGCCTGTCTAACACGATTGAATGGTACCATATAATAATAATAATAATAATAATGAAGACTTTGTATAGTGCCTAATCTTTAGAATCTCTAAGCGCTTTACAACATTTGACAACACCTATAAGATAAAAAAAAACCATATAATGATATGATTACAAAAACAAACACCATGAAATTAGAAAACATTAAAAAACATGCTGAGAATATTTAAGGTAGGAAACATTATTAGGTCTTTAAGTTTGTTCTTGCAGTCGAAATAAGTGAGTTTTGAGAGCCCTCTTGATCACTGTGTCTTTGTGTCTAAGTTTAGTTTGTAATTCATTCCACGTTGCTGGGCCCTGGTATGCAAAAGAACGCTGTCCATATGACTTTGTTTTCATGCTTGGAATAATGAGTATACGATTGTCAGAAGAGGAGCGTAAGTATCTTGCTGGTGTATACACATGGGTGAGGTCGGATAGGTATGTTGGACTAGAGTCCGACAGTGAAACGTAGCAGAGAGAACAAATTTTGTGTTTGATTCTGGATCGAATGGATAGCCAGTGTAGGGTACAGAGCAGCGGGGAGATGTGCACTGATCGTGGTACTCTGAGTATGATCCGATCAGCTGTGTTTTGAACTTTTTTAAGTTTCTGGAGCAGATATTGAGATGAACCAGACACAATTGAGTTACAATAATCCAGTCTTGAAAGTACTAATGAACACACAAGTGTTTTAGTGGCATCAACTGAAAGATATTTGCAAATGGAGCTGATGCATCTCAGCTCAAGATATGCAGTCTTGCATATGTTCATGACATGTTGGTGCAATGTGAGAGTACTGTCTAGAGCAACACCTAGGTTTCGTACTGATTGTGTGAATTTAATGCTGGTGTTGCTGATATTTATTGTTTGAGGTAAAGGATTTGAACGAGAAAGTCTTTGTGTTGTGATCAGAATGGCCTCGGTTTTATCATCATTCATCTGCAGCTTGTTACATGTCATCCACGACTTCACATCAGAAATGCACCTCTCTACACCTTGGATGGTAGCATCAACTTCAGTTGGGTGGCTAGATTTGTATATTTGGGTGTCATCAGCGTGCAATTGGTGAGACACTGGATGATAATCTATGACACTTGAGAGCGACTGAGTGTACACAATGAAGAGAACAGGTCCAAGAACAGACCCCAATGGAACACCAAAACATAGATCAACTGGGCTGGAGTGTATTCCATTTGCAGACACAATTTGTGTCCTGTTCACCAAGTAGGACTTGCACAACAGTAAGGCTGTATCATGAATGCCAAATATAGGCTGGAGACTGTGAAGTAATATATCATGGTCTATTGTGTCAAGTGCTGCAGACAACTCAAGGAGGGTGAGAACTGTAATCTTTCCGCTATCCAACGCAGAGATAATGTCATTAACTACTTTTAAAAGAGTAGTTTCAGTACTGTGGCAAGGGAGATATGCAGATTGTACATTGCTAAAAGGACTGTTTGAATTTAGATGAGATACAAGCTGAGATAGAATAACCTTTTCTAAGATTTTTTATATGAATGGGAGATTAGAAACTGAGCGGTAGTTCTTTAAATCGTTATGGTCTAGTATTGGTTTCTTTAGCATATGCCTTGCAATGGCAGTTTTGAAAAATGACGGGAATTGTCCAGACGAGAGAGAGGTGTTAATAACATCAGTTAGTGAATGCAATACTGGATCTAAGCACTCAAGCAGCAGTGATGTTGGAATTGGATCACGTTCATATGACTTTGGTGCACTCTTCCTCAGGATTGTACGTACAAAATCCATAGAGACAGGTTCAAATGTTGCTAATGATTGCCGCTCAAATTCTGTATCCCATCTGTATGGTGACGACGAGTCAATTGAAATTGCGGTGTCAAGCTTATCTATAATGGTTTGTACTTTGTCACGGAAGAAATTTGCAAACATGTCCGGAAGGTCGACTGGAGAGAAGGTAGTTGGAAGTGTTGTAGATTTGTTCCTTGACATTAGCTTGTTAGTAATCTAGAATAGCTCTTTGCAGCTGAAACTTTCTATGATCTTATTAGTATAGTGGGCTGATTTCACTGCATGGACTATATTTGTGACATTCTTCTTAGCGGCTTCGTAGATTTGCTTATGAATAGTGAGCCTGGTGGAAAGCCAAAGCCTCTCAGCTTTACGGCGGCCTCTTTTAGCAGTGCGAAGCTGGTCCCTAACACTGCTATACCATGGAGAACCCTTTTGAATTGATACTCTGCACTTGTTAGCTGGGGCATGTTTGTCAAGCAATGAACGCAGGCAGTTATCAAGTTGTTCTGCGGTAGGAGGTGAGCGAGTTGTTAGGTTAGCTTGATGTCGTGCATTAGTTTGGTTCTATTTATCACAGAGATTTCTCTTAGTAGCAGATAAAGGTGGAGGGTTAGGGACTGATACATCTAGATGGCATATAATGCAGAGGTGATCTGATGCAAGGTCATGGGATACCAGGGAGGACCGTAGAATGTTATCATCAGGTCTATGAAGAATCCAGTCTAAAATGTGACCATGTTTATGAGTGGGTTGGTTGAAAACATTAATGGAATCTATGAGTTTTGATTTATTTGGGTTTCCGGGACAGTCAAAGAGAAAGTTGAAATTTCCAAGAATAATCAGGTTGCCACCTATTGAATTTCCATAGTCCAGGAGATTCGGAAACTGCTCCAAAAATAGAGTCAGCCAGCTTGTTTTTTCCACTAGGAGGAGGGCGGTATAGGCAGAAAAAATGGACTGACCTTTGCTCCAGTGTATATCCTGTCTTACAAGATTGCATAGTCCTAAATATAGTCTGTTTAACACCATATTACATGGTCTCATATATAGTCTTACATAGTCCCATATATAGCCTGTCTAAAACGATTGTATAGTCCCATATATAGTATAACACCATTATATAGTCCATATATATAGTCGGTCTAACACGAATACAAAGTCCCTTATATAACCTGTGTAACACGATTGAATAGTCCTATATATAGTTTAACACCATTACATAGTCCCATATATACGTATATAGTCTATCACTATCAAACACGATTACATAGTCACGTTACATAGTCCCATATTTAGTCTAACACCATTACACAATCTGATATGTATAATCTATCACGACTACATTGTACCTTATATAATATATGTAACACGATTGCATAGTTCCATATGTAGTCTAACACCATTATGTAGTCCAATATATAGTGTGTCTAATGCGACTATATAGTCCGATATATAATCTGATTTACACAATGACATAGTCCGATATATAGTCTGTCTAACACGATTGCATAGTCCCATATACAGACTAACACCATTACATAATCCCATATATTGTCTGTCTAGCACAATTACTTAGTGCAATATATATATATATATATATATATATATATATAAAGTCTGTCTAACACCATTATATAATCCCATATATGGCCTAACACGATTGCATATTCCCATATATATTCTGTCTGACACAATTCCATAGTCCCATATATTTATAGTCTGTCTAACATGACTACTTAGTTCTATATATGGTCTGTTTAACACCATTACAGAGTACCCTGTGTAGTCTAATACGATTTTATAGTCCCATATATAATCTGTCTAACACTAATTTTAGGTCCTGACATGGTTCTGGACGAAGGGACGTTACATCCTCAATGTTTCTTGACTAGTGACGGAAAATCGCTTAAAAACACGATGGGCAGGGGTCCAGTGTCAGCTGTGGGCCTGAAGAACTACCGCGGAGTTATTGCTACCAAGGCTTTCTCCAAAAGTGGAAGGTTCTACTTCGAGGCTGTTGTCCATTTCTTTATCAAGCGACAGCTACGTCAGGACCTTATTTTTGAAATTGGAGTTGCCCGTAGAAGTGAGATTGACAAGCATTACACTGCAGACGGATCTCCATATGCTTGGGTATGTTGCGCGCGCAGATGTCCTTTATGTCGCACAGTTTGTCTGCAAACGTGGCACAACGGACAACGTCTGTATCATAGTCCACTGACAGAAAACGCTCCTCCTGGAACTAACTTACGCACGACCATTGGATTCCTCTTGGATATGCAGACGAAGCAATGGTTCATCGTTGACGCCAAAAATCGCCGCCTTTTCTACAGATTTAGAAATGTTGACACCACCAAGCCCCTCTGGCCCATATTTGGGGCCTATAACCCTGACCTTGTCTCGGTGACATTGAACATCAAGACTGGGCGTGATATTCAGGCTGTACCAGATATTCCCGAAGATGCTTAAAATGTACAAATTAGTGATTGATTAGTGTGAATAGTTCTTATTTTCTTTTGAACTTATTTCCAATGAATGATTTTTGCCATAGTCTGGATCTGCTTTAAATGTTGTGCTTCTGAAGGAAATAGTACAATTTGATTATCTGTGAGAGTTATTGCACCCCCCAACCCCCTCTCCCCTCAGAATATACATTGTCTTTCGTTTAGACCATTATGATGAGCATGCGATGTGTTAAATATGGGAAGGCCAATGGGATTGCTGACAATAAGACTAAAAGTTATATCGTGGAAGATAAACCTTGATATGTATGATAACATAAAATTATCCATGTCGTGTACAAACTAATTCGGGGAGTTTTTATTCATAAATTAAATATAAAAATACGCAGCACTTCCAGTGACAATTTTAAGAACAGACACGAAACAAAGAGCACATGTATTACGTCAGGGTGTAAATATTTAAAAAATATTAAATAAATATAGAATACACATTGAATAAACACTCAAAATATAAGGATTATTTTGCTTAGTTTATAAAGTCCTTGTTTGTAGATGGTTTGAAATATTGCATTTTTCACGAACACATGACGTTTCACTTATTGTAGGAAATTTCACTATTATATCATTCGAAACATTAATTGTGTTATATAGGTAATAAATTGACCCTTTTTCCCAAAAAGGTATGAAATGTCATACCTTGCAATCTTTCTTAGATCTAAAGTTTGAAAGACCATTTACTATTTCCAGTATTACCCGTGTTTGTTTTAGCATCAGGAATTGTTGATGAATTATGTCTGAAGACACGAAATAACGCAAAAAGAAAGAATGAAAGATGCAAGATAAAACTCAAGTCATCTGGCGAATTTGAATACAGTCATCGAATTGTTTATGTAATGAGTATAATCCTCATTGTGTGCTATTTGGATTTTTAAAAAATACTCTTTGCGAAACTTGCTGAATATTTTCAGGGCATTTTTTCTTCGATTCCCAAAACGCAAAGAAACTATGAAAAGGAATTTGTACACTTCATGTAAAACGAGCAATTAGACAGGATCTTTCTGCAAGAACATATCTTGTTTATTCTTCACGTGTTTTAAAAAATTGTTTCTTAAAGTGGGTCATTCAGTGGATTATTTCTGGGCTTAGTTTATATAATAGCAAAACATGGTAGGTTATTTATAAGGTATCTTAGTGCAGAGGCAATTAGAGTCACCAGAGTGTATGAGCATTTACGTATATGCTGACTGAAATTCGAAGGCATCGTTTAGATAAAGGAACATAATGCAAATCGATATCCTAACATTTTCTATCTGGACTGTACTCGCAACTCCAGTCACGTAGATAGTGTAACTCAAAGGTGTTTATATGTAAAATTCGAACGCGAATCACTTTTCATTAATAGGTTAGAGGGTCGATAAAAATTGTTTGCCGGATTGTACGAAAGGTAATTGTGTTATCGCAGCGGGAAAAGACGTCTCTTTCGTGCCAGTGCTACATGTATAGTTAGATATCTCCATCTATTTACTTTTGAATTAAAGCTATTTCTGAAGAAAGAAAGTTCGTCTTTAAAATTGATATGTGCTACATCCCTTTTCATTTAGTTAAGGGTCTTCATTATTCAAAACGTGTCTGCGAAGGCAAATGAAATTTTAGTTCGTGGATCACAATGAATAGCAATAAACGGCTTCTTTTGATTTTCTGTTCATCACAGGTATTTCAGATAATCCAAATGTCTTTTGATATTGGCGAGAGAAACAATTTCGCTTCTGTGTTTATAGCGTGAACAAACTAAGATCGCTATATAATTTTAAGTCGATGATGATTACATTTATTGAGTGGATTTAACTGAGCTTTATACTGTACTCTTGTGTGGAACATAAATTTGGGAAAGATTGACATTTTTACTTACTTTTGATTTTGAGCTACAGTGGACATGAAATGTAATAATAATAATAATAATGATATAATAATAATAATAATAATAATAATAAGAAGAAGAAGAAGAAGAAGAAGAAGAAGAAAAGAAATATTTGGTGCATGGTACATAGTAAATATCCAATAACCAATGTTAAGTAGTGGGCACTGTATATAGCGGTCACTTCGGTGCAACATATAGTTTTGCCTTTTCCCATGAATGGCCGCAAGTGACAGGTTTGACTTTATATATATATATATATATATATATATATATATATATATATATATATATATATATATATATTGTGTGTGTGTGTGCTATTAACTTACTGATTTGGAATATATCAGTTTTGATCTGTATTTGGTTAAATATATACTGTTTTTCACTCGTGGATTTTCCTACTGTAAATTCTACTTCGTAGTGTGGTCAGTGTAACATTTTAAGTACAAGTCTTTTGAATTCATCATTATATTAGGCAGAGAACGACACGCAGATCTGTGATATTTTGTGCATTAAGTAAATTATACATAATTAGAAACTTTGCCTGGACTTTATTCGTTTCAAGTAGAAGTATACATACTGTTGGCTATTTTACATAAAATTTAAAATAAAATTGTGAAATAAAATTATTCAACCACATGCTTGAAGTCTTTTACGCCCCCTTCCACCAAATTCACCAAATTCACTCAGACATCGCAGCTCCATGTTTGCATCTGCTGAAGAAACCGTAAATAGAACAGATATATGTTGTATGTGTATGATTAAAGAATCGGAATTACCTGAACAATCCGAAATTGGATTGAGAGATACATCGTCCGCTGTACTCCGGATCTGGGATTATTTTCTCAAGCTCCTGGGTGCTTCATTCAAGTGGGTAGTCTGGTTCTTAATGAAACTTTACATCAGCCATAATTTTAGTAATATGCATATATGTGATTCTCAAATTCATAAGCGTAGAGTTAAATATGAATGTATCTAATGCTGACATGATGATGAATTTCTACTGTAGCATCAGTAGTGAATTGTAAAAAAGTTTGAAAACTAGATGAATCTGCATAAATAAAATGTAATACATATTATTTATAACTATGTGATCGATCGGAAAAAGAATATATGCTGTTGATAGTATGAATCTGGTTTTTAAAGTTTTCGTTGTTACTCTGTATGAAGAAAATAAAAATACCCATCGTACTACAATGTAAAAGCTTTTCGAACATAACCGACAATGTCGTCCTCCATAGTAAAGATCATATATACAGGATCCTGTACAAGTGATCTTTGAAACTGAAATTTATTACACATTTTGAATAATGTCATTTGACACGTGCTGCTCGCAGTTAAGTTAAATTATATTATTTAGTATATTATATTATTAAACAAATTTTTTCTCTAGTTTTTAACGAGTTTCACAATTACTGAGTTGAATGAATCCGAGTTTGATATATTGCATTCATGTGAAGTCTGGACTCTAACAAGAGTGAGCGTTATGTGATAAAAAGTGTCTACCTTAAACATGTGCACGAACTGCAATCGAAACAACTGATGGTTTTTCTCCAAAGTGTTATCTCGAAAATGCTTCGATGGAGTGAGCAGCAGAGAGGGTGGACCGACCACTTGTCTGAAACGTCATTTGCTTAAAATATAAGCTTCTTCCGAAATAAAAAAGCGTCGACAGATTTTAAAAAAGCGTCGACACTTTACTGAGAAAATCTCTCCGGAATTTGTCTAATTAACATTACTCCGTTGTCGTTGGTGATTTTTTCTAATTTATTATGTACGCACTTTACGCAATTACGTCTTCGCGAGGTCCCACCCTCTCTGATGCTATTAATTTATCCAAATATTTTATCAAGTCCAATACGATATCTTGTTCTAGGATCGCGCAAATTTATTGTTATAAATCCATGCGGAGTAGCTTGCGCTCGTGAAAAGAAGTTTCTAAATTTAATTATATCCATGTCAGCGTTGCACCAAGTTTGATGAATATTTCTCATCGTGTGTGTATCAACTCCATTAAACACAACTAAAATATTACAGTTATCTCTGATCACTTTTGGTATTTGCGTGTATTGTTGAGTAACATAAATGACATCAGTGTTTTTATGTCTACCTCGAGAAAATATTCTAGTTGGGTTTGTTTGTTTATCCAGCATCACATCGTCGTATACAACCGAATTATTAATAAATCCGTCTATGGAATCTACTGATGGTGCTTCATCAATATCGGTTATAAACTTGATAACATCGTCATCCAGTAATCGCGCGTTTTCATTACAATCCTTGAGCACATCATAACATCGTTGATCATCAACTGACGGTGCTACCAAATACAATTTATCCCACTTTAACCATCTCATTATAAGATTAAGTAACAACTTTGTCTTTCCACTTCCAGATGGTCCTATTATTATCATTCTGATGAAATTTGGTAACGCAGGATGGTGCTTGACAGGTTCTCGTTTTCTTGTCGCTGAGAAATCAATTATATCAATGCTGTATAAAATATCTATGGATTTATATTGTGTAAAGTGCAGGACGCGTACCCCGACGGATACACTAACAACTATTACCACAAAAATAATAGATCAGCGATTACGGGTAAGTGTACGCGGTGTGGTACAAAGAAATTCAAATTTATCTCCACACAGTCAGGTGAAAAACCAAAACCAAAACCAAAGCCAAAGTCAAAGCCAAAGTCAAGTAAAAAAAAAAAAAAGCAACGCGGAGGTGATATTGCAGCAAAATTAGGAAAATTACCGGGACCTCCGTGGGCCAAATACCCAGGAGAAACACATCTACCAGGATATAATTATTAAGGTCCTGGTACTCGACTCGATATCAGGCTTGATAATCAGGATCAACCAAAACCAGGCGAGGAACCAATAAACGCTATTGATAAAGCATCTCATGTTCATGATGTTGCGTATAAAAGCAATGATCTACAACATAGGCATATTGCAGATGTGAAATTAATTCATGTGCTAAATTCTATAAAAAAATAAAAATATCAAAGAAAAATTAGCTAATTGGTTAGTAAGATCTGCGATGAAAGGTAAATTAGCGCTAGGGGCTGGTAATATATAAAATGGAATCGATTTATTATTCCCCAATTAGATACTGGAAAGGTAAAGCAGCAATTAGTAAACTTGCTGATGCAGCAGCGGTTAAACATTCTACTGCTAAAGCGTGGTTATCCAAACAGGCAATATGGCAAATTTACCTACCACCACCTAAGCAAATTCACTTTGCACATTTCGATGTTAGTGTTCCTAATGAAGTTCATCAAGCTGATATTCTGTTTTTACCACATGATACCGTACGTAGAAAAACGTACAAATACGCGTTAACCGTTGCTGATGTTGCAAGTAGATATAAAGATGCAGAACCGCTATCAACGAAAACAGCATTTGAAGTAGCCGATGCTTTTAAACGAATTTATCAACGAGGTGGTCTGCAATGGCCACAGCTGCTACAGGTTGATCCTGGCAAGGAATTTCTTGGTCCAGTATCATCGCTGATGAAACAACATAATACCAAAATACGACGAGGACATACTGCAATTCATCATGATCAGGCAATTGTTGAACGATTTAATCGAACACTCGCTGAGCGGTTATTTGGATATGAATACGCGAAGGAATTTATTCAGGATACGAGATCTCGTGAATGGATTGCAAGATTACCAAGTGTGATAGCAGCGTTAAATAATGAGATCACTCGAACGACCAACATGAAACCTATTAGCGCAGTCACAAAAAAAAATATACCTACACAACGACGTGATCTTTCAGCACAGCCAGTATTAGGTAATATCACTGTCAGGTATTTATACGAGCCCGGTGAACTCGAAGGTGGTAAAAAAGAGCGACTGATCCTATTTGGAGTGTTACCACACACAATATATCCACTGTGACAAGATCCTCAGGTAGACCCGCAATCTACAGGCTGGATTCAACTGCTCCTCAACGTGGATTTGTACGTGAACAATTACAAGTAATTCCCGAGGACACACAATTACCACCCAAATCACTTAACTAGCACCTCTACGTCGATTACATTCAAGACAGGTCAACATGATATTTTCTCGTGTATGACCGCGACTGTTATTTTTTCTGTCTACGGTAAATTGTCTTGGATCATTTTTCAGATACAGCCATAACATTATACAATTACAACTTGCACAATGATTATTCTGTTGTTGTTTCAACGTGCTGATATATTTGATATCAAGATCAAAATCACGTTCATTTTTTTATCAGATTGTTTATAACCAGCTAATTTTTTTCTTATTATATCATTGTCAATATCATCACTAGTCACTGACGAGTCAATGACGATTCGTCTCAACTGAGATATTTTTCTAACTCGAGACGCTGCAAGATAAACTAAGTTCGACCATTCAATGTGATCATCGACGATCCAAACAACTGTATCAGTAAAAGTTAATCCCTGAGATGAATGAATCGTCATTGCGTATCCAAGCGTCCACGGGGATTTATCAGCACGTAGAGCA
Source organism: Sinohyriopsis cumingii (assembly GCA_028554795.2). NCBI lineage: Eukaryota > Metazoa > Mollusca > Bivalvia > Unionida > Unionidae > Sinohyriopsis > Sinohyriopsis cumingii. The sequence goes on from CM068828.1 coordinate 110,484,292, forward strand.
TCTTCAACAACATCAACATCAACTGCGACAATATCATTCAGCACAAGATTCTGTTTCCTTGACTCTGTCAGTGTCCTGGTATATCAACGTCAATATTTTGCCGCCGTGTATCTGCTGGTCGATAACATAACGGAACTGGCAGTGTTGGATATTTTTCTTTATGCAACTGAAACAACTCTCGTTGAAGTGTATCACGAACTATCTTTCTACTTGCAACTATCAGATCATTCAGTCTCCATGCGCGCAAAAAGTCGTTCATGGGTGTTTCGGAAATTATTCCACGCATTACTTCACACTGAATTTTATTCGGTTGTAGTCTGATTAATTTTTTAAACTGTTTTAATTCTGCATCAAGTGCTCTATGATCATCATTCATTTCTTCGTAATAATCGACAAAGTTCTTTAGCCATCCATGTGGAGATGGTCAAACAAATGGTGGTGGTTGACCATGATAACCGCACATTATTACAGCAGTATTTCTTGTTAACAACCACTCTAGAAATGTTTTTAATGTTTTTAACGGCACCGTGCATATTTCATCCCAAATGATGATCCTTGGAATGTATTTCTCACCCATCCTTAAAGATGTCCATGTATCACCCTTCCATCGGAAGAAGTGTGATAAGTACATGATTGTACTCCTCGTTGTTTCATTTCTCGCGCGAGTCTATGTGTTGGTGTCAGCACGATCATATTTGATTTCTGAAATAGTTCGATCGCTCGAGTGGTTTTACCAGAAGCGCCTGGTCCGTTTATTTATATCGTTTTATATCTAGCTATTGGATCATATACCGATGGTAACAACGAAGTTGTCGATGATATATTTGATCGTTGATTTTTATAATAATCATCTTTGATCGTAACATCTGCTGATTCTGAATAATCAAGTATATTTTCTTTCTTTATTCTCCATGAACCCCAAGGTGCATCATCGTCCGTAAAATCATCCAGCAACGTTGCATATTTCTTATCGATATAGAACGAATCCGTTGCAACCCTAACTGCGGTATCAGGAAATTTATTTATCATAGATAGCAAGTTTATGCTCACGTAGGCCAACGTCGATGATCTTAAATGCGTATACTGAGACGATTCTCCATCCATATAGCTCACAATCGTACCTAATCGTGTTTCATTTGATAAATAAGCATCTTCTCGGTTTATAAATATATTTCTCGCTGCTGCATCAGCAACTATAAAATCGTATTCGGTATCATCCAGTATTAATCGTGCATGACGTTGTTTATGATCATATGCTCCACCCTGAGTAAATTTTCCAATTATTTTCCTTCCAAGATCCTTTGCTGTTTTATCGCTATTATTGAGTTTAATCTCGAGGATTCTAGGAGCTTCTTTGATGATATCATCCTTGAAAGCATCAGGACATTTTTCTCTAAATTCTTTAATGACCTCATCGAGATTGATATTTTCCCTCGGTGGTAACCAAACCTCGGTTTGTTTCTTATATGATATAATTGCCTCACTAACCACCAACGATACTAATATCGCACAATCAAGCATATATCGTAAAAAAAACTATTGGTGCCCAGCGTTTTTCTGAGAAATGTCTACCAAACCAAACATAACATATCGTATGAAGATCCATAGCAAACTCGAATGATTCAACACAAGCAAATCCAGTTAGGTCAAAATCCGGCAATGGTCCATTTATCGATACTCGCGTTATTTCATGTGTTGGATGACCGAACCTTGCAAAATACTTAGAACAATCTCCGTATCCGAGAAAACATCCTGGATAACACGCAACCATATCAACAGATATCATATCGTTGTAATTATATTTGGTATTCCACAATCCGCCGTGGCCATACTCGACACAATTTGATTGGATATCCGAAAGAAATTCATGTCGGGTTGGTTTCCACGAATTTTTTTTTCTCTAGCATCATGAGCTGCAACAGATGGAACAGTAAAACAGTTGCTGAGCAACTCATCAATATTTTCTGAATATTTTTGAGCAAGATTTTTCATTTCTTCATGGAGGGATTCTTTACGATATATTTGACCGTTGGGTCGCACAAATTGATCACATTTTTCATCATCTGAGCTCTTAAATAACCACACTGACACAGGATGATTTTTACTTATTTTGTTAATAAAATCAAACATGTTATCATCATAAAATTTAACAGTTCGATTTCGTGGAAATATTGTTACTGCGCTAGTCCACGCGTGTGAGTTATGATCAATAATTTCGATCGAAGTTCCTTTTGATTTATATTTTGATTCATACAAAATCTCTCCTGTTATCGTCGCTACGGTTATTGGGAATTTTAATTTTTTTCCTAACTCAGTGACATCTTTGATAGACGCCCCGGTATCTTTAACTGTTTCGCCCCACTCATTTATTATTTTACGTCTTTTATCTGTTAAACCGTTTCCACGGGCCGCGTTTGTAAAATGTTCTATTACTCGTTCAGCTACACAGTTTATTTTTGAAAATTTCATTGGCGCCAGTTTGTCAACGCTAGGTTTTTCATTTATCACATATATTCCATAAATAACTGCTGTTACAGGATACGCTCGCTCATAGTACGGTTTGTCAATACCGATGAATAGACCTGGTTTGGAATTTCTACTTAGTATGACAGTTTTTTTATTACCGTGGACGGGATCATATTTGTCACGGATAATCCAGTTATCTGTTTCTGCAAGTATGACAAATTTTATTCTGAAAAGATAACTTCTATCATCGAGCTGTTTAATAATAGCTGCTGCTCTTTTGTCATTCATCGTAGCATCGATGATACTGTAAAATTGTAAGGCCCTTTTTAGTCCTTAAGGGTGCTACATATTTTTGTACATAGGAACTGATAGTGTTATGTAAGAAAAGATCAAAAACTTGGGGTTGGGGCGATGGAAGAGGGGTTATATCATCAACATAAAATCGAGAACAATTTGACAATGTTTAATGAATTGTGAAAATAAATAAATAATAAATAAGAGCAATAGTTATTGTGTACAACCAGATTATGTAATTCTAATATAACAAACTGGAAGGGGGGGGGCTGTCAGGTGTGGTGGGAGACAACTGTTACAATCAATTTTTGTTGGAATAAATATATTATTCTTGTTTATTCGATATTGTAAAACGTGCTATTTATAAAGATCCAAAATGTACTAACTTGACACTTTGCTGTTTCTTTTTGTCACTTCGTATTTTGGCGCCGACTGTACTCGTCAGTTGTCTGACCAACAATGACAGCGCTCCCCTATTTATAACCTTCCCCCAGACACCACATGACACAATCCAACCAATCGATGCATGTACGGCAACCCATGCAACCAATCAGTGTCTTGCATGGTGTGCCGTGCATTGCATTGTAAACAATACAGTTTTGTATGGTATACCATGTCAACATTACAAGTACATAATTACATAACAAGAAGTATTTCAATACTGTATGACTTCTCTATGAAATGAATAAGAACATTTTATGAGATCAAGTTTATATGAAATTAAACTTTATGATGATAACTTAAATCTCGAATAATTTAATCAATTCATGTAGACGCGGGTTCTGCACTTGATGCAGACGACCGGTACTGTCATATCAAAACATGAAATGCATACATCAGTACAACTGTATTGCAATGAGGTTATCACTAAAACATGCAAATTACCTTCTTACAGTACCCTACTATCATTAGAGAGAATAATTGCCAATGCGAAAGTATAAAATCTCTAAATACGAAACACTCATGCTAATCCAAAATGGCGAACATCGTGATACAAGGATATACATGGACTTTTCTAGTCATGATTTTGCAGGTATTTTACATAGATTACAAATAGTAATAGCATAAGAGTATACTATTTGTAGCAGATAAGCTAAACAGTACACTCTGAAAACTTTATGACAGATTTTCAAAGACGTTTTACCGAAAGAACCTCTACCTCGAAAATAGGTTACACATGTTAAGATAGGTTGCCAGGATTGGCTGCTAGTTTGACAGTCGATAGACATTAGAGATAAATAGAATTGCTATGCTTTGTAAGTGAACATTCTAATTCATATTCACCATATTTATAGAAACAAACTTAATAGAAGCAAGACCGAAAATATTATCCAAGTCATTGTGACTCTAGCCATGGTCATTACACTCTTCTCTGCCAAGTTACAAAATTCTCCTGAATTTTCTTTTCTCAGTAAATCAGATTCAGAATTTTAATAATTTTATATATAAAGAAAGCATCTAGTCAGCATCTAGGCGCAGGTTGACCCCATCAGTCTTTTGTATTAAAGAATCATAACCATTGTCACGACTTTCTGCCCCTTGTTCCAATATGGACAACCAATGTTTCATTGCAGGTTCTTCTCCACCTTCCTTAGCTACTTGTCTTAAAACTTCATAGGTGTAATATCTGCTTTTTGCCAAGCATTGGTCCTTTTTCCTCAAGTGATAAGCTGCTGTTCCTGGTAGGGCCAGGAAGTTGAAGGTGTCTAATAGATCTAGCCTTTCTTGGGGTGGGAACTGCAGACCAGTCTTTGCAGAAGATAATGCTATAGCTGTATATTCCCATATCAGCAGTTTTCTGTCAGGGGTCATTCCCTCCCATCCTTTTGGTGGCCACTTGATGGATGTCTGGCTAATTGAAAAGGTGATGTCTTCTTCAGGCACCAAGTTCCAGTCCCTCCTCGATGGTGGAAATAGTGGCATACATCCTTGAGACAGCAAGGCAACTGCTCTGGCCTGATTTGTAGACATTTCCTCTTGGGGTTTGGTTCCATCTGTTTTGGATGTTTTAGCACACTGATTGCGGACAGGAGAAAACTTTGACGGCTTCGATGGGAATGGCACAGTGACTAATGTTGCTGGTAACGCCAGATCTAGTTCTGGCTGCAAAATCGTGGCAGTCTCTGGTAAAGATGGTTCTTCTATCTCCCTAGCCCTTGCTCTTTTGGCTGGTTTCCACTCTGAGGATATTGCACGGGAAATAGATAAAATATATTCTGGTGACACCCCAAGTACATCTCCAATCTCCTTCTTACGGGAAGTCAGAGTCTGGTCAGACAATGGCAGAAACTGGCCATCAGGGGCAGATGAAATATTTGGCGTCAAAGTTGCCATTCTTCTAGCGATGGCGGCCATGGCCTTAGGGTCATGTAGGACTTGATCCTTCAACAATGCTCTGTATTTTGTCAGGGCCTGCAATACTGTTGCATTTATATTTTGTGGGACCAAGGAAATCTCACATAAGATCATTTTTCCCATGTCTGGTCTAGTAGGGCTATATGCATTCATACTGACATCGTCATCCTCATAATCAGGCTGGAAACGCGATTCAGACAAGGGGGTGGCACCATCAAATCTGTAAGTCATGGCACTGGTCTGCTGGTCCTGGCTCGTCAACTGGGGTGTGGGTTGGGGTGTATTTTGTTTACCTTCTGCTTCCCAGCCTTGTAGCCACTCCCTTCTGCTTCGGGTGGATCTCGTGATCTTCCTTGCCCATTCTAGCACTACAACTCTTGCTCTTATGGCTAGCGGGTCATGCCACCTGGTGGTTCTGATAATGCGCTTGTAGTCTTGTGGATACAGCGATAACCAAAAGGCATTGTTTTCACTGAAAAAGTCTTCAGGCACTCCATAAATGTTATCCAAATGATGCCTCTTACAATGACTCTTCAGGTCAAGTACACGCTTGAATGTTCGCTCCTCGTGGTAGCGCCATGGGCAGATAACCACCAGGCGACCATGTGGTGCTGGAATCATGTGGTTTTTCAGCTCTCTCTTGCTGTTGAAAGTTTTGCTGCATAGCCAACAAGTCTCCACCATTCTGCAAAGACACAAAAATGATTCATTGTTGGTTGCTGAAATTACTCTTTCTTCCAGCATAGGTTATAGCAGTATCAATCACAGATTTGGAAGGGAGGTGGGGGATGAAAGGACTAATCAGGTTCTACACAATACATAAGGATAATAAGGCTATGTATTTTTGATTCCATCCATGTCAACTCTTCTGACATGGAACATGCTCAGTTAATTAGTTCCTGTCAGGTCAGTGGTATAAGTAGGCACTTAATTTGTGTTTTGACCATTTCTTTCTCATTAGTCACGTCCAAACAAGGATTATCTTGTACGCTCTGTTGCACTCATTTTACTCAACATGGGAGGGAACATGGTTGATCAGGCCAGATCCCTTACCATCGTATACCATATGATTCATCTTTGCTTTGACTTGGTCCGTCCTGGATCACCATCTGTCAGCCTTATATTGCTCATACTTAATAATACCTCTAAGGTCTGTCGGCTTCAAACCACAATTGTAAAAGCTGATATGGCCCATCCCGGATCACCATCTGTCAATAAAGGTTCACTATAGTACTCATCAGTTATCATTGGAGACGTATATACGATTCCTTGAATGGTTACCACTGAGAGTTCATATACTTCTGTACTGAAAGGAAAAGGAATACGTACCACACATCCTATAGTTGTGGCAAACTAAAACTATATATATATATATATATATATATATATATATATATATATATGTGCAAAATAAAATAAAAATATCTTTATGAAGAATTCAAATAACTGTCATATGCAAAGATGACTCTAACTTTGAAGGTTTATTGATCTTTACTAAACCAAGTAGGTGGGTTTCTACCCTGGTAAGGCAGGAGTCTGTCAATATGGTATACTTTGGAGAGCTGTTTTGGTGACCTCTTAATAAGGTAAGTAACATCGTCAATCTTCTTGACAACAACAAATGGTCCTTTCCATTTTGAGGTAAGTTTGTGGCATACACCAACTCTTTTGGATGCATCATAGATCCAAACTGGCTGTCCTGCTGTAAAGGAGCGTTTCTTTGCATGCAAGTCATAATGCCTTTTCTGATAATCAGAGTTCTTTCTAAGATATTGTCGAGCGATATTATGGGCATTCTCCATGTTGGCGCGCAGTCTTCCCAGATAGTGGTCTGGGCCTACTTCATTATCACTGAATTGAAATGGGCATGGTCTCCCTACAACTGTTTCCATTGGTAAGGTGACGTTTCTTCCCAACATCATCATATTTGGTGTTTTTCCTATTGTGGAGTTTATTGAACCTCGATAGGCCATCATGACTTGGGACAGGTAAGTATCCCAGTGCTTTTGATCCTTTTCAGCATACATGGTCAGCATTTGTTGTAAGGTCCTGTTAAATCTCTCAACTGTTCCATTGGCCTGTGGCCTCATACTAGTAGTTCTTGTTTGATCTATTTTCAGAAAGTCGCACATTTCTTGAAATATCTTGGACTGGAAGTTTTGGCCTTGATCTGTCAAGATCTGTAATGGTGTGCCAAAACGACATACAAATTCATTTACAAATGTTTTAATAATGGTGCTGGACTCTTGGTCTGGAATGGGGAAAGCCTCACTCCACTTGGTAAAGCAGTCGCAGACAACCAGGATAAACCTTTTGCCACTTCCATTCAGAGGAAGGGGTCCAAGTACATCTAGAGCAACCTTTTCCATGGGCTCGCCAACTATGTATTGTCCTAAAGGAGCCCTATTGATCTTTCTGGATGGCTTTCTAGCTGCGCACTTATCACAAGTACGACAGTAGTCCGTGACAAAGTCTTTCACACCTGGCCAGTAAAAGGACTGCTTTATTCGTTCTAGGGTCTTCTTAGCACCTAAATGCCCTGCAGTTGGTACATCGTGAAAGTACTTTAGGACATCTAGCCTTCGTTTACTTGGAACTATCAGTTGCAGTATGGGTTGATTCTCATCATTTTGAAAGAATTTACGGTAAAGCATGCCCTTAATTATTATTAATCTGTCCCATTGTCGCCAGAGTGTTTTGAGTATTGACGTTTTATCAGATATGGCATCCCACTTTGGTCTTCCAGACTTTCCCTCGATAGCAATTAGAATAGCAGAAATGTCTTGATCTTCTAATTGAAGATTATGTATGGTGTCAGGTGTCCAACCTTCAAGTACTGCTTGGCTTTGTGCGAGATCATTTCCTTGGAGAGCACCTTGACTTCGTGTTAACACCCTTACCAAATCGACATGGATGATTTGGTCTGAAAGTTGTGGAGCTGCACAGTCTTCATCATTATTACATTCAAGATTACCTTGTTCTTGTTTCTGACAGACACGACATGGCCTTCTTGACAAAGCATCAGCATTTGAGTGTTGTCGCCCAGCTCTGTGTACTACCTTAAAATTGTATGTGTCAAGCTCTTGAAGCCACCTGGCAACCTGGCCAGTTGGTTTCTTGAGGTTTCTTACCCAACTCACTGCAGCATTGTCTGTTCTGAGCAAAATGTCTTGTCCATATAGATAGGAATGAAATGTTTTCATTGCAGTGATAACGGCTAAAAGTTCCTTTCTTGTAGTACAATAAGATTGTTCATGGATGTTCATAGCTTTACTCATGTATGCGATGACACGTTCCGTGCCTTCCTGCATCTGCGAGAGCACTGCACCCACAGCTTTATCACTTGCATCAGTATCCAGTATGAATCCTATGCCAGGGATGGGGTAAGCCAGCAACGGTGAGGAGATCAGGGCTTGTTTCAGATTATCAAATGCTGATTGACATTCTCCTGTCCAAACGAAGTGAGCGCCTTTATCGCATACTTTATGTAGTGGTCTTGCAATGTGCGCAAATCCCTTCACAAAACGCCTGTAATATGAACAGAGTCCCAGGAAACTTCGGACTTCCCTTGCATTTATTGGGACAGGCCAGTCTTGCACAGACACTATCTTTTCGGGGTCAGTGGACACACCTTCTTCCGAAACGACATGACCCAGGAATTTTATTTGCTTCTGGAAGAATATGCATTTGGATGGTTTTAGTTTCAGATTTGCATCTTGAAGTCTTTTGAAGATGTTCTCCAATTTGTCAAGACCTTTTTCAAAGGTAGTGCTTGGCGAGATTATGTCATCCATGTATACTAGACATTCTATCCACTGAAGGCCTCGTAGAATGTTTTCCATCAAACGCTGAAAGGTACTGGGGGAATTGCAGAGGCCGAAGGGCATTACAGTAAATTGGTACAGTCCTAAACATGTCGCAAAAGCAGTTTTCTCTTTGTCATTAGGAGACATTTCCACCTGCCAGAAGCCAGAGTTCAAATCCATGGAGCAAAACCATTTGGAACCAGATAACGCATCCAAACATTCATCAACTCTTGGAAGTGGATAAGCATCCTTGACCGTCACATCATTGAGTTTGCGATAATCAATGCAAAATCTTATGCTACCATCCTTCTTAGTTACTAGAACTACTGGTGATGCCCAAGCACTACTGGAAGGCTCTATGACCCTACGATCTAACATCTTCTGAATTTCTTCCTGTTCTACTGCACGTTTTCCGATTGGTTGGCGTCGTGGCGGCTGCCGTATAGGAATGGAATGACCAATATTGATGTGATGTTGCACTCTATCTGTCCGACCGAGCTCAGCTGACGATTTTGCGAATACAGATTGGTATCTTATGAGCAGTGTTTTGAGGGCTTCCTTTTGTAGGTAGTCAAGATGAGCCGAACTTCTTTTAAAGAGGTCTTTTAAGTACTCTGGTAGTTTGTCTTCGCACATCTCGGACACATTCTCTTCGTTTGTATTGATACTGGCAACTCTTTCAGCGTGGGATACATCCTCATATGGCTCACAGACACCAACAGGTAAGTTTGCTTGCAGCGTAACATCAGCATCACTGCAATTCACAAAATTTACAACCATCTCCCTGGCTTGTGTATCAATCACGCCAGGAACCATACTACACTGAATCTCTTTGTGAAATATTGGCTCTACGTATCCAAATTTTGTCATGTGCTCTGACCCATGTATGCTTACTGGTAGCCACAATGCACAGTTAGCAGGTACTATTGTAGTTTTTCGTACTTGTATTCTGGATGTGACATGCGCTTTACCTCCCATCCAACATCTTATGTCAATCTTGTCTGTGTGAAACAAAAATTGTTTGTAATTAATTCTGTTCACATAGTTTAATAAAAAGTCCTGACCTAAGATACCATCTTGACTCACATCACAGACTATAAGTTTTTGTGTGAAGGATATCCCACTAAAATGAATGGCAACGTTTATGGATCCAATGGTGCGAATTTCATTTCCATTAACATCATTTACCTTTGTTTCAAGTGGTGTAAGCATATACTTATCTTCTCCATGCAGTTTTTGATATGTGCTGTATGAAAGAAGGGATGCTGTAGAGCCACTATCAATAATGAAAATGACTTTAGTTCCATCAATCATGCCATTTGTATAAAATCCGTTGTCCCATTGACTACTGGTCTCCCCAATGTGTCCTGTTCTGACCTTTTGTTTTTCTTGAGCTACGGAAGCTTTTGGCCTATTACTACCCGCTGACCCCAGGCCTATTGAATCAACGGTTTGTCGTTTCCCTGGTTACATGCTGAGGATGAATTCTCCTTTCCTTGACTTGGTGCTTCGTTCTTCCTATCATGTTCAGGAGCAGTGCGAGTTTCGCATTGGATGAAGGTGGGACAGTTTCTGAAAAAGTGATCTGGGGAGTTACATATAAAACATGTTCTCCTCTTCTCGTTTCTCGGTCCAGGTTTGTTCTGTATTTGGTTTCTCCAATCTTTTATATTGCTCATAGGAGTACTTCCTTTTTCTAACAATTCTATTCGCTTTTCAATTCTTTGCAACATTGCCCCAATTTTGCCGTTGTCATTATAACCTTGGTGTTCAATTTCATTAGATCCAACTGCTCTAACATTTGCCTTTTTCTTTTCATATTCGTCTCCCAGTATTGCTTCATATCTTTCGACAACATCTACAGCATCAGCTACTGTCTCACAATCCTTGTCAATACATCGACACTTCATTTCAATTGGTAATATCTTATAGAACTGATTCAGGGCAAGAGTTTCCTGTGCTTTAGAATCTAAATTGCAATAGGCTTTCTGTGCTATCTGCCTAATGTCATCCCCAAATGCTGCGATAAGTTCACCAGGTTGCCGTTTTCTCATTTCCAGTTTTGCCAACCACCTGTTTTGATGTCTAGAGCTGCCAAATCTTTGACTAAGTCTAGCAACAAGGGTCTCGTAGGATTGTTTTTCCTCATTTGTCAAACTCATATAATAGGTCCTAGCTTGACCCCGCAAACTGGCAGCAAGAAAGAGAACTTTGTCCCGTTTGGTCCAGTTACACAGCTCTGCACAATTTTCAAAGTGGGATATGTACTCTTCCCAGCAGTCTTTACCGTTAAATGGCTCAGGCTTTAAAGTCGGGCCATAGTTTGGGAATAATCGTATGGGAATAGTACCAGCATTATTGGCTTCACGTCTTGGGTGATTGGAGTGATTTCGGTTCTGTCCTGTATACATTGTCTCCTCTTCATCACTGTGAATTTGACTTGAACCATGCTTGTCATATTGACATTGATCATCATCGATTACATCACCATGGCCTTCGTCGTCTCCATTCAGGGAAAACTGGATTTCAGGATCTGGGGAATCAGACATGGTATGTGTGTCAGTCAGCAGGAATATCTGCTTTCCACTTGTTTGTTTGTTTATTGTTGTTTTTTTTTTCTTCACTATTTTGACCACCACACCTGACAAAAATATGAGGGTGGGGGAGGGTGGTAGGGTTCGTATCCTGGGATGGATTTCAATTTGACTTTTGAAATCCCACTTCTGACACCAAATTGTAAGGCCCTTTTTAGTCCTTAAGGGTGCTACATATTTTTGTACATAGGAACTGATAGTGTTATGTAAGAAAAGATCAAAAACTTGGGGTTGGGGCGATGGAAGAGGGGTTATATCATCAACATAAAATCGAGAACAATTTGACAATGTTTAATGAATTGTGAAAATAAATAAATAATAAATAAGAGCAATAGTTATTGTGTACAACCAGATTATGTAATTCTAATATAACAAACTGGAAGGGGGGGGGCTGTCAGGTGTGGTGGGAGACAACTGTTACAATCAATTTTTGTTGGAATAAATATATTATTCTTGTTTATTCGATATTGTAAAACGTGCTATTTATAAAGATCCAAAATGTACTAACTTGACACTTTGCTGTTTCTTTTTGTCACTTCGTATTTTGGCGCCGACTGTACTCGTCAGTTGTCTGACCAACAATGACAGCGCTCCCCTATTTATAACCTTCCCCCAGACACCACATGACACAATCCAACCAATCGATGCATGTACGGCAACCCATGCAACCAATCAGTGTCTTGCATGGTGTGCCGTGCATTGCATTGTAAACAATACAGTTTTGTATGGTATACCATGTCAACATTACAAGTACATAATTACATAACAAGAAGTATTTCAATACTGTATGACTTCTCTATGAAATGAATAAGAACATTTTATGAGATCAAGTTTATATGAAATTAAACTTTATGATGATAACTTAAATCTCGAATAATTTAATCAATTCATGTAGACGCGGGTTCTGCACTTGATGCAGACGACCGGTACTGTCATATCAAAACATGAAATGCATACATCAGTACAACTGTATTGCAATGAGGTTATCACTAAAACATGCAAATTACCTTCTTACAGTACCCTACTATCATTAGAGAGAATAATTGCCAATGCGAAAGTATAAAATCTCTAAATACGAAACACTCATGCTAATCCAAAATGGCGAACATCGTGATACAAGGATATACATGGACTTTTCTAGTCATGATTTTGCAGGTATTTTACATAGATTACAAATAGTAATAGCATAAGAGTATACTATTTGTAGCAGATAAGCTAAACAGTACACTCTGAAAACTTTATGACAGATTTTCAAAGACGTTTTACCGAAAGAACCTCTACCTCGAAAATAGGTTACACATGTTAAGATAGGTTGCCAGGATTGGCTGCTAGTTTGACAGTCGATAGACATTAGAGATAAATAGAATTGCTATGCTTTGTAAGTGAACATTCTAATTCATATTCACCATATTTATAGAAACAAACTTAATAGAAGCAAGACCGAAAATATTATCCAAGTCATTGTGACTCTAGCCATGGTCATTACAATACCATCAACACCTTTGGCCTTGACTTTGTCATTGCGAATAATCTTGAACGTTGACCAGACATGAGATGCACCATCTGCGTGAAATTCTTTCTTGGCGTCGTGAATTTTATTGCTAAAACCTTTATTTTTCCGATCAACCAAATCTCGTATCGGCACGTCAGGAGATATCCTGTCGAGGTTGAATTTACTTGTTTTCCAAGGCTTGATTCGGGATAATCTATCGAATTCGTTCATATTATATTTCAGACAAGTTTTTAAATAAAAAATATTATATATACAATGTCTCAACAGAACAAGTGCTAATGGTTGATGATCGGATCATTAACTCGTTGTAATAAACTCTGCAGGAAGGAATTCTGTGGGATTCACTTGCAGTCCGTTCGCAGCGGAAGCTTAGGACCATGTCTCCGATGTGGTGCTGGAATACGAAGAAAAACACAGTTGTGTGCGTGTTGTGGTGGTAAGAAATATCGCGAGCTTTAAAGATATTATAATAAAAAAAGTAATGACCCTGACAGAGTCAATGACAACGCTATAAAATCCGTGGAGGATTATCTAAGTTTTCAGACAAATTATGATTTAAACAAATGATATTATTGTATATTGGAGCAAAATGAATTTGTTCCACATCCTATAATAACAAACTACGAATCAAATATTGATGGTATGATCAGAAATTGTCAGAAGAAAGTACCAGTTGGTTATATTAATAATACTGGTTACCTATTGTTTACTGCTGGAAAAAAACCTTATCTCTGTCATCGATTTGTGTATGAATGTCACAAGGGGTTGATCAATGACGGTCTATTGATCGATCATATTGACGGGAATCCTCAAAATAATAATTTATCCAACCTTCAAGCTGTCACCCAGAGCGAGAATAATACACGTGGTAATACTGGGAGATGTAAAACAACCGGAAAGAGGGCGGTAAAATCTACAAACACAGAAACTGGCGAAGAAATTATATTTCAATCAATGAATTTAGGTGCGAAATGTTTTAATTTTAATCCTCCTTCAGTACAATTTGTCGCGGAAAATATAACCAAATCCACTCTTTCCAGTAAATATAAACAGAAAATTATTTTCCAGTATTGTTAATGAGATAAACTATCATCACTATCGAGTTATTACCTTAAATTATATTTATTAACCATTTATTTTTTGAGGACCCAGTATTGTACAATCGTATAAAACTTATTTTTTGACTTATACGAAAGGGAGATTATTCTCTTTATATATATTTCTCCGTAGATTTCTGATTTTTACGGTCGTAATTAGTGAATTGCCCATCTACATCGTAATTGATATCAATAATTATACTCGTAGAAAGATATTTATGGTTTTTTAGCTTACAAAATAGAAGAATAAACGTATTTTACATGGTACAATATATCCTAGTTATTTTTAGATCTGTTATGAGAAATCGAGGCAAAACACGCTGTTAGTGCAGATATTTACAATCTGTTTAGAAACCGCTGTTATAATGCGTAAATATTTAAACCGATTTTTAGGTAAAAACGTTTGATAATGCAGTGGTAGGAGATGTATATATATTTTATCAAGACAGAACACGCTGTTAGTGTAAATATTTACAATCTGTTACGAGAAATCTAGGCAGAACACGCTGATAGTGCAGATATTTACAATATATTCAGAACACGCTGTTTTAATGCAGAAATATTTACAATATATTCAGAAACCGCTGTTTTAATACAGAAATATTTTCAATCTATTCAGAAACCGCTGTTTTAATGCAGAAATATGTATACCTTACAATCTATTCAAAAACCGTAGCTATATAATAAATTCTGAAAACGTATATTGTTAGATGATTCGATAGCTCAGTTGATAACGTATCCGACCATAATATTCGAGGTCTGGCGATCGAATCCCCATGGCTGACAACTGTCGGTGGTTACGCATATTTGCGATTTTTATAATTAATTGGGGGCTCCGCCTGAAGCCTCGAAACTCAACAGAAAAAAAGACACCCACCTACCATGTCACTGGTGGTGGTTACATGTTTTGTATCACCCACGGGCTGATTATTGGGGGTGGGTGTCAAAATCTGTTGAGTGTAGAGAACGCCCCTCGTATATGTTGTGCCGTCCTTGTCATTCATTCATTGTATGTTTGTGTCGTCATTCATTGTATATATTTCATGTCATTCCTTTATTGTAAATATTTCATGTCATTCATTCATTGTAAATATTATAAATACTACGTGTTGTATTGTCATTGATTCATTGTATATATTATAAAATACTGCGTGTTGTATTATCATTCATTCATTGTATATATTATAAGTACTACGTGTTGTACCGCCATTCATTCATTGTATATATTATAAATACTACGTGTTGTACTGTCATTCATTCATTGTATATATTATAAAATACTACGTGTTGTATTATCATTCATTCATTGTATATATTATAAATACTACGTGTTGTACTGTCATTCATTCATTGTATATATTTCATGTCATTCATTCATTGTATATGTTGTGCTGTCCTTTAATTAATATTTATGTTTGTACTGTCCTTAATTAATATTATATATTGTGCTATCTTCACCAAACGCACCCTCTTGAGCCTCTAGACCGTTGTTTGACGGGTTAGGGGCTCTCATAGGGGTTAGTGTTTCGTGTGCCCGTTGAACTTGGTAGAATGCGGTGGCAAGCTGCGAGTTCTGGGTTGTACTGTCCTTGTAAATATGTAAATACTATATGTTGTGCTGTCCTTGAAACATCCTCCTGAACTCGCTAGAACTCGACTAGGGGTTCACATGGGGATATATATATATATATATATATATATATATATATATATATATATATATATATATATATATATATATATATATATATACACTAAATAATGAACCATGAAAATATCAATGATGTAATTGTTGCTATTAAAAAAATAGAAAAAGACAGTATTAATATATCTGATGAACTGAATCCTGAAAAGATTATTTCTGATTTTGAAATTATACAAGAACGTAAAAATGATGGCGGTTTTACACTATCGTCTGAATACAAGTTCATAAAACGAATTCAGGCGGTGATGTTCCGGTCACTAGCTGCAGTAAAAGATGATCAGGTCAAGGACTTTGTTCCTCTCTCTGCCGCAGTAGAAAAATTAGATCGGAGTTATCCCACGAATACGAGGCAAAGAAAACGATTAGTACTCGTATAAGACAATTAAGAAAAATTATGTCAGTGAGTAACTTCGTTGGTGAAACGACCGAACACGTGTAATATTTTATTTATTCTGAAATATTTTATATTTATTCTGAAATATTTTATTTTATCAGAAATATTTTATATTTATTCTGAAATATTTTATATTTATTCTGAAATATTTTATATTTATTCTGAAATATTTTATTTTTTTCATAAAATCTGATCGATTTGCATGATTTTGAGTACCAATCACCATATCAGGATTAACAAACTGATTGATTTGCATGATTTTGAGTACCAATCACCATATCAATTTAAGATATTTCTGATAAAATAAAATATTTCTAATAAAATAAAAATATTTCTGAATGATAATAAAATATTTTTTTGTTGTATTTTTGCAAAACTGATCCATTTTGTTAATTTTGAGTACCTAACTATATATCAGGATTACAAATTTGATTGATTTACACGATTTTGAGTACCCATTTACTAGTCAAAATTAACAAACTGATTGATTTGCATGATTTTGAGTACTAAACTACCATATCAATTTCTGAATAAATAAAATATTTCACAACAAAATATTTCAGATTATAATAATTATTTCAGAATAAAATATTTCAGATTATAATTATTATTTCAGATTACTTGAAAACTGATTGATTTACACGATTTTGAATACCCATTTACTAGTCAAAATTAACAAACTGATTGATTTGCATGATTTTTGAGTACCCATTTACTAGTCAAAATTAACAAACTGATTGATTTGCACGATTTTGAGTACCAATCACCATATCGATTTAAGATATTTCTGATAAAACAAAAGTATTTCAGAATAATAAGATTTTTTTGGTTGTAGTTTTTGCAAAACTGATTGATTTTGTTAATTTTGAGTATCAATCACCATATCAATTTCAGAATAAAAAAATATTTCACAATAAAATATTTCAGAATAATAAGATTTTTTTGTAGTATTTTTGCAAAACTGATCGATTTACACGATTTTGAGTACCTGAATACATATCAGAATTAACAAACTGATCGATTTGCATGATTTTGAGTACCTAAATACCCATCAGAATTAACAAACTGATCGATTTACATGATTTTGAGTACCTAAATACCCATGAGAATTAACAAACTGATCGATTTACACGATTTTGAGTATCAACCACCATATCAATTTCAGAATAAATACAATATTTCTGATAAAATAAAATATTTCTGATAAAATACAATATTTCTGAAAAATCTACGATAAAAGTCTTACGACAGAAATTTTAAGATTTCACATACAGATTCACAATTAGTTGTTCCCCACGCAGGTCAATTAAGTGTCCAAGGTGGTCAGGTAGTTTAAAATTTATTCGTGTTAACATAGTATTATGACACCGCAGATAAACAGGATTAGTTGGTTCTTGCACGATCAAATCCCCAGGGGAACTTGTGGTGTGATGTGTATAAAATGTATCCTTGTTGAGCCCGATTTTATTTTCCGAGAGCTATTTGATAGCTACCATGGATCACATCACAAACTAAATTAACCGCTATCGTTGAAATTATATTAACGATTCCCGGAGATACATGTCTACCGGCGCCGTGTGGATCATTATTATATATAAGAACAGTTGCTGGTGGGGTTATTTTTCTCCACACAGCTAGTATTTCAGGAAAGTTTTTCGCGATAAGATCATTGAGTGATCTTATCAATTCGCGGTTTCAAATCCTGGTAGTGTAAAATTTAATAAATCTGCTTCAGTTATTATATAATGATCAATATATGCTTGTTTGATACTATTTTTTTCCCCTGTATCTATGTAATTATTAGCATTTATTACTTCAATAATAGTCTGATTAAAATATTTAAGATCTAATACAATTTGATTTAAATGTTGTATCGTTGCAATGATCTGATGTTTTAGATTGATATTGGGATACTCCAGGATATAGTTTTTAAATAAATATGCTAATGTCGTTAATGTAGTTGTGTATTCAGTTCTAATTTCGTTAGCCTTTGATCTGAAATCTCTTTCATAAACAATATTATTTGAAGTTTTTACATCAAAATCAGTGATAGAAAACGGTACCATAGGATAATATTTTCCACCACTAATGATACGAGTATCCCTACCAGTCCATGGATACAAATTTCGGTATTCTGGAGCTGTTATAAACTTGGCTTCATCCGTGAGAAATTCAATTAATTTTGGTTCTGGTGGTCCTTCATGCACTGGGGGAACATCCGGCCAACCTAGTACGGATCTTATCGTGGACTGATAAATATCAACGACGTAATCAGGCGAGTTTATTTCGATTGCAGAAGATAGCGTCGGCTCATGAACATTAATCGATATATTTAATTCTTTTCCTGTTATTGATTTTATTCTACGCGCAAATTCTTCATTGATTTGTTCGATCTCATAACTAACAGTTGGTATTCCAACAACAACCCAGTCATGTGTTTTATCGGGTTTATTCTTATTAGCAAATACAAGCGAATTATTTGCTGGTCTACCATTAAATGATTTCGATCTGATATTTGGCCAACTATGGTATACTCGTAATTGCATTAGTGCAATTTCATTTGCGCGAATCGCAGTTGGAAAATTGATGCTAAATTCAGGATTAATCGAGCTTACCGAGATCATTGTGATCTTGTGCGGGGTTGTGTTCGTCACGATGTGCTGGAGTAATTCCGTCATTATTAATACACGTACCTTTAACAGCACTGTTATATATTTTAATCATCTCTGAAAACTCGAAATCAGAAATTATTCCATCACTGAGACTCGCTGATAACAACGAAGATAACTTCGAGTATGCGACCGTCGCCGTATGTAATCTTATCATGTAATCGGATAACTTTTCATTCGTGCAAGTACATATTTTTTTTGGCAATGATATTGAGCACACCTGCAATCGTTGTTGTAGCTGAAATACAAATAGTTACAGCTACTGGTGCCATCATTTGTCATTGTTGATAATATAACACCGGTTCCAGCAACAACAGCGGATACTGAATAAACGATCACGTCGACGATAACTAGTCGTCGATATTTCTTTACTTTTACCGTGTATTGTTCGACTCGATCTTTCAACGCTGTCTGCCATTCACGCGCTTGATTGTACCTAAATTTTTGAACGTCGATTGAGGTACTCATTATATTTTATACAGTAACCAATTGAGGTGTTTCAGCTTCAAATTCTAGACACCACCAGTAAGATGTTGCGGTTAATTTCTTATCAGCTGCTTCCAGAATAAAAATTTCTTCGCTTCCGCTATTTAATATAACAGATACAACCCCGGAAAACTTATTAGTTGATTGACGCCATGGATACGTTGTAAATGTTTCAAATTTTGCAGCACTGAACACAGACAGCCTGTGCACGCCAGTGACTGTTGCGGTATATTTGATAGTTTTATTTTGCTGAGACCATGTTGCGGATCCCGATGATACTATGTATGCTATGTTGGTAATATGTCCGGGAGTAACCCCGCCGGGAATTTTAATCAAACTGGTTTTATTAACAATCTCAGGAATCCCCGCTACGATGTTTTGCTGTGTTTGTTTGATCGTGTCGATGTTCGTCTTGATATTAACGAGTTTTACGTCAACGGCCAACGGATTACCAAAAAATTCCTCTGCGGTTTCGTTAAGTTTTCTAAAATTTCTGCGAAGATTTGTGAACGCGTTTGCGTGAACGTCATACTCGGCCCGCAACGTGAATAATTTACCATCTACGGTGTTGTAGTTGACGTCGATGTATTTTTTTGTTGCTGCGTCTTCGTCGGATGTTGGATCTCTTAAAACTACTATCTTATTCCCGTTCATACTGAGTTCTCCCGTCATTGTGTCATCGGTATTTTTTACGCGATTAGCAACAATTGCTGTAATTTGATCTCTGATGGTTGTAAATTATATACTTGAATCCCTGATTTTTCCGCTGTCAGTAAACGCGGGGATATTATCCGTGACCGCACCGAGTACTCGTCGAATTATATCATTCCATTTGATATTGCTGGTTTTTAGTTTACCATATCGATCCTGAAAAATAACAACCTCATCTGGGTCAACTCCAGCAAGATTCATGATATTAGCGAGTTCATCTTTAGTCGCATACTTCGACAGATCAACGTCGCCGGACTTTTTCTTAACGCGTGAAGAAGATCTTCTTCCGTAAATATCAACCATTATATTTTAAGATCTGTTTAAAGCGAATCGGTTGCTTGTATAATCATGCACGACTTTATGTGGCGGTTTGGATGATTTTGATATAGCGTTAAGTACATTAATTACTTCACGGCCGCATATTGGCGGATCTGTCATTGTTTGTGTGGGTAGCGTTGAATACCAAACTTACGCGTGAAGTGGTGCAACATACTTGATAAATTCAACAGGTGGAGCTAACCCGTATGAATCAAAATAAACGATTCCACGTGGATCAACCGCGTATGATACCCAATGAGTACCGGGTCCTGAATTCGAGTCAAGATTAATAATACCTGTTTCGAGTTTGTTCGGTTGTTTAGGTAATTGATCTCGCATAAAAACACCTCTGAAGTTTTTTATTTTTAATCGTTTAGCAGCATCAAGTAAATCAAAATTTGATGCTGGAGCATCTAACGAAGTGATCCTGGAAGCCTCAGACCTCTTCCCCATCGAGATCCCGGTAATCTTAGGCCGCGTCCCTTTTTTGTACCCCTTTCCTGTTGCTTTCTTTAGAGCCATTGCAGCAGCGGTTCCAAAAGCACCTAATGCGGCTGCTTTTGCTACGGCTGGAGCGGCAGCAGCTATTAACGCTGGAATAGCCGCGAGAAGTGGAAAAATACCACCGGTTTTAATTGAGTCCTTAATCGCACCGGCAGAGAGATTAAGTTTGACGCGTGTTTTTGATTGTTTAGCGTCGTTGAAATGTTTAAGTTGACGTTCTGATAATGATAGTTTATTTTGACCACCTGTGATCTGATCTCGCTTTAGAGATATTTTCATTCCGTAGATTTTTGCTGAATTTGATTGAAGGTTTTTAATCTGACCAGGAGTCAGACTGACACTAACGTGATGATATGGCATTTTATGATAAATACTTGCCACGCTGCAAATAATGATTAAAGATTTTCCACTGGTGCATCAACGACTCTCATTCGACCACTACCACCTTCAAGTAACATGGCTTTATCGCTGAGTATAACCGCGATTGCTCTATAATCAACACCGCCTGTATTTAACGTTGCTTTAAGATGTGTATCAATGACAGATTGTTTTGAAAGATCAAGATGCTCCAGTGAAAAATAATAAATCGGATACAAAGTTCTGAAATCATATTGTGATATTTGCAACCCAGTATCTACATTTTGATCACGTCCCATGAAGGACATCAATCAATGATATACACGTCCTATATGATTTTGTTCATAATTGAGTTGTATATTCTCTGTTGGTTCTTGTTGTCCGTTTATCCGTAAAGAAATATTTGTGATACCTAGTTTATCAAATATCATATGAGAGTGAGTTTGTGAGCCTAAACGATTATTGTTCTGAAACGCAATAAAAATATGCCGTGGTGCAGAAACACCTTGTTGTGATGCTATATGCCATGTAAACTGACCGTTAACGCCAGTTTGTATACTATCTGTGCTTGTTGTTAACCATGACAACAAGGATTTACCACCTGTGTCCATGAAAGAAATCAATTTTTGTTCTTCTGCGATCGTTGGAGTTATTACCGGCATCCACAGTGAAAGGTTTGATAATATTACTTTACCAGCATCACCAGTAGGTCTCCACAGAGCATCGCTATCATCAACCTTTCTTACAAGAACAACCGTGTGTCTAGCTCCAAAAATAACTTTTCTAACATTTCTACAAAATCCAAAAATATGCGATAGTGGAATTGCACATGAAAAACTTCTATTGTCTCCTAGCAACATATTTTTACGCATTGTAAATCCCAAGTTGAAATCTGGATTAGAACTATGAACAACCAGCCACACATTATCATTAGCGTCATTGGCAAGATTTCTTGGTTGTCTTATATTATACTGATTAGCATCGGGGTAATTAGAATTATCTTTTACAAACATCATCGTGGGACCTGCTGATTTTGTATAATCATCAGAATATCTTGCTAGACCAATTATTGTTGTAGCAACGTCGACATCTTTCTGAATTGACTCAATATTGTTTCCATCGATCATATATGTGGCGCTATCAAATAATGCCATGATCCCGTTGTTGACAAAACCAATTTTTACTGTATCTATGTAATTATTATTATCCGTTTTTTAAATTGTACCTTCTACCTCAATAAAAGCCTCAGCGGGTAGAAAATATTTACTTGTGTCATGAACTTGTAGTTCAATTCTTCCTCCACGTTGATCTCGTGTTCGTGCGTCATAAGAATAAAACTGATAATCACGTACCGATTCATCTTTAAGGACAGGTGCCTCCATATCAAATGCTTCGTCGGATACGCGCTTGAACATTTTATTATAATTATTTCCGTTTAACACGTTGATTACCGCGTTCGGGAAATTCCACTTCGGGAAGTTCCACTTCCTGATATCAAACTTGAAATATTATTCCTTGGTTCACCGAGTCCTTGATCTGCTAACGCTGCCGGTTTTTGATTTGCAGCTTGATTTATTATTTTACTTACGTCTGCGGGCATAATTTCAGTACTTGGTAATTTTACTGGTTGTGATCTTCGTCGCATTAATCGTGCTAGTCTATCTTTGATCGCCGAGAACGCCTTACCAGCAACATTGACAATTGCACCAGGAGTTTTTTCACGAACAATATCAATAGCTTTCATTGATAATTGTTTTGCAACAGGTGCTACTTTTGGAGCTATCCTTGTAAATAATCCCCGTACAACATCACCAAGTCCATCTCCGTAAATAGGTCTGTAGATTGCTAATCGTGAGTTTACCGCTCTGACCTGTACGGATTTACGATGATTATTGTGTACTATCATCTTATCTTATTTGCCATTTATCTAACAACTAGTCACTATAATCATCAACAAGTTCATCGATAAGTTCTCGGTAAACCCCGATATCCATGATACCACCTTGAAATAATCGCCGACAAATATCAGCTACTTCATTGGTTATTTCTGGTGAGTTATTTCCGGCACGTTTTCCACCTATGAGAACTTCTAACCGTGACACATCATTGAAGATATTATCGGGACAAACAAAATTATTTCCCAGACCACTCCCCGTTGCTCCTTCTTCTGTTGTTTTCTTAAATAGTCTTAAGGGTGATCTTTCTTCCTTTGCTTTTTTAAGTAGCTCTTCAGACCTTTTAAGTTCCGACTTAAACTCTTCCCGCGGTGAAGAAGATTGTTGTTGTTCTATCTGTTGCAGAAGTGGAGGAAGTTGATATGAAGGTTACTGCTGGGAGAGTTGTTGTTGTTGTATCTTTTGCAGAGGTGGAGGAAGTTGATATGAAGGTTCCTGCTGGGAGAATTGTTCTTGTTCTAGTTGTTTTATTTTCTCTCTATAAAGTCTTTTTACTTCTTTATCAAGATTTTTGTATTCTGGACCTCTAGCTTGTTTTTTGTTTCTATATACGCGATATATCTATTTAATAAGATTATCATCACTTATTTTTCATGACAGGGTTTTAAAATATTAGATTTATTAAATACATGTATACCAAATAATATTGTTTCAGGTAAGTTTTCACTTTTAGTATTTCTAATATCTTCGACAAACTTTTCCTAAATCTTGCAATCAATTCTAAGTTTTCTTCTACTGGTTCGGGTTCAGGTCCAAGTTTTTTTCTCACGTCGGCGACGTCAGTACGAAGTTTTCCAATATCTTCAAGTATTTCTTCACCAACGGGTGGAAGTTGAGCTGCAGCTATATTATTTGGAAGATCTCGTAAAATCTTTTTTGTTTGTTTGGTTCTTCTTGCTATTTTTTCAGTCTGCGCTGCAGTTTGTTCTAATACCGGAAAAATACCATTTTTCCTCTTCTCATCTTTCTCCTTAATATCTCCCCATATAGTTTTTTCAACAGCCGCTGCAGCTTTCTTAGTAGCTGCAGTAACGGGTTTAAATAGTTTTTTAATGTCTTCTTCGTACTCAACTTGTGATTGTTGCTGCGCTTGCAAGTTTTTTCTAAATGAGTCTCTGACAGGAAGAAAATTTTTGATTGCTTCTAATCGTTCTCGAGCTATCCTTGCAGTATAAGATTCCGGATGTACCATTATTTTAATATAACATAATGATTTAATTATAGCAGCAGAGAGGGTGGGACCTCGCGAAGACGTAATTGCGTAAAGCGCGTACATATTAAACTAGAAAAAATCACCAACGACAATGGAGTAATATTAATTAGACAAATTCCGGAGAGATTTTCTCAGTAAAGTGTCGACGCTTTTTTAAATCTGTCGACGCTTTTGTATTTCGGAAGAAGCTTATATTTTAAGCAAATGACGTTTCAGACAAGTGGTCTGTCCACCCTCTCTGCTGTTTAGTGATACCACGTAAAATGGGGGAACTCATCGCGTAATGGCAGAGAACAGCGTCCCACACTAGAGTACTGTAGGTACAAAATAAAACCACGCCAACAGAAGGATGACATTTTCATGGAATTGTTTGCAAATGTTCAGAAAAGGATAGTAGGGCAGTGAGTTCATGCTTTAATAAAGAAACTGATAAATCGTACGACCATGAACAAGTAAATTCAACATACTCTCCTGTATATAACAGGATCTCAAATGGGTAACGATTTAATATGGAATTTATGAAACGAGTTTCATAAATTTAATATTAAATCATTACCAATTTGAGATTCTTTTCATCACATAGTTTTTATTTCAGTGGAAATTATTTAGACAGAAAGAAGAACGAATAATTTCGTTCATTCTGACAGACGGTGCACCTTTCATTTTGTTGTGCATAAAATATAGTCCCAAAAAAGGTTAAACTAGTAAAAGTAGATTGTAATTTTTACAAACTATAAATCAAAGAAAAAGCCTCCATCCGATTAAACAGAACATTTTATAACGACAAAATCATTTTTCAAAACAATGATCAATGCGATGGGACGCCACATTGCTTGATACGGTAAACAGTAGGCCTAGAGTACATGTTTACCCATAAATATCACTTTCAGAACCAAACATTACATTGATGTGTTTTTATGTGAAAATAGGATTACTGGATGCAGAAATTCCCACATTTACTGCAATGCATTCGTTACCGAATATTTGCAGTATTTGACTGGAACATTAGACTGTACAAAAGACGTAAACAAATTTCTTTTTGAGTCGGATTTGCATCCATATACACTGGGTAAAGATGTTATGGTTGGATAAAGTTCTGTCAGTTAGGAGACCCATTTATGTCCAAATTCTTCTGTGAACAGAGGTGAGTTTATTTACTTCTGTAAGTTTACATTTAAACCACGCTTGTATATACAGTGGATTCTATAGGTTACAGATATACAGCTCCCTCCCCCACCCAGCCATCAAATAAGCAATACCATTAGTTTTACTTCTTATTGTTATTCTTGTCTAGTAGTTTTACGCCATTTTTCTCATTATGATAATGTTATACATGACATAAGAAACCTGTTTGGGGGTAACATATCCATATTCAGACAGCCGAGATAATTTGTTCTCAATTTCCTTTCTCGAGTCGAGTTCGAAAATGGTCGCGAAAAATGTTTATTCAAAACCAAACATTTCAGAAGGCGAGTTTCAAAACGTTTTTCCACGATCGCAGCCAATCAGTAAAAAAGATACTGCACAATAATTTC
Source organism: Sinohyriopsis cumingii (assembly GCA_028554795.2). Taxonomy (NCBI): domain Eukaryota; kingdom Metazoa; phylum Mollusca; class Bivalvia; order Unionida; family Unionidae; genus Sinohyriopsis; species Sinohyriopsis cumingii. The sequence continues at coordinate 110,510,264 of CM068828.1, forward strand.
ATGGGCTTATCTGGACCAATCAGAATCAGATAAAGTGATATTTTAATTCCCATGATTGCAGCCAATCAGTAAAGAGGATACTGCACAGTAATTTCACGGGCTTATTTGGACCAATCAGAATCACACAAAGTGATATTTTAACTTCTGGTGATATCAAAAATATGGAACTGCACATACTATAGGAAAACTTTTCCTACTATCTGATAAAATGGTGTGTGATATGCTTGTGACATCATTTAGGAACCAATATATGTGTACTTGTCATGGCTGCCACAACTCGAACATCGCTTGGCCTTTTCCGTAGAGTACGTGGAAATAAACAACCTCGGCTGTAAGTGCAGAAATCAGCTTAGATTGTGATGGTTCGGGCGATTCGCGCGAGGCAGAGTGCACCAGATCTGTTGAGACATATATGACCGACAGTGTTCTTATTTTGACTTTGTCTCCTTTCGCCTCGGTATTGAGACATATTGTAAAATATTGCAAGTTTATTTCCCTCAATAGTGCCTACATTTGTTTGTATATAATGACTACATGACAATATAAAGTATCTTCAACGATGAACCCTACGGAGTAGTTCTTGTCATAGATTAACCGACATTTTTTGAGAGTCTGAACTGTAAACAGAACAACCTGTCATGGGTCACAATTTTTTTTTCTTGTCACACGTGAATGCCATCTATTGCACTGTACACTGTCGCAAAAATATGGACAGAGAATTACACCGTAATGACTATATTCCTTTAAATGAATACCAAGAACTCCTAAGTCTAAACCAAGTATGATCAACACAAAAACGAGAGAAGAATCACTCTAAAATAGATTGGGACTACTTTCATATGTATTGATCCGTAAGTGATAATTGTGACCTGAAACCATGTATAAAAAAGGTCCGAATATGGATTTTAATTGCGTCGAATTATAGTCAGTGGAAAAGACAGTGTTGTGCCTATTGATGCTGCCAAATTAGCATTCCCAACATGCTTTTCGATCATTGGCGCCAGGGGCCGGACGTATTGCTCTTGCTTCTGTGTTACCAACCGGTGTAAGATTGAGAAAAACTACTTTTTGAGAAAAACTACTTTTTCAGATTGATGAAAGGCTACACGCAAATAGGCATATTGAATTTCAATACTTAATGAACAAGGGAAAAATAATTTCACCGGGAGAGGAAGAACAAAGAACGTATCATACACAACAGATGCTACACTTTAGAAGTCACAAATGTAACATTTTTAACTATAAAGAAATTAACACATTAATATTCATGATAAAGTCAAAAACATATACTGTATATCTTAATTTGAAAAATTAAAATCATTAAATACTACGAAAATTATGCTACTTTTCTGAACAAGAAAGAAAAGCTGAATATAATGAACATTCGATTCACGTCCCAACTCAGCTACACCTATTCAGGCTATTTCCTTTAAAACAGCTTAATATCGGGGTGGGGTGGGTAACATGATGTAGAATTATGGCGGCAGAGGTAGAATTTAATTCCGTTACGAAGTACTGAGAGACCTATTAAAGCATGCCAGAAATATATGACTCTAGATCAGTGAACAGGCCTTAGTATTTGTCGAATTTATGATCCAGGTAAAAGCTATATATCTACATATTTATATTTATCGAAGTATGTATTGATACTTATCTCAAGATTTACATAAATCATAGACACTGTACATTCTGATAACAACCAGAGCTATCAGGTACTTTTCTTTCCAATGAGATCGATTTAATCGATTCAGTAGAGACCATGTGATCATTTTACCTATCTGAATTGATTACCTGACAGGTGAAAGTCTTCATTTTACCTATAGCCAGGCAAGGAGCAAGTTTATCTTACGTTACTTGGGAATGCTTGGGTCTGCTTTATGCCTCCAAAACATGGAATGCAGATTTATCAACCTCTATCAAGGTTAGCGGTCCGAGAGCGCTGAGAGTTTTAAATGATCTTTCATCACAAGTTTACAGCGTGATTGCAAACTTGTACAACATCTATAAGAAAGTACTGTAGCCGCGGTAAACCAGGTGAGAGAAAACTATTTTATTCATGGATTAACCGCAAAGCAAGGCTAGCTTGTGATGTGATCAATATGTTACATGCAATCGATTAGACGAAAAATCAATATATTGAACTCAGGAGGATTTCCTTTAGTGTATGATAGCATAAGGGACACTAAATCATTGGCAGTGTTGATTTATAATGATCTTTATAACATAAGTAGCAGAAAGTGAGAGAAAATTTAATTTTAAATGAACGAGTAACGAGCAGGTGTATTGTTGAATTAGTGTATGACAGGAGAGACCTACAATTATTTATACATGCCTGTGCTGTCGCATTATCTATGCAAAGTCACTGTCCTCGGGCTAGTGTGATTTTATGTAACTTGCGTATCACGACGCCTGTTGAAGATAAATGCGACGGTCTTCATGGAAAGTTTTAAATGTTATACTATTTCAGTAATAGTAATATCTACCTTCACTTATTTGAATGATTTATCCCATATCGCATCATAAAGGAAGGTTAAACTTGTTTGTATTCAGTTTTATGTAATATATCCGAGTCAAGATGTTCAACAAAGCTAAAGAAAGTGCCAAAATAACGGACAAGGATCCCACGTTCAAGGCTAGATATATTGGCAGTATGGAGACCTTTCAAGCAGCTGGAAAGGGGTGCACAACAGTACCCGTTCAGAAACTCTGGGACAATGCGGCAGAAGAGAGATACCTTAAAAGGGTCTCCTTATTAATAAACAAATCTGGGATACTAATAAAGGATCTTGACAAGAAACACGACATCGGAAAACATTTTATCCTCGAAAATATTTCTTTCTGCAACGTAGATTGTGCTGTCAACGAGAAAATATTCAGCTGGGTTTATCAAACGGAGGAGACAAAACGTTTGGAATGTCACGCTGTCCTGTGCAGCAACACAGAAAAAGCTAAAGCCATGGCAATAGTGATGGCAAGAGCATTTCAGATCGGCTATAAGGAATGGAAAATAAACAAATCAAAAGAGGCGAAAGAGATGGAACGGAGTCAAAGGAGGGTGTCTATTGCCAAAGTTTCACAGTCTTTTGAGAAGAAGGAATTCCAGTGTCAAACGAATGATACAAACGAAACTGGTTCTTCAGCCAGAAGCGAACCAGAACCAAGCAATTCTGGGCCAATAACGTTAGAAAGTGGAAGTTTGCTTGGTAATGGAGGTGTTGCGTCACATTCAAGAGACGTTTCAATGCAATCATCTATTAATGGTGGCAAGGGTGCGTCTTAACGAAGCGCCTTGCAGTATTGTGATTATTCACACTGGGAATAGTGTCACCTATATTTTGTAATTATGTGAAGTTATCTGTATTTGCCCATCACACCCCGCGGTTGCGCACATTTCGTCAGGTGTCAGGTAATAATGATGATTGATGGCTATACACAATTTCTATTTTAAGCAAACATTTTTTAAGTATTACATACAAATATAAAATATTTAGAACACTTAAAATATAGCTTATTAAGTAATATTGCAATTCTGTGTTTCATCCGGGTTTTTTTTTTTCGTACTCAGACTTCCTTCAGTTAATACTGTGTCTTCCAGGAGTATTCAAAACCTTTCATTCCGATTACTCGAAAGTCTTGGAAACATTTTCAATCCGCTGAGGTACGTGATGGTAGAAGTCCTGCCGTATTGCGTGTAAATTCAATGCACAATCAAAATATTTTAGATGAAGTTTTCAGTGACACTGAAACAGTTTAAGATCATCACTCAAAACATTCGATAATATAATACTGTGAACATCGTCGCTAAATAATATTGTTTTTGATGGACAATCTTAACTTACACTCGTGACGCCTGACGAGACATGCGCAACCGCGGAGTGGGGTGGGAAATTGATATAACCTATTGCCGTTAATCATTCTATCACAAATGAAGTGCATTACACTCACGTTACTGCTCTACTGTAATTGCAGACATTTGTCGACATTATTCTGGAATCAGGACTCATGAAATTTTGACTGGCTAAACTTTCAAAATTTACAACAAAATCGCGCCATTATTTGTTTGGGCACGACTGCAGCTGAGTAATCAATCATTCAGTACATTCTACGTTAATCAATATGACATGATATATTAACGGAATGTTCCTCGGTGGCAGAGGACATCTGTCAAACACCATATAGTGTATAGCTAAACTTAATGTCATACAAATAGTTACAGCTATTATATCTTCGTATGTTAGTTTCCTTCGTCTGAATCGAAAGACTGTACGGAAGAGTTACGTTATGTAGAAAACTTGTAAATGTATAAATAAAAGTAACCTTATTGTTGTACTTATTTCATATGCATTGTATTATATTTATGTACGAAAGAATGCAGGCAACGATCTCTTAATAACATGCAAGTCATTAAGTCCAGGATATGCTCTCAGCTGCGTTCAGCTGACATGTACACTGTAACTTGCGTTTGTTATGTTAAATGACAATTTGACCAGAATAGACAACCATTCACACGGTAGATATAGTTCTGTTATGCCAAATGACTACTTGATCAGAATAGACAACCATGTACACTGTAAGGACTATTAGACTAGAATAGACGACCATGTGCTCTACAATCACCATTTGTTATGTCAAATGACTAGTTGATCAGAATAGACAAACGTGCGCCATGTAACCCGCGTTAGCCATGTAAAATCACGACTTGATCTAAAGAATATAACCAGCATTTGTGATGACAAGTGACAACTTGATGAGAATATACAATTTTGTACACTGTAATTAGCGTTTTGTTACATCAAATGACAACTTGATCAGAATAGACGACAGCGCACACTGTAGATAGCGATTGTTATGTCAAATGACTACTTGATCAAGCTAGACCATAAATGTTTGTAAATAAATATATATTTGTAAATAAGGACAAACCGTTGCACGCTTATAACTAAATTCTATCCAAATACAGTGTGACTGGTCTGAGAGGATTCCTCCTTTGTGTTCTAACCCAGTGATTTCTAAACCTGGAACGGCGTTGTTGATTTGCCGTAGTAAACTGACAGAAAACAATTAGGATCAATTAATGTGTATCATGAATTTTGAAAACAATGACAAATTGTACTAATTTTCAATGTTAATATCTAAAATCATGGTCATTACGTACAGTTCAGGAGAAAATATATCTACCTTTAACATACATGCGTGTGTGTGTGTATATATATATATATATATATATATATATATATATATATATATATATATATATATATATATATATATATTAGGTGAGAGACAGTAACTCTCTTTTAATATCCACTTTGATTTAGTTTGGTTTTATTGCTTGATAGCATATTTTAAAGTAGAACTGGTGATATAAATTTTATCTTTTGTAGGTTAAGGTACCGAGCCATCAAATTAATCTTGCCTTGAGAGAGCATTATGTAACAGAGCAAACAAATATTATGAGGAAAATTGTCAGATTTTCTTTGTCGCTTTATTAGTTTTCATTTTCACAGTCATTACTCATGATGGAAAATAGGTAATATTTACCGTTATCATTGTGTTGGTATAAAAGCGTTTAGGACGAAGTATTTTTTAATTTTATTTCTTTCAGTTGCATCTTTCATATACGCTCTAGTTTGGGAGGGGGTGTAGTTTGGTTTAACATATACCGTTGTCTTCAGATGAGATGCATAACTAAAAATACCTGCAATTTACCACTTTGATATCTTTCAGCGATTAAAGGGTTACAACTATAGTAAACGTAGAATAGTGGAGCGTCTAAATATGGATAAGATCACAGTAAAATGTTTTATTCGGTACAACAGTTTAAAGTCTTCATTGCAGTATGTTTATTATGTAGCGACTAAATTTAAATCTTCGATGTGACGTTCGATACAGATGATAGATTTGTATAAACAACCACACATCGACCGCACCTGTGGCCCAGTGGTTAGAGCGTCCGCCTCAGTTGAGGGAGGTTGTGGGTTCGAATCCAAGTCATACAAAAAACGTATATGGTACGAACATCTGCCTCGCCAGGCGCTCATCATTAAGAGATTAGTGTTAGGATAGGTTGGTCTGGTGTCAGGCTAATGTGACTGGATGAGCTATGATGTCTTTGGCATGGTGTCCCATTGCCAGACATCAGTTTAAACTGCCCCAACTGCGCACATCGTTACGATATGAGTGAAAACGTTTTAAGCTAGATTAGGAATCGAAAATACACACACACACACACACAAAGAGACACACACACACGTCGGGTTTGAACTATTTTAATTTTAATGCTGACGTCCGTCGAGCTTATATATTCTTGTACATGCTGAAAATATGTCTGAGAAAAAGAATATATACAAAACCGCATTCGTACCTTGCTCCGAGACGGGAGGAACGTAGTGGAGGAACTCAGGACGAAACAAATGTGCTGTTGTTTTGTGTTTATCTCAAAGGTCTCACCCCCCCCCCCCAATTTTTAAGATAGAAGGCATGAACCTAATTATCACAAGCCAAGCATTTATAAATTCACCCAGAAGTTAAATCTGTAATGTGGATGAGATTTACTTCGAGTTAGGCTTGGAAATGGGTTGGCTTGTTGCTGACTGCCTGTCACATTTAGACAAGCATTGGAGATCAAATGCGTAACTTGGGCTGCAAATGAAAAGCCGGATAGGCTTACGTATTTACATGTGTCTGCTACGGATGGTAAATATCTAAAAATCTATATGGTTGTGGGATAATGAAAAGTATGCTAAATTGTTATAGTACTGGTGAACTTGATTCCTGCATAAGGGGTATACTGATAATTTTAGCTGCCTTTTCACAGGAAAATATTCAAAATAGCTCTTTCCTGTCAACAATGAATGTAAAAAAGAGGGGTTGGTGGCAGTGTTGGTTCAGTATAAAAGCCACCATTTGCATTAGGAATTAACCTGATTGCCGCAGTCAAAATCTCACGTGTATGCTTTCTACAAAAATCATAAGTTTGTTTTTATTTGTATCTTCAGTGTAACATTATTCTCATTTTTCTGCAATAGGTCATTGTCGGATGAAAATTCCCCAGATAAGCTGTCCAGTGAGACCTAAAGGCAGGAGCGCATAGTTCCCATATTAAACTAAAATTGCTGGAACAATAAATTCGCGCCATTAAACATTTGTTAACTTAGGAATTTCACTAAATGTTGGATCCAAGGATAAAGCGAAAAGTCACTTTGTTTCCTATATGAACAAGCACATTTTAGTACATGCGCACTTTATAATTGTGAGTGTGCTTGATTTTTACGAGTGTGTATACACAGGCATGCAATGTATTCAGATTCGTTCCAGTTGGTTTAAACGTGTATCGCGAATTGCTTCCGGTGCTAAACCTGAAGCAGATTCTTTGCAAATGCACTAGAAATGGAAACGGAAAATTAATTTTAACAATTTAATCTTCTGTATTAACATTAAGAGTACACATACGATTCATCCCTTGAAGGCTCTCGTAGTTAAATGTTAGGCACACAAAAAAGTGGGCAAGTTGATATGATAGTGAACGGGATGATTGCCTTCATTAATCATAAGCTACTGTGGTTTCCGTCGCCAATGACATCGCTATTTACTGTTCCACCACTTTTAGTTTAAAAAGTGTGAAATATGAGTTACTGTCTAGTATTATGTCGCGTGGTGTGTTGCTGTATTGATAATTTTTTTTTAAACAAATGAAAGTTTATAAAACCAAACTGACCATTCAGACCTTGGTCAAGTGTTAAAAGCCCGGTAGGTCCTGCAAATTTGGACTCTGTGCACCCCTGCAAATTGAAAATATAGGATACGATGGTGATTGTTATATCTGTACGAGTGTCTCGACTAGTAGAGAGAGATTAAAGTCACTATAAAAGGTGCTTTTTATATGTTTTAACGGCTGCTTTTATTAATTCATATTTAGCGATACCATTTGGGAAATAAATATATATTCGTTAAGTCAATACTCCTATCCTTATCACAGCTTTGCATGTGTAGCGTAACTCCTACAGGCATGACTCGTAATGGGTTTGCCAGAGGCGACATTGTCATTAAAGCAATTAACGGCTATGATGGATCGTCGTCTGCAAAGTCACCTGACCGACTTCATCTTGTTTCGGGGCCATTCATTATTATCATATTTTCGTACGATATTTTGTTTTGTTATGGCTGGTTATACGTGTTCACGTCATGTTAAAATAACGCCGTAAAATCCATAAACCTTAACAGTGATGTCTTTAAGATCACTAGGTCCCACCACCTGTTCTTTTTTTTATTCATCCCTTTGTTTATCTGTCATGGTAAATCTCTGCTTAAAGAAAGATTAGAAAATGTACACCAGCACCGGATTCGGAATAACAGGATTAGGAAAGATGGGCGTCTATTTCAATGTAGTAAAGTATCAGCAATGTATTATACATTAATCCGGAATAGTATCTGCCCGATGAAATAAATAAAGTCGACTAGAAAGTAAGCAAAGATATACAACATACTATAGATGCCACGATAATAATAAGTTTTAAAATGATCGCATTGTACTCACAGTTCGGATTACTACGGTTTAAACAATAACGTTCAATAATGAAAGTCAAATATCGGATTTATCCCAAGGCTTCTTGTAAACTCGTGGCAAACGATGACGCCTAAAGATGTGTTCTGTCCCATGACAGTTAATGCCAGTAATCGAAAGTACGAATGAAATATGAAATGATAACGGAATTCTCCACGCGTGTCGTAATCCACGGTTTATGATATCACCAAGTCCTGAAAAGACTCCAATCTCCGTTGGTCGTCTTGTCCGTGATATATATCTAATTAAGAGCGTTTGCTACGGATAGGGGTCTCTACTATCGCAAGTATCGTCTGCACACCGATTGTGAAAATGGCGGATCTCAGATCTACTGTGACTTACCGAACAAACACCACTCCCTGGTTTAAATGCAATGTACTGTAAGATACCGTGTAGAGTACTTCATTAAGCGCGATAATTAAAGCGTTCTTCTCGCAAATTTAATGTAAGAAAATCTTTTACAGATAATTCTTCATTACCGTACGTCACTGTGATTAAAATTTGATCTCCACTGACCTACGTTAAGACCTGTTCTAAACATAATAAAAGTAGCCACAGTTTAAACAAAGTAAACAAGAATCGTTCAAAGGGTTGGAGACCTTTGATCTTCAGGTTTCGATTTAATAGTCAGCATTTGATCTTCAGGTTTCTATGTAATAGTCAGCATTTGATCTTCAGGTTTCGATGTAATAGTCAGCATTTGATCTTCAGGTTTCGATGTAATAGTCAGCATTTGATCTTCAGGTTTCTATGTAATAGTCAGCATTTGATCTTCAGGTTTCGATGTAATAGTCAGCATTTGATCTTCAGGTTTCTATGTAATAGTCAGCATTTGATCTTCAGGTTTCGATGTAATAGTCAGCATTTGATCTTCAGGTTTCTATGTAATAGTCATCATCATCTTTATTTCCTTCCATGGAAGATTACATGATATAAGAATAAATCATCTGAATACAATCAATAAATATTTTTAAAAAAAAATTTCTATATTAGAATATAAATTCTTACACAATATCAATCAACAAAGTGTTCGTCAATTCATAAGTTGCAAGTTTCAGTACCTTATTTACAGAAGATAGCTGCACACTGCATGACAAAGTATGCTGCATACAGGACGAATAGCTTGGAGTTTTCTTTGTCAATTACTCCTGATGGTAACCTTTTACCTAAAAGATATTGTAGTTGCAGCTCATCTTCTGCATTAAATAACGTAATGTGCAGGCTCAGGGGAAATTTATCAGTAAGGAAATCCCAGAAAGAATTTTGAAAGTTCGACATATAAGGACAACTAACACAACAATGAAGTATCAAGTCTGTATAAACATTCCCACATCTAATACACATATCAAGCTGTGTTTGTGGAACAGCAGCCCATAGTTTAGCTACATATGTAAATACCTTAGTGTGTTGTCTGGTTTTAGCCGACTGCCACACTGAGGCAGGTCGTAAGTATTCGTGTATCGAAGAGAATCTATCAAAATCTGCTTGATTAGACATACGAACTCTCCAGAGGCTATTTTCAAGACCAACAATTTTTGACCTTACAATTTCTTTCCAATTATGTTTATCTGGAATTTCAGAATGATGTAAATAATCAGTTAGATACCCGAGCAAGTCAAACTTCTTTGAGGTATAATATAAGTTTGAAATTAACCCGCAGCTTGACATGCATCCGCTCAAAATGAAGTGAAATAACGCAACGTTAAACACACGTTTAGTATATACATTGTTAGGCATCAAACACAATCTGTGTAAAAACATCAATTTTCTTCTATCAATTTCAGACTGCGCTGATGTCCATCCTGGCATTCCCAGGGCAATCAATGATCTTGTATGTATTGGAAAACCTTGTAAATGTTTGGCAAAATACCTCAGAGTTTTATGCAATAAAGCGAGGTCACTTTTTGAAATGTTACACCATAATTCACTTCCATAAAACATTGAAGGGAAAATTACCTTTTTAATTACATTTGCAGCAACCAAAGGATTTAAACCATTCGGTTTAATGCCAATACAAAACAGACCGTGAAAAGATTTTTTCCCTTTCTTGCATGCATCGAGTATTGCGTCATGCGACGTCAGCTTTGAGTTAATCCGTTGACCCAGGTGTGTTGCCGAATCGGTAACCGGCAAACATGACGGGCCAAGATACCATTTCATATTGATATAATTCTTGTATTGGGGTCCGAAAATGATAATGTATGACTTTGTGACACTAAGCTCGAATTGCCACTTATTACTGTAGTCGTATGCTATATCTAACAGCTTTTGTAGATTGCTCGGATATATAGCCAAAAGTGAAATATAGTAATAGTCAGCATTTGATCTTCAGGTTTCGATGTAATAGTCAGCATATGATCTTCAGGTTTCGATGTAATAGTCAGCATTTGATCTTCAGGTTTCGATGTAATAGTCAGCATATGATCTTCAGGTTTCGATGTAATAGTCAGCATTTGATCTTCAGGTTTCGATGTAATATTCAGCGTTTGATCTTCAGGTTTCGATGTAATAGTCAGCATTTGATCTTCAGGTTTCAATGTAATAGTCAGCATTTGTCTTGATTGCTACAGGATTACGGCTAATAATTGACCAAATCAATCCACAAATTTCCCAAATGGCATTCGCAAAATTTAGAAATCAAAATTTTATATTCTAATCTCGTTCGTGAATTATTAAATTTTGACATTTAGACACGCTTACATCTTTTCAAGGTTTCTCTAGTCTCTGTGTTTATATTGTTATAAATTGATCTTTTGATGTTAATGTGCATACAGTACTTATAATGCTCCATCAGTCTAAGGTCGAACATACCGACATGTAACAACATGTTTGTTTTTGTGGGTTCAACGCCATTTTGCTACACACAACGTTTATGTATGGCTGCCAGCAGATTTCGCGGAGGAAGAACCCGGGAAAAGCCCTGGAAGAAGATATGCAGATTTTGTATTAAGTGACTAGAAAGCGCGGAGAAAAGTCTTAAAACTCAAACGATATTAAGTATGAGAGCAAAATCTGCGCATTTGCCTATTCCGCTTCATATTCTCCAAGTCGATGACAAAAAGGTGTAGTCTGTGGAAAAATTCATATTTATGGATGTTTTGTAGCTTTCTCTATGTTTCTATTGTTGATTTATTGATTGATTGATTGATTTGGTCGATTATTAGCGGTAACCCTGTTGCTATCAAGACGGGTTTACAAATTCAACTTTTGCTGAACATTTTTACCAGGAGAGAAATGAGTCTTAAGATATATTGTCCTTCCTGGAAACGTTAGATAGATTTGACTGTCAAACATTTTCTAATCAATAGGATATAGGTTTTGATTTATGATTCATTTGTAGGTAGCTCTCCATACGAAAATTGTTATTCCGTACAAAGCTGCAGGCTTAGGAGTGTACTTTTATTGCCAATCGATTACATTGTTCAAACAACTAAGGGCAAGTGGGGTTATGCATTGAGTAACTTAAGTACCGTTTAATCCTTGACTCTGATGTAAATTGAAAAATGCATTTCAAGGACACGCTTTTAATTGTAAGTACTATGAAAGAGACTCACTCTCAACTGAAGCGATAGTTTTAAGATATTTTATTATTTGAAAAAAGCGAGAAAATTGGCAACAAGTGACATTTCCCGTTTCATATATTTATAGGAAACCATGCTGAAATTCATTCTTCAAAATATCGTCACCGGTCTCAACTGAAGTAGTCCGTTTTAAGACACTTTTAAGTTCGAAAACAAAACCCAAACAATACCCAAATAAATAAAAACCCAAACAAATACAAAAGCTAACAAGAACAACAAAGAAAGGCAAAAAGAAAATACCAACAAAAGACAAAACAAAACACAAGAATAGTAAATAGTTCTAGCGTTTACAATTTCACTTGCTCATAGGAAACCTTGATGACATGTAAAGAGAAGGACATCAAGAGGGAGAGGGGATAGATTGTAAGCAACTCTGATATATTGCAAACCGCCAACGGCGGTGATGTTTAAAACCTGTCATTTGACACTGAAACAGAATAATTAATTATCGTATTATCGTATGTTTCATTAAAAGTTTGGAAAACCGTCGCGATAAAACATTGAATCATAATAGCAAGCCGTTAACTAGCCTGCCTCCACCTAGTATGCGTGTTTGTTCAGCTTAACAATCCAGTGTTTGGAGCTTTAGACCAATCCTTGATATTATCGTAAGAAACGGGATCCAACCGAACGAGGTAATGCTCTCCTGTGTACTGTTTGCGATACAACAATCTTGAACTTCTAAAGAGTTTGTAGATATATTTGTAATATACAAGGGCATTAGAACACCGGGAAAAGAGTAAAAACGCTCTTAATGTCCAAAACTGTATAATACATCCACTACGACCTTCTTTGAAAAGGTTATTTTAACTGCGTCTATTGATATATGAGAGTATGGGGATCAAAATATTCAAGGGTATATAGTAAATATTTTCCCCCTGTTAGAACCGATGATAGCAGAAATGGGGTAGTAGTAAGATGGGTGAAGATTATCAAACACTTTTATTAATCAGCTGGAACTATTTCATAGTTAAGGTAAAGTGTTTGAAAATGTAAAAGTATGTCAGCATGAAAAGAATGTCTGTTAATCATAAATTCATCTTAGGGACCCCGAGTGGCCGAGTGGTCGAAAGCGCTCTCCGTTACGGATCACTGCCATCTCACATCTATCTGCGTGGGTTCGAGTCTCCGATTCAGCCAATGTGGGTATGTGAGAAAGCTTGCCAGTAGCTTCTCGTGGGTCGGTAGTTCTTTCCGCGGTTTTCCTGGGATCTTCCTCCGCCAGTAATACTGGCCGCCATGTATAGCCTATCGTGTGCTGAAAAATAACGTTAAACCTAGAACAACAACAACAACAACAACAACAAATCCATCTTACCGTCTTGTGTCTCTGACAGCTATTTCAAATTTAACAAGTTCCTGCTATATCGGCTCTTGTAAATTTAGCCTAGAAAATAAATGGAAACGCGACAGTTGCGAAAGAGATCAGAGACAAGATGGGATGGAACAAAGTACAAATGATGCCAGTAGTGTGCGTAACCAACAATTTGATCGTTCATATTTGATGACATATTTACACATTGATGATAAATCCTTTTAGAGCGGTAGGACAATAATATATATATATATATATATATATATATATATATATATATATATATATATATATATATATATATATATATATATATGTTGATAAAAATTATAACACAAACGTACAACCAGATAACTTTGAAGATATAAAATAAGAAATTTAGATTGACGATAATGGATATTTGAAAAAAAGCAAGATATCTATTTCGTAAAGAATTGAAATAGCAAGAAATAAAAATAAAGCAGATAAAAAACCCATGAGAGTAAATTCTTTGCAGTTTTTCATTTAGTTTAATTAAAAAACGTTGTACCTATCAAAGTCAAAGACAGGTACAGAATGCCATTCTTTTCATAACTATGGCAACTATTCAAACGTGTTTAAAAACGTGTAAACAACGCAATTTCCTCATTGAATTGTTGATGATGGTCCGATTCGACAATACAGTTTTATGTCCATATAAGAGGCGGTGTGTCAGTCATCTGTTACTTCAAGAGCGATCATGAAAGAGAACAGGAATTTGACATTTCGTCACTCAAATATGCGCAAACATTAAAACAACTGAAATAATTACGTTTGATTGCATACAGTTGGGCATAATAAACAAATGAATATTATGAATTTGTCGTAACCCATCGGACAATGTTAAAGGCATGCTCCTCTCAGCCGAGATTAATTCATTAATAAATTTACGAACGTTACCTCCAACAACATTTCACTGTTATTTGTTATTGAAATTTCGCGCAAATAAAATACTAGTTTAGGTAATACTGTAAACTGATCTACATGCCTTGTGATTAAATTTGCAATACGAGACGTTACATTAACTATCTGAGATATTAAAAAAAATATATGTAATAACGCAATAGCGCAGGTTCAAGTGACACCTACCGCTATTGGTTATGCAATAATCATCATCTCCCCAAACTGAAAACGTGTTACAAGTCTACACAGTAATTCGTTTAAAATCGTGAACGTCATCATAATATCCATACACAAAACTGCATATGTATTTTGTTCTGAGTGCGAAAATAACGACTATGATATGGCATAGGGATACGTCCAGGCCGATAAGCCGGACATATTCATAAGCCACATCAAACGAGGTCTTTACTCAGACTTCATACAAAATACGCATGCGGTTTTATGTTTATTACGCACGCTCATTTTTACGCTATCTAAATAGTTTTGGTTTTACTGTATAAAAGAAACGTAAAACAAACCGAGATTTATAAACTTTTTTGTTTGTTTTACTTGGATTGGATTTACGTCGCATTCGCACTTTCGTGCATGCGCAACGGGTCAGTTCTCACAATGTGGGATACTTACTTAATTGTACGAGAGGGAATTGGAGCTAGAGTCCCGTACGCGATTATGCATATACATCTTGTTTCTTTATTAGGTCTTATTTCGGGACAATCAAGCCCCATGCGACTTATTGGTTACGAGTGGGAATCGTACCAGCACACACTCGTTGCAGCAATATCAGACGTCGGGTGTGATTGGACACTACCCTTGTGACATCACCCAGGTTACTTGTTTACACGCATATCGGGACATGATTACTGGATGAGTGGGAATCAGCCCATGCACTCGCCATTGGTAGTCTGAGCTAGGGAAGGGAAGGAAGGGGCCCAGCAGGAAACCTCAAGCGTCGACCGTAACGCTGAAACACTGTAACGCCTGGCGCACTAAGGTCAAATCATGCTCGGTATCTAATTCTAGCTATATCCTATATCCGGGTTATATCCTATATCCGGGCTATATCCTATATCCGTGCTATATCCTATATCCAGGCTATATCATATGGCCAAGTTTTCAAAAGCCACTGTCATATTTAGAGTCTCGCTATAAAATTGGTAAAAAATTTCATACGCAATTAATTTAGAATGCTGTTGTGTACAGAGTTTAAAGTCATGTCATAAATATAAAACGCTAAATGGAGGGTCAAAGTGACACATTTTGTTCAGCCATTTTAGAAAACAATGTTCATTGTTGAATGGTTACGAAAGGATCAAATTTGGTTTCTAGAATTAATCGAAACGGGTTTCCAAGCCAAAATGGAACCCCTATTTTAATAGGAATTTGATTTGAGCCCTAAAAGGGCTTGATTTTAAGGTTTTTTTTTTAATTTATAGCGGTCCTTTTCTTTTCTGCATATCGCCGCACTCCGTGTTTCCTTGTACTCCTGAATCAGGAATACCTCTAAACCAACCAGTTCAGCTAGTTGCACTGCTGCCACAAGCAGACTGGTTAGGTGTGATGTTCATTAACTTCTTGTTAGTATTGGGTGATGATCATGACTCCGAACTGCCATTGTTGTGGCCTTCGGTTCAGGGTTCAGGGTTGTTTTGTTTCTTTTGCGATCCCCAGGTTAAATGTATTTTTCTCTTCCGACTGCTGGCCTTTCTCGTCGTTTTCGCTAGCAACAGATGATTCTGCGTTGGCTTCGGCATCAGATGCGACTGATGCACGATGTGAACTGATAGTTATAATACATATATCTGAGCCTCACGGCCGGTTGTAATAAATCTGCCGAACTTTGGTTGGGGGTGAGTGGGAGGTTCTCTTCAGTTCGTCGGTTGAAATTCAGGTGGTTGTTCCCTGCGTAATGACTGGAACTGTAGGAATTTTGTACCGAGTGGTCACTAGCTCTGGACGGTGTCTTTTTCCACCTCTTCCCCGCATCTTGTTCTTTCTCGTCTTTGCTATAACAAATGATCCAGAATATTCACTACCGACTACTTATTTATTCGTATCATCCTATACTAGTAGCAAATTTATTTTAACACCAGCCCACTGGCTCCAGCTACTTGCCAATGCCTTACCTAAGGCAATAATGGGCCGTAGTCCCGGCGTTGGAATCACTGCATTGGCTGCCAGTCTGTATGGTGCCTTGCCCTGCATTGTTGAACTGAATCTTTCCATCGCTTACGTGCTGTATAGGTCGGACAGGACGCGACGAATAAATGAACGTTATTGTTGTTGTTGTTGTTGTTGTTGTTGAGTTTAATTATAATGGCGTGCGCACAATTGTGCATGTGCCACATTTTTTTCTGACTGTACATTCCCTAGGCTTTTATGGGTTCAAGGAAACCTGATAGTTTGGCCTCAATCTTTGGGTCCATAAAGGTCCCTTACAGTTGAATGGTTGGCTGTCATTAGTGGGAAGGAGAGCTCGGGAACGGTCCTGGTTGCTTCACATGGCTAGTTTCTTGTTGCATTTGCCTGGTGTTTCTTGCAGGTTTTTCTTCTTTTTCGAAATGTTCTATAAAAAAAGGGGATGTGGGGTGTTTTTCTATGCTGTGTATAGAGGATATTAGTAGAAATCATGTATGAAGAGAGATTTTCAAAGTCATTATGGTATTACTACTAGTCGAGGTGTTTAGGGTGTGCTTCCTACGTTATGTTATTTATAAGTTTTTAGATATTGCCTCTTTAAGTTATTTATATATTAATGGTTTTAGAGATTGAATGTTATTTATAATTTATTTAGCAAGAGACCGGAGTCCAAGCTGATTACACGGTTCGTTAAAGACATTTAGGACATCCGATTTTGCGGTTTCCTTAGTTTTTGATAGGTGCTTCGTAAGTGAATTATTTATTATTATTTTTATAAAATTGAATGGTATGTTATGGGTTTTTATATGGGGGCTTCTAAATTTATTTAGCTAGTTACTGGGCCTCTTGTTTTTGTGGGGATAGTAATTATATTTTGTTTCTAAGTCCTGCTGAGTCTATGAATTTATTTATATTCTTATATGTTAATTGTTTATAAATGAAACGTTATAAACGCACTTACGATTTAAATGGATTTAGGTCGCCTATGCACATGGTGCTTTCGCGACTGGTTAAGTCCTGATTGTCAGGATTTTCAATTGGTCGGTTGTAGGTAACAGAGCCTCTACACTCCCGTGTTTATTGTGCGATGGTCGCACTAAGTAATTAATCTGGACTTGGTAAAGTGGAAAGTTGTCCAGGCAAGGTTAGCAAAACCAAACTTAATTACACCGCTAGTTATTTTTTTTATTTTTTTTTTTTGGGGGGGGGGGGGCACCAGACAGATGCCACCCCCCTCTTAGACAAAGAATAAATGTTTTTATGTGTTAATGATTTCCCCCGATATGTTGCAATGTGTTTTTATATATTAGAATTTTTTTAAAAAATTTAATGAATTTTGGACGGGGTATTTTAAACTCCCTAGTGTATTCTTAAGGTTTGTTCTCCCAACTTGCCGTACCGCTCCGGTAGCCTAGTGGTTAGAGCGTCCGCCTCGGATGCGGGAGGTAGTGGGTTCGATCCCCGGCCGAGTCATACCAGAGACTTAAAAAATGGTACTAACAGCTGCCTCGCTTGGCGTTCAGCATTAAGAGGTTAGTGTTAGGACTGGTCGGCCTGGTGTCAGGATAATGTGACTGGGTGGGACATCATGCTACATGTCTGCGGCATGATGCCCCAGTGCTAGATATCACTATAAACTGCCACACTGCAGACATCGTAGCGATATGACTGAAAAATTGTTAAAGCTACGTTAAAAATCAAAATCACATCACATCACATCACATCACATCCCAACTTGCCAATCATACTCCTCATTTGCCCTACAACAGGAAAGTGTCACACAAGAAAGCTCCATGCTTCCTCTGACTAGAAACCAATTCATGTTTTATACTTATCTGAGTTAACACCATCACGGCTTGCGTTAAAGTTAATCCAATGCAATTAGTTTTAGTCTTGTGCCTAAACGATCAGGTAACGTAAAGTTTTTGTTTATACAGTAGCCACTATAAGGGAATTAGGTAAGTGAAATAGCGCAGTATATTGTATTAGGAGAGCCTCCCGTTTGTTTGTACCCATGCCGAGTTTGAAAACGAAAAGCATCAAGGATGTATATAAAAAATGCACACAATTTATACATTGCGTACATTTAATTGTGACTTCTAACTTGATTGTCGTCAATATACACACCCACAATATATATATATATATATATATATATATATATATATATATATATATATATATATATATATATATAGAGAGAGAGAGAGAGAGAGAGAGAGAGAGAGAGAGCGCCCAGGTGTAGTGGCGATGGACGGGTTTAAACAAGATATGATTAAACGATTTAACCACAGGACACCATAACACTGTGCTTTCTGCAAGACAGCAATACGATAACGTCCTCCTAAATGCGTTTGATTTGCATAAGTTAGATTTATCTAAGCACTTCATTAAATTTCCCTGGAGACTCAACTCCCCCTAATGTAATGACAGACTTAAGTATCCAACCTTCTTCATATTTATCTCCCTTACTTGAACATCAAACTTGTAAGTTAATACTCAAGCTATGCTCTCTCTATCTTTAAAACCTGGTCATCAAATTAACTTTAAGACTTGACTAATATGTTTTAAGTTATTACTACAATTTAACTAACAATAATAAACACCTAATTACTCATGGAGCGAGTTCTTTCAAACAAATGCTGTATCTAATTCATTATGTTGTAATGTACCACTACAATGCAATTTCTGCATTATTAGTTGTAATTTAACTGATACTAACATCTTCCTGTTGCTACTAGGTCTACTGCAAGCTACCATTTTTGGCCTCGCCTGTATGTCGAAGTTACACACCACTACTTAATTCCGCACTTTTATCAAACATCCCAATGTGTAACTGGAGACTAATAATGTCACACTGATTTTGTTATACTGGTAACTTCTGGCTGGTGCTTCTTTTGCTACAGAGTTTCCATTTATCGCAGACAACTTGTAAGGTTAGTTTTGCTTTGGTTGCTAGAGCAATGCTTGTCGCCAACTAGAATATATATATATATATATATATATATATATATATATATATATATATATATATATATATATATATATATATATAATGTTGCTCGTTACGTATCAATATTGGCTTATTTTCTTTTTTTCATCACAATGTCTAACCTTATCAGTATGTTCACGAAGTTCAATTATGGCAGATTTATTTGAATATTTCTTCAGAACATCACTTTAGACGGCCATTGGTCATTTCTTGGCTGTGATGCTGTCCTGTAAGCCCGTAAACGAGGCTCATCCACTCTACATCTTCTGTCTGAACTAAATGCATGCCGTGCAAAGAGATCTATTCTGTCTCGTAATCGCTTCGATGGCTTGTGACTAAGAAATAGTAATATTTCCTTGCTGCATCAGGTGTTCAGAGAGATAACGTCTGAAAACACAGGACACATATTGTGGTAAATGGCCGGTGCTTACTGTGACTGGTGACCCCATACGTATCAAACATTATCTCAAAACTTTGAAATATTATAGTAACAATTATAACATTCCACTTCTGCTAATATGTATGTCTGCAGGAAGTGGTCTCAAAAGGTTAATGGCAAGGTCATGCCATTGCAACTCTGTGGAATTCATAGGTATTGATGTTATTGTTGCTTTAACCAACTGACATCCATGGCAAGATTGCACAAAATGGTCTACCATCATAATACTAGCCCTATCAACTTAATGACATTATGTTTAGGTGGAATTGTGCGCTTATCTGTGAACACGATTTTGCCAAGAGCGCACAGGTCAGGATGAATAGCTAATTAAGGTCCAAAATGACATTTCGCATTGCTTGAACCTCATATATTTGTTCGAGGTGACTTTCTTTATTTGCTGTACATTTCTCTGTTACTTCTTTAGTAGTCATTGCCTTAAGTGTCGCTGGTAGGGATACATTGTATATAATCATCACATTTCATTCCATTTTGACCGCTCCGGTGGTCTAGTGGTTAGAGCTTCCGCCTCGGAAGCGGGAGATCGTGGGTTCGAACCTCGGCCGAGTCATGTCAAAGACTTACAAAAATGGTTCTAACAGCTGCTTCACTAGGCGCTCAGCATTAAGAGGTTAGTGTTAGGATTGGTCGGCCTTGTGTTAGGATAATGTGTCTGGATAGGACATCATGCTACATATCTGCGACATGATGCCCCAGTACTAGACATCACTATAAATTGCCACACTGTAGACATCGTAGTGATATGACTGAAAATTTGTTAAAGCTACGTTACAAATCCTAATCACACACACTCATTCCATTTTAACTCGTTAATAAGATATTTACTGGTAAACCCGGATAACGCATCACCAATATGTATCTTTCGTCTTTCTTTACAACTATGTAGAGTTAGCTAGTACCTTCAACGTGTTTACTATTGACACACTTTCTGATTCTTTTGTTTTTACAACAGCATTAACTATTTCATCTACTCGCTCAGTACTTATTTACGACAGACCGAGACCAATACATGCAAGTTTTAACATTTTTGGGGTATAGTTGTCCTTGTTCTTACTTTCTCCATAACTTTAATCTATCGTTGTGTTCCTGTAGAATAGATCATGTAAAACGATAAAAACAAATGTCAATCTATTGCATCGATCTAAACCGTTGTGGGTTGCAAATGCTGTGGTGTGTATACATTTCCCCTTCAATTCAGAGGTATTTGGTGAAAATTACATTTCAGATCCAACTTTGTGAAAATAATACTTTTCGTTCATTTCTTGTAACATTTCAACGGTTGTAGGAACATGGTGCCTTTCTTAAAAGACTGTTTTGTTTGCTTGATGCGCATCCGTAAAGAAGCTGCAACCTCTCCTTAAGATTTTGCTACTGGGCGAACTCTTAGGTTTGGATCATTTACTTTTTCGCTTATATTCATCTGTTCTAATTCGTCTACTTTCTGACTCACGTGCTCATGCACTGAATGGCAAACGTTTAGTTACTAGATTACTGGCCTGACTGTTCTATCAAAATTAATCTGAACTTACTTTTTTTGTAATCTTTCCTACTCCCTCAAAACAAGTATTGTTACGTTCAAAATACTATATCTTTCACTAACTTAACACCGGTCCTCACCATAGTAAATTTAGTTCAACTGCTGTTCATTAAAAAAGAAAAGAAAAAGGTTGGGCTTTTCTATCATTATAACATAATTTTGCATTAGTATCTAATACCTCTTTGATTGTACTTCTGCTGTAAAACATCTTTTAGAGTTGCAGTGTGGCACATTTGCGGATTACTTCTTTGCGTTATGCTTTAAGCTTCTTCCCACAGATTAACATCTGTAATGTTATTCTTTGTTCCAGAGTCGATCATCATACTAACTGGAATTCCTCCGACCGTCAATATTATGTCTTTCACTTTAAAGATATAATCGCCACAACTCTCATTTTCATTGTCTGTGCAATGTACCTTTTCTACTCCTTCATTATTTCCTCATCTGTAAGCTTTACAACGAACCATCTGGTTTATCTTACAACATTTCTGAAAATATGAAATTCTCACATTTCTGACATTCTTGTATTTGCATTGCCTATTTTGTCTTTACCAAAACGCGCTGTGTTACCTTAATGGCAACATGCGTCCACTTTAAGTTGTCGACTTGCCTCCATTTGCATTTTTCAGTGGCGCCAAGACTGTTGACAACTGCTTTCCACTGACACGTGTATTGTCCCGTTGCACGTTCACGCGGTCTACAGCTCTTGAAATCTCTCCAATGTAAACATTGTTCCAAAACCTGAGTCTGACTGAGTTTGATTTGCAGGAGCATATCAAGTAAACAAATTTGGTCACCAGTTTTTAACTCAGTCATAATAAAATGCCTTCAGTCGAATCGGTCAACTGTTTAATTTTCAATGTGGGTTATTTTCTTGAAGCTATGTCGATCAAAAGGAACATTCGCTTTGCCTTTGGAACAATCGGATAAATAGTCGCAAGTTTTATAATTCTGGTCATTGTTACGCTGTTTTGGTAGTGTGGCCAACATATATTGGACTTCTGCTTCTTATCAGTTCTTTTTCTTATATACCATCTGCGTACAGTTCAAAAGAATGAAGCGATTGGTGTCAATGCTTGACGGGTCATCTTCGCAAAAAAAATGGAAAAACTGCTCATAAATCCTGCAAGTTTGTTTATTATTTTTGCCATTTCTCCTTCTTTTCGAGTTTACTCGTCGCTAATTGAAGTGTCCATAAGCTGGATTAAGCCAGGGATTTATTAAAGGATTTAACCACATTACAACATTCTGTTTGTAATTGCCTTTCATAATCCCTGGAGGTTATTAGAACTGCACTCCTTCATTACAGTCTCTCAGGAGTTGTCTCTCATTGATTATGACTACACTTTCGATGTCAATTCTAAATCTGGCTAAAAATCGATTCTTACTATCACATGAGATGTACCCCGGTATTCAGTATCGAACTTTGTTGGAAACAATTTTTGTTCCACAGTTATTATCACAAACTTTATATAGTTAACCAAATTTAACATGAAAGCTTTACTGCGCTGTAGCTGCTTCTGTTTGTGTTATTTGTAATATTACTCTTTGCTACGCGTATCTTCAAAGCTCTGGAGCACTTACATATTCGTCTACCAATTACAAGATTCCCCATTTCCGCTCACAAAGGAATCGTCCCAACTGAAAGCTCGCTATGACGCCTCATGGGCTTATAATTATAGGTTACTGTATTTGATTAGGAAAACATGAACGAGTTTTTTCGGACTATAGTGCACGACCTTTTAGAGTAAATTATTAATCGGAGAAAACGAGTTCATATTTTCCCATACAAATACGGTACACTTTATAATATATACTCATTTTATTACTTTAACTAAGGTTTAATTATGAAAAGACGCACTATACGAAGTAAAGTAATGGAATTTACGCAGTATTCTTAACTAAATACACAAGCGAATCACGTATCATCATTAGACAATAACAATATTAATGCAGACATAGCACCGCTCAGTGACCTTTGCACGTCATCGCGATCGCGACATTAGCTTAAAAGTAATCGTCATTTGGTCTACTTAACTACATTTTTGAGTTATATTTCCAGTTGGTCTGGCTTTTTGTCGATTCCACTGAATTCAGCTGGTTATGGACTGTGTGTGTGTGTGATTTGGATTTTTAACGTAACTGTAACAATTTTTCAGTCATATCGCTACGATGTCTGCAGTGTGGCAGTTTATAGTGATGTCTAGCACTGGGGCATCATGCTGCAGACATGTAGCATGATGTCGCATCCAGTCACATTATCCTGACACCAGGCCGACCAGTCCTAACACTAACATCATAATGCTGAGCGCCAAGCGAGGCAGCTGTTAGTACTATTTTTGTAAGTCTTTCGTATGACTCAGCCGGGGATCGAACCCAAGACCTCCCGCATCTGAGGCGGGGTTATGGACTGGATTTATTAGCTATGTCAATACCACACGAAGTACATGCTATTTGAGCAGACAGGAGCACACCTTGATTCAATTGCACGTGTGTTTCTGGTCTGTCGTTGAATGACATGTATGGAGTCTATCGCTAGCCTAAATATAAAACATTGTATTAAAAAGTCAAAGCAGAAAATTGCAAATAAGCTGGCGTGTGACAGCCCATTCAGCCAGCAGAAAGATGAATTCTTCGATATCTTGGTTTATTGGCTCTGAGGCTGGTACTTTTTTATAACAAAAACTTCGGTTCCATTTTTTGCCCATCAAATTTACTATTTTGACGTATTGATGTAATGTAATGGTACGTCTCTGATAGATATGCGCTAGCCATTAGCCTCATTACGTTTTTCTATGCTGTTTTCATAGAGGGCACTGGTTATAGTCGGAAACAATACATTTGCGGAAAGTTACGAACATTCCTACTAAAGAAATTTGTATATGATCAGATTGATATTCTCAATATGACACCTCTCACGTTTGTTATGAACATTGTGAATATCATTCGTTTGCTTCTTTGAAAATTTCATTTGTGACTCGGTAAAGTTATCCACGTTATTCAGTTTATCATCTCTACTTTCATACAGACAAAAAAGCTTCTTTAGTTCATCCACAAACAATCATAATAAACTAAAACCCAAATCGTCTACTACATGACTGTACATTGTTTGTTAGAAAGTAGTCCCTAATACACTATACTATTTTCGACGCATGTGTTTTGCAGTATTAAGGTGTTCAGTATCGCAAAATACTGAACGATTCTGACAATGTAAAGTTAACTGTTAAAAAATGAGCAAATGATAACATTTGTTATTCTGTTTAAGGGATTGATGAATTTCAAGCTAAAAAAAAAATGTTTACAATTATGAGTGATGTATAAATTGATGTTTAGGTGTTCTACTTAAGAAATGAAAGAAAGGCTTTTGGTAGAAAAGGGAATTTGTCATTCTTCAACAAGAGGGACTTAATGCAATGCGGGAAGACCGCTTTGAATGAGAGAAGAAAATAAGCAGGCCATTGCACCTAGTGATGCAGTCCAGAAAGTGAACAATATAGTATCTAAAGCATAGGAGATTAAACGTTTCACGTCAACAATGATTGTATCGGACAAAGGGATGTTTCATTTTGTATATCTATTATTGACGGTGAACATGTCTTGTACGTCCCCGTATTTCAAGGGTAACCATTCCAGACTTTATTAATATTGTCCGCCAGCCGTTGAGGATTCCATAGCAAGTTAAAATATTGCATGCAAACATTGTTTACAGTAACATTATTTAGTCACAAGATCAGAAGTTTTAAAATCTGATTTCTTTTCCAATTATTGGTACATAATGGAAATTAATGTACTGATCTATATCTACAATTTGAGTCAATAACGCTTTATTGTATGCAGTGTGACAGTTTATAGTGATGTCTAGCACAGGAGCATTATGTCTCACCCAGTACATTATCCTGACACCAGGCCGACCAATCTTCACTAACCTCTTAATGCTGAGCGCTAAGCGAGGCAGCTGCTAGTACCATTTTTAAAAGTCTCGGATATGACTCGGAAGTTTTCGAAACCGCGACATCCCGCATCCGAGGTGGGCGCTCTAGCCACATAGGCCACTGGAACGGTCTAAAATGAAAGGCGTTGTGCAATGCAGTCCCACCTCCCAAGTCTTGCATTATATCGCATTTTCTGCTTTATTTATTTTTGTCAAGTGAATGTATTTTTAAAAATAAAGTGCAATAATGCAGTTTGTAAGTGTACCGCCATTTTCCATTTCTGCATATGATTACGTTGTGCAACAACAAATCAAAGCGGAGGCTGTGTGCACACCGGGGTTAGTACACAACCAGTCGCAGTGAAGGGTAAGTCCACACCAGAACCTGTAAAACAAACTAATCAATGCGGAGGGTGTCCATACAAATGTTCGATGATGGATGTCATAGTGGCTGGAGTTACTCACTTCCAGAAAGAAATCAAGAGCATAAAAAACGTGCAATTAAAAATCACATATCCTCTGACCCTTTTTCAAGTAGTTTTTCATTCACTGCGATAGGATTCCTCTTGATTTACTAAATGTTATGTCACAAAAACAGATTTAACGAATTTATTCAGCTGTGATAATGCACTGATGTGTCTGACTCACATGTTTGAGGCATAACTCCCAAGCGTCGCTCTCGATTAATGAGTTAAGACAACAAGCGTTATCATGATTATCGGGAATTGTGAACTCGTCTATTTTGTCTTGTTTTAATCCTTTCATTTTGTTATTAGAATACACTTGTAAGTGTACACTAAGTTAATCATTATATTTTCAGCAACGAGAGAGAGAGAGTAGCGTATATCATGGGCTTTACTGTATCAAAGTATAAAATAATCATATTTACTCTATTACACGATATTGTTTTCATTGAATAATCATAGTAAGGGGGACGTCAATGGATGTATTTTATAACAATAGGCGATTTCGGATTTATTCGTCATATTTGATATAAATGTTTGAAGAACGAATGCACACATTTGTCATTAAATTCATTTTCTCACAAGTAATCTAGAACTTTCTTTCAGCTGAAAGTTCAAATATTTCAAAATAGAAACTTGATTTCAGCTTCATTAACAATTAACAATAAACAATGTAAAAGGTTCGAAATTAAGCACCAGAGATACGAAATTATCTAAATTATAAAGTATTTAGAAGCACAGACTAACTTTTAAATAAAATCTCAAGTTTAATTTATTTCACTCTATACTCTACTTCTAAAGCTGATTGTTTTAATAACGAATAATATGCTACTTGAGCCTTGTACAAATTTCATTTGAAAAATCAATCACAACCGATAGATCAAAACAAGCAGTTATATCTTTTTCAAATCGAGGTAATTAAAGAAATGCATACAATCTGCTTTTAATGATTATTATAGAGAAAAAAAAATGAATCACATCATATATGAGCCGGTGTCTTCTTACACTAGAATATGAACCACTCTATAACATAAGACGTGTTCAACGGAAGATGCAGATCAAAAACGTGCACAATCTGAAAATGAAAACAAAAATAAAAATAAATAAATGTTGGGAGAGGGAAATAAATCAAAATTCAACAAAAATAAATAATAAAACTGATTCAACTGGAGATCTAAAGCACAAAAAGAAAGAACTCCACAAAGAGAGAGAGAGAGAGAGAGAGAGGGAGAGGGAGAGATAGAGAGAGTAAACATAATTTCAATGGAGAAGAAGATAGGAAAAATAACTTTCGACCGAAAAAGGGACAATTTTTATAATAAGAGAGTGCTTTCTGTTTATTTGCTGTTTGAGATTCAACAACACTTTTAACAGATTATTGCCTACATAATTATGTGGAAATGGGAGAAAAGTGGGTTGCCGAAAGGACACACAAAGGCAACCGACATGAGCTGGCTTTGGAGGGTGTCGAACCCGCATTCGATGGATTGCGAGTCAACGCGGCATGTTGAACCTAATTAAATGTCTGCAGAGTAACCATAATAAAACATTGCTCGGATTTAATTAATAACAGCCGAGATTCAGTGAGCTACAGGTGAGATACTTTTATTATAAAAAACGGTCAGGATTTAACATACGACAGCTTTGATATATTATTATATGCTCATTTTTTCCCCCGTTAACTTTACATTGTCAGAATCTTTCAGTATTCCCCGATACTGAACGCGCGCGACAATACACATATAACATTCACGTGCATAAAGAAACTACTTTCTATTGTAAACAAACAATGGACGCAGACGCCAGCAATTTTGATTTGAACACAAATCATGTACACTCGCGTAAGAGGCTCTTTACATTGTGGTTGTTTAAATTTGTTTCTGAATGAACTAAAGCATGTTTCGTGGACTGCCAAAAAAACCCCAGCTGTTTTGGTACATTCCGCGTTGATACAATGTCACGGATTTAGGTTAGCTACATTATATAAAAGACGGAAGATAAGGTCCTTACAAATAACATACAAGTGACAAGGCATATACTATCTTCTTTAGCTGGTGATAAGAATGGCAAAATAAAATATACTTACAGTTTTACATCCTGAATTTCCTCAAAATGTATTTGCTTAATTCTGCAAATTCCAATTACATGAGCCATGTCATACGTTTTCAATCTGGAGTACACATTTAAAAATTATTCTGTAATTTCGATAAGTGCAACTGCATCCTCCTTATTGCACTCAAAATGAAATAAGCATTAAATTCAATAGCGTCTTTTTGATAATTGCAACTGAAAGACTTCATATTTTTCCCACATTATGATTTCAAACATTTAACGACAGAAACAGAAACAAATTTGCAGACGTAAACACGCTTCTCCCGCGCCACTTCAACCCGACGTATTTCATGTATAATTTGCACAGATGAATCCAGTCCAAAATCACAAACTTTCGTCGAATCGAAACAAAATACCAAAATATATTCATTCCAGATGAAATGGAAAAGTTGTTGCAAATTTCAATTTTAACTAGACACGCCATTTTCTTTCGAAAGTTATGTCGAGTGTGCCACTAAGTTCAAATTTATTTGGGCGGAGTTATATGCGCATTAATAATGATGTCATTGTGTAATGACAAATCTGCACTTGTGTATTTGGTTTAGAATACGGCATCCATTCATTTACGTTGTTTCTTGTCGTGTATTTTGTTTATATAATTAAACCTTAGGTAGAATTTAAACAAAATGAGCATATAATAGAAAGGTTACTGTATTTGTATGGGAAAATATGAACTCGTTTTGTCGGAAGGATATACTGCACTCCCAAGGTCGTGCAGTATTCCATCCCAAAACTCGTTCATATTTTCTCATACAAATGCAGTAACCTATAATATATGATAGGTGGGATTGAATACACAACATACGAGATTTAATACATATGAGCTGAGATTTATTACATGTCAGCCGGAACGTAATAATGACAGTTGAGACTATAAATGAGAGTTGGGATTATTAATTGACATTTGAAATCTAATACATGACAGCTGGGATTTTAGAAAACACCTGTGATTGAACATATGCCGGCATGACAATCAGATTATGTCGAGAGTATGGGTAAAAAAATGCCCATGCTTCCGCACAAACCAAAAACATTGACAAATTGCTTGAAAATTATAACTTTTTATTGATGTAAATACATCATTGATACATCACATGCAATGTAAAACCTGAAAATGTGTATATATCCGTTCTTATCTATCCGCTTATCAATACAGACATAGAAACATGTGAAAATGTAGCGATGAAAAAGGTAGAGCTTATAGTCTTCGTGTATTATTTGTGTGTGCAGGTGTGTGCGTGTGTTTGTTTTCACCAAACAGTTTGGTGGTACAGGATAGATGTCTAAAGAAAAAAAGGTACTAACTTTATCCGTTATCTGTATTTTGATGTTATCCACCAGGCTTCCGTTGACCTTGAGCTGACTGGGCCGCCGTTCGAGACCGTATATCTCCAGTGTATCTAGGTCAACATTTAGTGCGTAGCCTTGATGTGCAAACGTTATAGTCAGCTGTCCTGTCTGACATTCAAAAGTTTAAATAAATCAGTAACTAATATACCGGATAATATTTATGCTATATATATATATATATATATATATATATATATATATATATATATATATATTTATACTGTATGTCTAAGGCAGAACGTATAGTTGTTGTTGTTGTTGGGTTTAACGCCATATTTCAGCACACGATAGGCTATGCATGGCGGCCAGTATTAATGGTGGAGGAAGAACCCGGGAAAACCCCGGGAAGAACCACCGACCCACAAGAAGCTACTGGCAAGCTTTCTCACATGCCCACATTGGCTGAATCTTAGACTCGAACACACGCAGACAGAGGTGAGATGGCAGTGATCCGTAACGGAGAGCGCTTTAGACCACTCGGCCACTCGGGGCCCCCAGAACGTATAGTATGCGCACAATACGTGGCTGATGATACATTTAATTTATATGTTCAAGCAATATTCAGGCATGATCTGCAAATCCAGCCAGCGCAGTGCTGTTCGTAGTCAGTAATACAATACAGTAAAACCTGTCTTGAGAGACCACTTCTATGAGAGACCACCAATCTTGGTAGAACAAGTTCTCTATGTACATATTTATTGACTATAAACTACTATGACCTGTTATGAGAGACCACCTGTCATGAGACACCATTATGTTTTTTGCAGAAGGGTTGGTCTTTCAAGGCAGGTTCCACTGTGATGGGAATAATAAAGTAATTAACGTCTGCGTAGTTGTAATGCATCTGCCATCAAGTGGGAATATAGTCCATAAAACCGTCCATAGTCAATGCAACTTTACTCTTCCTGGATGCAATCACGTTCTTTATATCGTATATGCTACGAACATCAAAGAACTTAATTGGTTTAATTAGCAAAAGCTTTTCAATATTTGTTTGCAACTTACTGTTCTATATGTATTTTAATTCCCGTTTAACATTTACTGTTTTTTTCAGTCTGTGATACTGAATCCTTTAAGTGCCGTAACACCTTGAACCTTAAATGGTCTTTACCTGACTCAGTCTAAGGAACTTCAGCTCCTAGTGCGTTCGTTAACGCGATCGCTAACGGTTCCTTCCCATGAAGCACATACACTTCTAAAATATTTATTATCCTCTTATATGTTTTCCGCAACGAAATAAATTGCTATAATATATATTGCAAAACTGGATGTTGAAGATCATCACTGAAAAGACCAGATGTAAAGTATGTATCTAGCTATTTTCGTTGAACGATTTTAAATGGGTTGTGATAACTTCAAGTAAAAACAAAAACAACTACTTCTAGCATTATTACTGTTACTGTTGCGCAGCTGTATCTTCAACTAGTTCTTAGTGTTACTAAACAACCACTATCCATACTTGTTTTTATACTTCTGTTTTTGCAACGACTACAGTCGAACTTTTAAAATTCGAAGCGCTGAGTCCCAAGATATATAGATAGTTCTTCAATGACGTCATCAGCCGCCATAGCTCTGGTCAGCGGTCAGATTTGACCGTTGACTTGATATGGTGTTTGGAAGTTGAAATAAATTCATTGAATCTCAAGAAACCTTTACGAGAATTGCATACATAAACAGAACGCAAATGAAGATTTCTGTTAATATTTATATTTGTGATTTATAAGTTGACTCTGCATCATTATGCCTTCATAAAAATGGAAACGTTTGGTGATCGCATATAGGAGAAACTGCCAAGTTGCCCATCGTCCAGGTAAAATGGGCAGAATATCCTCTGCTAGTGACTTTATTGGGGGGGGGGGAGTCATCTATATTTCTAGTAGTTTCGAGCTAAGATAGGTCATAGACAAGAGAATGAATTACACCAGAACTTAGTTTAGTGAAAGGAAGTATTCGAGTGCTTGACATTTGAATTACCGAAGTTTGACTGTATTACCACAGCTATTTCTACCATTACTTCTGCTACAACTATTGTTACTAATATTAGTAACTCTTCTTCTTTTACCACTACCATGAATATTACTACTACTACTACTACTATTACTTTCCGTTACGGATCACTGCCATCTCACCTCTGTCTGCGTAGGTTCGAGTCTCGGATTCGGTCAGTGTGGATATGTGAGAAAGCATGCCAGTAGCTTCTCGAGGGTCGGTGGTTCTTTCTGGGGTTTTCCCGGGTTCTTCCTCCACCATTAATACTGGCCGTCACGTATAGCCTATCTTGTGCTGAAAAATGGCGTTAAACCCTACAACAACAACAACAACAACTACTACTATTACTTTTGTTGCTGATGCTACTACTACTTCTTATTCGACTCTAGTGTAACTCATCATCCACCATCTACAACTGCCAAAATTTCTTTTATTATGCAAAATATAATGATAATAGGAATGTCCTGAAAACAAAATAAAATAAAACCCAAATGCAAACATATTATAATTTATCAGATATATTAAAATGATTTATATTCCTTATTTTTAATTCACCATATATGCAAGA
Organism: Sinohyriopsis cumingii; assembly: GCA_028554795.2. NCBI lineage: Eukaryota > Metazoa > Mollusca > Bivalvia > Unionida > Unionidae > Sinohyriopsis > Sinohyriopsis cumingii. The sequence continues at coordinate 110,542,180 of CM068828.1, forward strand.
CTAAATCGTAAAGTTATTCTACAAGTGATACAATTATTAATTCAGCTTACCTTGCTAAGTGAAAAATTTAGCAGTGAATACTGTCCACTTTTAAAAGTGTCTGCAAAATAAGAGAAAACAGGGTTCATGGTACTTCCGGCAAAGAATTAGTTAAAGGCTACATGCAACTCTAGTCGAAAGACTCTTGCTTTGTTCGATTTTCACGAAAAACATCGTTGTCACTTTCAAATGAAAGTGGTAACGATATTCCAACAGATCTAAATAACGACACATCCATTTATAAACTCAGACCGGAATTCCTCTGACAGGGGCTATACCCTGTTGAGTTAATACCTGCTTGGAGATATATCTATTCAACTGCAGAAGCTAATTCAACATTTGATGTATGGATCATTGTTACGCGTAACCATTTTTATTTAACCTAGAAAAACAGGAAGACTCAATCTACCATATATGTTCATGTTTCTCCATTCGTTAGATTTCCATGATATGATGTCGTGAGAATCTTTGTTGTAAGGTAAAGCCACCTGGACATTCGTTCAACGGATATTTAATCCTTCTCCGTGGAATAAGCATCATGCGAAATTCTAGAATGCAAAGTATGATCTCGTAATGCTGGGAAATCTTTACCTGTTGATAAAAGATAATGTTGGATAAATGCATATCACTTTTCACAACATTTGTTCACGATACTGTTACGTAAGGATTTAAAAAAAATATCATACTTTCAACATGATGGAACTTTGTGAAATTGTATGAAACGTTAGAAATTAAACCTCGTCGCTGATACTTCTTGTATTCAGAAGTCCTCAAAGTACACATTCCACGCTTGTGTTTCTGGTTTGGTTTGCTGTAAGAAATATTGGTTTAGTTAAGATCTCGAATAAGTATGTGGAGTTTTCATTTTAGCCAACGAGATTTAGAATTGGTAATTTGATATCTGCTTGTTTATGGTTTTGTGGATTTAACGTCATTTTCAGCACATGATAGGCTATAAGTGGCGGCCAATATAAATAGTGGAGGAAAGTCCTGGAAAATCTCTGAGAAGAACCTCCGACCCACGAGACGTTACTGGCAAGTATTCTCATATACCCACGCTGAACAAGCCGAGACTCGAACCCACGTGAACAGAGGTGAGATATCAATGATCTGTCAAGGCGAGCACCTTATACCATCTGGCCACCCAGGGTTCTTAATTTGAGATCTCCGATTATTATCTCGATATATGTGCTAGATACGTGATATATGTTACGTCAGTCATTGCGAGCTATATTCGAAATACTTTTGCACAATATGGCGCCGACACGAATCATAGTCGCAACAATGTCGCTGTTTTGGTCGCAACACATGTGGTGCACACGATCAGAAGCGAATCACTAAATCCAGCAAATTAATGTGCATTCTTGCAACTACATTTTGATTATATCTCGACTAGACCGAAATGGCCGAGCGATGTTCCATTTAATGTCAACGCCAAGTAAAATATTACGTCAATATTACCTAATGACTCCCCATCGTCCCAGTAAAGACTTCCTTCTGCTTCATTCGAGTCGTTTAAAGCTACGACCAGTCCCATGGGGTTCTTACGGCTGTGAAGAAGACGATCCTTATTAGAACAAATATTTTGACACTTGGGTACACCTCTAAACTCGCTCTCTTTCTCTCTCTCTGTTTATACACGTCTTATAATCATTACACGGACATACACAAGACTTTAACGAAATATGTAGATAGGTAATGGATTCAGCCTTTGAAACCATCATGATCAGTAATATATGTCCTTGCACAGTACTTTAATATGGCATGATGATATTTTAATATTTTGTTAAATAGGTAAACAAAAATAATCTATGTCGCGAACATACTTTGGCTTCTTTCCAAGGAAATTATCAACCAGCTACTATAAAATATGCATGTTTGTGTATATGTAATTGATTAGCATTTTACCGATAAAGGTGTCATGGTAGATGATGAACTGTCTTAAAAGTAATCGCTAACAAATATATAATTTCGAATTGTATAGTTTACATATAAATGTCTACTTTTGAAATTTTTTCGCAATTTCCCGATATTCCGCTTTTTAGATAAGTTTGTTTGGGATACTCACTGTCCAATATATCATCGCCTCTAAGAGTTCGTTTGAAAATTAAAACTGATATAATGTGCATTTCATCTGCACATGCGCCGCAAGTACTCTTTGGCTGAGAAAATGAAAGAGATTCGTAATTTTTGGCAAGTCCATTATGACGCCCTAATTAGACGACGGAATGGTCAACATTTACATCGTTGTATTTCAGCAAATCTTAAAAGCAACTGTCATGTGTAAGATACGAATGTGCAACATCTATTTATGATTTTAATTGTCATATAACTACATTTTGTAAAAAAGTATGAGTATTTTATTCATAATTATTTCCATCTCAAGACACTATCAAAGGGAAGTATATACCTTACACTCGTGTCCAATTAATCTCAATTAGCAACATGTGTTGCACGAGTTAATCCTCTCTGTGATAGATGAGTAACAAGTGTTGCACGAGTTAAACGGGATGCATTTTTAGACGTTTTTAGGAATTATTATGTATCCACTGTACCTATAGAAAGTGTTGTTGGCAGGTTCCTGCCAAGGTATGATGACCCCTCCCCTCACGTGCAGGTTTATCTTGTCCATGGGGGCGTCTAAATTGTGCCATGCCTTTGTTGGTCTAATCCCTTCGCCCTGCGAGAAATTTTATTCAAATCTATATTCGTAGAAACATTAGTATTTGGGAATAATTTGATACTCGTTTGTTCGGAAAGCATTACTAATTGAATTCATAAACAAATTATTAATTCATCTGAGTTTGTGTACTACGGATATTTTGGTTTCAATGTATTAAAAGCTGAGCTTGTGGGAACAGCCTTTTCAAACAGAGAACCAGTCTAGAACTCCCAAAGTACACCCACGTCGTCTAGCGACAGGAAAAAAGAGAGATGAGTTTCTGAGTTTCAATCAATATAACAGTTTGTCATTTGCACACCTAACGCCGGAATGCCGTCTTTGCCTGCAAAAACTATTAGATGCCAAAACACCTGAATAATGTTGAATCTTGAAAGATATTGGTCCAACAGATCGTTGGGTGGCCTTACAATTAGATAATATCAACGATTCATCACATTATGTACTATTTAATTTCTCCTTCGACCTGAGAAACGTGGCAGATTTTGAAATGCGTGCGAATTAATGCGATGTTGGTCAGTGACATCCGTACGTCAACCCACATGGGCTTGTTACAAAGAAAAACAAGGGATGGGTGTTCTAACCTGTAATAATATAACACAAGGGAAGACACCGGTCCTCACCCCTCTGCAATGCCAACACTGCTAGTTTATCCTAATTGCGTCTGCTATTTCCAGCTTAGGCCAGTCGTAATTAAGAATAATTAAATTTTCAAAACATCTCGACACACTTCGTTCAATTTGTGATATAATGGAGAAAATGCAACAATGGTTCGCCGATCTTGACCTATGGATAACAACCCATGTAGAAGTGGAATTTTGCATTCGGACAGTCTTGGATTTCACCATTGACCGAAATGTAAGATCCGAACAAACTCGAGTGCGCAGTTGAGCGCTAAATACGAGCAGACGATAGCAAAGAAAGAAATGTATAATTTTATTGTGCCATTATAAAATTAGATTAGTAGCGTAGATACTGCTAATTATCTAATTGTAAAATTGTGTTCAATATTTTATACACACTCGAGTTTGTTCGGATCTTACCTTTCAGATGATGGCAGGAATTCCTGATTTGATCATGTCACCGTTGTAAGGAATGGTAGGTAATCCTTATATGATATTGTTCTAGATTATTTGTTCCAGATATAAATAAATTGTATAGGAAATGAACGAAAATTGTCAAACATATTGTTCATTATATGATTACAAATTTATTGAATATTAATCTTATCAGATCATTTTAAAAATGCAGACCTACAAATCCTACTTCTCTCGAATCAATTTGATCGCCATGTGCGAATGTTGTTGTGTTAGTCACCAACTTAGTTTATCGAATGCATGACGTCACTACTTTTGAAACACTCCCAACAAAAACGGAATTATTAACGACTTCGGCAACAGAATTAAGAGGTGGGACCTCTTAACGTCGTTTCAACTTACCATCTTTATTATTTTAAAGAACGGTTAATATCAGATAGCTATTTTTATCAAATCATATCGGGGCCCCGAGTGGCCGAGTGGTCTAAAGCGCTCACCGTTCCGGATCACTGCCATCTCACCTCTGTCTGCGTGTGTTCGAGTCCAAGGCTCGGCTAGCGTGGGTACGTGGGAAAGCCTGCCAGTAGCTTCTCGTGTGTCGGTGGTTCTTCCCTCGGTTTTCCAGGGTTCTTCCTCCACCAGTTATACTGGCCGCCATGTATAGCCTATCTTGTGCTGAAAAATGGCGTTAAACCCTAGAACAACAACATCAAATCATATCCTTCATTCCAAACTTTGGCGAAATGGTGGCAATGAGACTTTCAATTTGAACACATCGTCGATAGGTAACAGTTAATGCCCAAGACTCTCGTCTTCAGTTGTGTACACAAATGTGAGAAAGATTTTCATGTGCACGTGCCACCTCTGTCTTGTACCTTAGAGACCATTCAACGAGGTCGGTAACTGACTTGCATAACAGTTTATTTGGCTTGGTTTTTATGGGTTTAACACAATTTTTCAGCACTGGATAGTGTATACACGACAGACGGCATAACTGGCGGAGGAAGAACCCAGTAACCCTCGGTGAACAACCACCTATCCACGGGAGACTATTGGCAAGCTTTGTCACATACCCACAATGGCCGAACCGCGAGACTCGAACCGACGCGGACAAGGGTGATATGGCAGTAATCGGTAACGGCAAGCGCCCAAGGCCACTCTGCCAACCGGGATCGATAACAAGTCCCTCTTTAATATAATATTAACATACCACTCGTGTACCAGTAGCCGAATGGCTATAAGCACAACATCTTAAACACTTAAGAGCCCAACAGAGTATGCACCAGGCTGAAAATATTTCTTTTTGTCTCATATAAATTTATTTGTTTAGATATTTTAATTGTCAATAGCTGTATAGATTTTATTTTCTGAACAACACAAATTTTATCGATTAGGATATTATCTCCCACCATACATAAAATGTATTTTATCTGTGGGAAACTTTTATATTACGTAAACCCTGTAGAATTATGCGTACATATTGTATACTCATACGAATGTACGTAGATAGGAAAGTATAGAGTTAACGGCACATCAGCACAATGTTGCATATCTATAGGTTATTAAACGGGTTGATATAAATGAAATAATAAATAAGTTCGTACATACATACATACAGACATACAGACAGACAGACCGACAGACAGACGGACAGACAGTCTATTCGCTAGTAGATTGTGAGTGTTTGCTTCTTGGATCTTGTATTTGTATATTTTTTTTCTTCTGGTTATAATGTTGCGTTTAGCAATTAGAGAAACAGTAGGATTCGAACCCTGCTAATCTGTAGTCAAGACACCTCATCCAATTTTACCACGAGCAAGACATAGAAAATCATATGCCCATAACATGAATTTAAGGTTCTTATAAAATTTTGTAGAATAATCTTTTTCAGGGATGCTTGAATCAATACCGTGTAATAATCAAACCACCGTCCTTCTGGAAAATAGCCATCGACGTTTGTCATTCCCTGCAAGTAAAAAGGTTCAAGCTCAATATTTATATTTCAATACAAAATTACGAGGTTAAGCGTTTTTTCTTTTTTTTTTTTTTACTAGTGAGAAGAAACGAAGGTAATAAAATGTAAAATGGAATGCATTGATAGAAAATTTGAATGATGCGATAGTAGCAAAACGTACCCATCATACGATTCGTACACTGAGATGATCACTCCTGTGGCCTAAGTTGTTAGAACGTCCGCCGCAGATACGAGAGGTCTCGGGTTCCAATCCCGGCCGAGTCATACAGAAGGCTTATAAAATTGGTACTATCTGCTGCCTTGCATGGCGCTTACATTAAGAGGATAGTCTAAGGACTGATTGGCCTGGTGTTAGGATAATGTGACTGTGTGGCAAGTGATGCTACCAAAAACTTGTAAAAATGGTACTAGCACTCATAGGTTAATGTTCGGATTGGGCGGCCTGGTGTCAGGATGGTGTGACTAGGTGCGACATGATGCAACATGTCTATGGCAAGATGCCCCAGTGCTAGACATCTTTATAAATTGTGGTCTGCTGCAAATTCGAATCAATTTTGTAGGAATTACGAGTGTGTACTAACTTTAATTAAACACATCGTACTTTATAAATAACCTCTTCTACTATCTCTACGCACTTTTTAACAAACAACGTACCACCCCTTCTCAAATTTGAATAAATCTAAAACACAATCACTATTGATATAAAATGCAAAATACAAAATTTACGTAGTGGAGAAAGTTGGTTCATTCATTTTTTATATACAGATTTATGCACAGTGAAGCTTGTTAGATACAAAATAAATTATTCATGTCGTTAGAAAGTTGCTTACATGTTGCAATTATTTTGCTATTTTCAACAGTATGCACATAGGATAACTCTGTATGCATATGGGATAACTCTGTATGCATATGGGATAACTCTGTATGCACATGGGATAACTCTGTATGCATATGGGATAACGTCTCTTATTCAATATTCATTGAATTCTCCGTCACGTACGACCCAAGGATACAATATGGAAGGAAATTGTTTCTTTTCGCAGAATGTTATCCCCAGAAACCAATAACAATCGTATTTTTATTATTTATTTATTTATTTATTTATTATTATTATTATTATTATTATTGGCTTGATGCCACTATTAGTTTACCTTGTCCAAAACGGGTGTGATCATCAGTCCTGATCCCCATAGAAACTGTTTATCTATTGTCATAGCAACCTCATCTTTTGGAAACCTATGAAACATATCATTAATATATTGATTACCATGCATTTTATAGCCTTATGATCAAAGAAAGAGTTACGAGTCTGAAACAGTAAAATTATAGTGTCCCGCTGCATGCCGTTGCGATTGGATGATGCAGAACAGAATACTACCAATTAAACTTAGTATGTACGAAGGATATTAGTGAAAATTAAAACATTAATAGTGACAGCTTGGGTAGCGACCTGGAGGATTAATACAGCTTGAAGGTTGAATACGCATGTCCTAAATTTTGTTTTGTCATCAATTATCGTGTTAAACATAAGCTCCTATTAAAGTAAGATCTGAAATCATATAGAGAAAGATGCAAATATATGCAGTTCCGTATGCACTTGGTATAAGTTAGACCCAACCGAAAACAATATAGAACCTGATCTGTCGTCGCATAATGCCCATATTTGGGTCAGTGTAGATTATCGAGACTAATGAATAGAACATACACCATAGACTCCTGTATGCCAGCGAATTATGCGACGGTAGATCAGGGTCTATGTATATATGTATTGACATTATCAAATATAATTTAAAAACTGATTGTGAACGATTGAAAGCACTTAGCTCATCGTACAGACCGATGGGTCACTCTGAATCTAAACGAATGCCAGTCATAATGCTTACTCTAACACGAAAGGTCTGGCAACAGTAGCGCCCACTGTGTGAGCATAATGCATCAGCGTATACAAGTACGGGAGGAGCTTGTAGCGAGTTAGGAGCGCCGCACGTGCAATTCTGGTGAACTCATCATCCCACGATGCCGGATCTTGATCCTAAAACAACACGTAGTGCTATTTAAGGCTATAGATCATTGAGCAATAAGAAAGAGATATATAATTTATTAACTGTCGACGACGTTTTCGTGACAAACTTCAATGTCCATATTTTGCGTATCGAATTGGATAAATTCAACCTGTATCAAAATACACTTTTGCTGCATTATATTTTGTATTGCTGTACATCAGCATAAAAAAGAATACACTACGTGGCCACGCGAAACTATTTTATTTCTACGAGATGTGAAAAACTTTTTCTTGGCCACGTGATGTGAGTAGACGAGCCTTCTGTGCTCTTGCGACAGCTATATTGCAAGGATCATATCGCTGCATACACATTTGGCTATAATATTAGGAATTAAAAAGATCATTATGATAGGAGACAAAGGAAAATAATCAGGTTTACTGTGTCTTTTAAAGTGTGTCTGCGGCTGCTTACTCTAAATTCTGGCTTCCCTTCATCGTTGTGAGCATTGTGATTTCTGGAGAAGGGATAGAAAGCACCCAGCTGTTGCCACCTCAAGCACATCTCCCGCTCGGCCTCGAACCAAAATCCACAGATGTCTGCACCGACCTGAAGTAAATTTAAGATGGCTACTTTTAATTACGTTACTGGAGTCAATTAGTTGTCATGACCATTCGACTTGATATGATTACACTGGTCAACAGTGAAATCATTACTGACTTGAAAAGGCCCTAATCTGTAGTATTTTGGTGTGCCGAACACGAATATAACCGTGAAAAATTTGTATTGGCTCTCGTTTTGAAGATATTCATATACCTCATTTTCTATGTTTCACTGTGTAAATTTCTCCACTAGGACTGCAGCAACATCCGGAATAATGATGTAACATTGCATAATACCATCATGCTCACATCATCCACAGTTGATTGCATCATTTTCTGATGCAATGCAATACTAATGCCATGCGGCTGCTGAAGTAAGTTGACGTCAGCAGTGTACTATACATGTGTAGGCCTATTATACTAATGCCAGGCGGCTGCTGAAGCTGACGTAAGCAGTGTACTATATAAAGCCCAATCAGATAGGTTCAGCATTTAAAATATTTTAGACGTTGTGCGAGACAGTTCAAGCTACTGTTACATAAAACTTATTATTTTATCCATTTACGTACAATAAAGAACAGTAATGCCTCGAAAGTGTGTTAATACCGCGGACAATTTTTGCTATATTTGTGGGGAAGTGACATTTGCCAACCAGAAGAAAAGTATCAATTCTCAAGTGAAGAAGGCATATCATCTTTACTTCGGATGCAAGGTTGGTGACCAAGACAAGCCTTGGGCTCCGCATATATGCTGTGCTACATGTACAACACAGCTTTCACAGTGGTTGAATTGCAAAAGGTCATCAATGCCGTTTGCAGTCCCAATGGTGTGGAGAGAGCCAAGCAACCACCTAAATGACTGTTACTTCTGCTTGGTTCCTCCTCTTTCCGGCGGAATAACGAAGCGAAAGAAGTCGAGAATAGTCTACCCAAACATTCCGTCTGCATTGAGACCAGTTCCACATGGTGAGGGACTTCCTATTCCAGAACCTCCAGCAGAATATTCTCTTGATTCATCTGACGAAGACAAAGGTGAGTCGACCTGTTCTTCTCCTGGTCCATCAGCATGCAGTGATCCAGATTTTCACTGTGGTGCATCATCAACCCCACACAGAATAACACAGGAAGAACTAAATGACCTGATTCGTGATTTGGACTTATCAAAGAACAAGGCAGAATTGCTAGGATCAAGACTCCAACAATGGAATCTTCTAGAAGAAGATGTCACAATTACTGCATATCAAAAGCGCCACCAGCAATTGGAGCCTTTCTTCAGAAAGGAAAGTAATCTGATATTCTGTTCCGATATTGAGGGCCTCATGAATGCTTTAAAAATCACTCATGACCCACAAGAATGGAGACTATTTGTGGACTCTTCGAAACTGAGTCTCAAGGCTGTGCTTTTGCACAATGGAAACATTCTTCCATCTATTCCAGTAGCGTATGCTGTCCACATGAAAGAGACATACGATAACTTAAGGCAGCTACTGAATTCCATTGAGTATAACAAGTACAGCTGGCACCTCTGTGGTGATTTGAAGGTAGTTGCCCTTTTAATGGGACTGCAGCAAGGATATACAAAATACATGTGTTTCTTATGCGAGTGGGATAGCCGAGCAAGGGAAATGCACTACATGAGGAAGGAATGGACTCACAGGCAGAATGTAGCCATTGGAGAGAAGAATATCCAACACCCAGCTCTGGTTGAGGCTCAGAAAATCTTGCTACCACCCCTTCACATCAAACTAGGTTTGATGAAGAACTTCGTGAAAGCCATTGACCGGACTTTGCCAGCATTCCGATACCTGCATGAAAAATTCCCTCGACTCAGCGAAGCAAAGATTAAAGAGGGAGTTTTTGTGGGTCCTCAGATTCGAGAGCTTTTCAAAGATGACCGGTTCAACAACTTGCTGGAAGGTGACGCGAAACAAGCATGGAATGCTTTTCGCCTAGTTTCTACAAACTTCCTCGGAAATGTTAGGGCAGAAAACTATAAGGAACTAGTAGAAGACATGTCGATGAAGTATAAGAAACTTGGCTGCAATATGTCTCTAAAGATTCACTTCCTTCATTCCCATTTGGATTTCTTTCCTAGCAACTGTGGTATTGTTAGTGATGAACACGGCGAACGTTTTCATCAAGATATCGCAACAATGGAACAAAGATACCAGGGAAAATGGTCCACTACAATGCTGGCTGACTACTGCTGGACACTCCTCAGAGATGCTCCCGAACAGCTGTACAAGAGACAGGCGAAGAAATCTAAGATGTAGTCAATGACTTGATTTTTTATAGGTAGGCTATTACAGTTGACCTTTTACTATTGGAATGCATTTCGTTATGTAAACATTAATTTTTTGCAGATTACAAAAAAACTAGAGCCAATTTTGCAATTTGACTGTCATATTCGTGTTCAGCACATAAAAATTGATAAGAATTGACTAATTTTATTTCAGTAACATGACTTTTGTAAAAATTTGTTGTCCAGTGTTATTTAACGTCCTTAAGATCATTCTAGAAATCGTATTGAATCCTAGCGCCATCTAGCGCCACAAAAATGAAATGATGGTTAATGGTTTGTGGTTGAGGTTTTGCAATTTAAAGTAACAAATCTAGATACCACAACGTGAGGCGGTCTTTACAATGCAGAAACCAGCAAACTTTAGTGATCGTGCATGTGAGGAACCGAGAATCGAATTAGGGACCACATAGGAGGAAAATAAATGAGATAATAACAGCGCTATTAAAAATTCGAATACAGCGGTACAGATTTCACATATCCAGTTGAAATGTTTTGCACGATAGTCGTTGGTAAAACTGTTGCCTCGGATTTCGTAAGGCAGAAATGGCCAACTTAAAAACAGATGCTCGTAACAAAATCTTCTGTATCGTATAGGAAGAAAAAACCATTATGCGAGAAAGTTTGTCTTGAAAATGAGGGATGGGTTTGAAACCAAACGTTTAAAGCTTTTTAGTGCTCAAAAGGTACATGAACTGTTAACTTTGTCTCGTGATATGTTTATAATATACCTCGACTAGTATCATGTTTATAATATATCGCGACTCATGACATGTTTATAATAAACCTCGATTAGTGACATGTTTATACTATACCTCTACTCATGACATGTTTATAATATTCCTCGACTAGTATCATGTTTATAATATATCGCGACTCATGACATGTTTATAATAAACCTCGACTAGTGACATGTTTATAATATATCTCGACTCATGACATGTTTATAATTTACCTCAACTAATGGCACGTTTATCATATACTTTGGTTTATGACATGCTTATAATGTACCTTTATTCATGACCAGTCTGTAATATACCTCGACTCATGACACGTTTATAATATACCTCGATTCATGACACGTTTGTATTATACCTCCACTCATGACACGTTTATAATATACTCTGGTTTATGGCATGCTTAGAACGTACCTTTATTCATGACTAGTTTATAATATGCATCGACTCATGACATGTTTATTAATAAAGATGTTTATAATATACTTCGACTCATGGCATGGCTATAATATACCTCGACTAGTGACATATTTAGAATATACCTCGACTCATGAAAAGTTGATAGTATACCAAGACTAGTGGTATGTTTAGAATATACATCGACTAGTGGCATGTTTATAATATATCTAAATTGATGACATGTTTATTAACATACATGTTTATAATATACCTAGACTCAGGACATGTTTATAATATACCTCGCTTAGTGACATATTTAGAATATACCTCGACTCCTGAAAAGTTGATAGTATGCCAAGACTAGTGACATGTTTAGAATATACCTCGACTCATGAACAGTATATAATATACCTCGACTAGTGACATGTTTAGAATATACATCGACTCATGAAACGTTTATAATATACCTCGACTAGTGACATATTTATAATATATCTAAACTGATGACATGTTTATTAACATGCATGTTTATAATATACCTAGACTCATGATATGTTTATAATATACCTCGCTTAGTGACCTATTTAGAATATACCTCGACTCATGAAAGTTGATACTATACCAAGACCAGTGACATGTTTAGAATATACCTCGACTCATGAAACGTTTATAATATACCTCGACTAGTGACATGTTTAGAATATTCCGCGACTCATTAAAAGTTTATAATATACCTTGATTCATGACATTTATAATAAACATCGACTCATAACATGTTTGCAATATACATGGATTCCTGACGTTTTTAATATAGCTTGGTTCAACACATTTATAATGTACATTGACCCTTTACATGCTTGTTATATACCTAGACTCATGACATGTGTATAATATACCTCTACTCATGACATGTTTGTAATATACCTCGACTCATGACATGTTTGTAATATACCTCGACTCATGACATGTTTGTAATTTACCTCGACTCATGACATGTTTGTAATATACCTCGACTCATGACATGTTTGTAATTTACCTCGACTCATGACATGTTTGTAATATACCTCGACTCATGACATGTTTGTAATTTACTTCTTCTCATGACCCGTTTGTAATATAACTCGACTGGTGACACGTTTATAATATACTTTGGTTTATGACATGCTTATAATATACCTTTCTTCATGACCAGTCTGTAGCATATCTCGGCATACCTCGACCCTCTTATATACTCTATCAGACTTTGCTTTGCGAGAAACAGCATAACCAAATCTTCAGATGTATACATTCAGGTACATGTGGGTAGCAAAAGAAAAACGATGTTCTAGTTAAATCACACAGACTTTTTAAACCTTGAAACAGAAAATGACACTGGACAACTAAATGCTACATCCCTTTCACGAATACTGAAACCTTCTGTTACGTTTTTGTCAAAGCTTGGTTAGCACGTGTACACATAGTCTTGTCTAAACACCCGCAACAAGAAATATATCTAAATCATACATCCATATCTCTAGAATTTTCAAGTTTATGAACGAGGGCATTACTCTAGTTTATGATAAATATTAAACGAACTCACCAAAGGGAATCCGAAGAGACTGTAGTCAAGTATACCTGTAAAGAGAACGTACATGGAACAATACTGTTTTTCTAACGTAGACTATACGATCATTTCTGGGTAATACTTGGACAGATATATATTAGTTTTCAGCGCGAATGTTACAGCCTATGTATTATGGCTGAAGAATGTCTATTGAAATGATATAACTACTGGGTGGTGGGTCCCGTTTTTAACATTGAGAGTTTGTTTCCGGGGTCCTATAGGATGCAAATGCACTGACCATCCATCCACCCGACCGTTTTTCCGTCTGTCACTATATATATACATACATACATATATATATATATATATATATATATATATATATATATATATATATATATAGAGAGAGAGAGAGAGAGAGAGAGAGAGAGAGAGAGAGAGAGAGAGAGTGTGTGTGTGTCTGTGTTTACAGACACGCACAATTACAAATTTAGACACTCACCAGTAATTGACCAGGCTAAGTTTGGCCACTGGCTTTGGTTGTCTCCAGTCCAATGGAAAGACCATTTGTTGGTTCCTGCGAAATTTGACCGAGTCACGACCATCGGACGTTTTCCAGGTAAAATATTTACGAGAGCCCTGAAAGGTTACACAAACTTGCAAAGTCTTTCCGATTTCCTTCATTACTAAATCTATCTTTCATAATAGTCGAGATAAACATTCAGTGCAACGTGTTTACTTACTAAAACGAGCAGTGGTCGAGGTTTTGTATTCTGCAAAACTATCTGCAGTCCGATTTAAAGTAGAGAAGACACTGTTGTAGCTGTTATTTTGACACTTTGTCTTAAATTTATATTGCCATTATTATTTAAGAAGCGTAACTTAATTTTAAATTAAAGGTGACACAAAGACTATATAACCTTTATTGTCGTGTGTCCCGATTAATCTTTCGGGCAAGAGTGGACTTATTTGGGATCTATTCACATTTATATCATTGCGCATGGTTGCAGTGGACAGTCTGAACACCGTGTGTTGCCATTATCTAAGTGGTCTCAACGTTGAACACTGGCGTGTTTAAATTTCATTTAAAGTTTTCACCAAATAATTTATTAAAAACCTAACCTTTAAATGGGTGTTTTTGTGTTTTAGAAGCTGCATGAGGACTCACAAGAGTTTTACATCGATGCTAGAATTTTCGTTCATGAATGCGAGACACAAATGTTTTATTATGCATCGGTATTGGATAGGAAAATGCCACTATCGAGATCAGACGTTCCTTTTCTACATACGAGGGATTCCATTATGCTTTGGCTGTGATGGGCCATTAGAGCGGAGCGTGTGTTTTAAAGAGATTAAATAATCGGTTAAAATCCTAGCGCCTAAAATAATTGTCCAGAACTATGAACTGATAATGACAGGGAGTTACTAAATGTGAGAAGCTGTATCTTTCGATGATCAATATCAAATTGCTAGCAAAGACCATTCTCAGGTGGCACCCAAATCTCAGTTGGCAACCAGAGATCAATCTCAGGTGGCGACCAAAGCTCAATCTCAGGTGGCAACTAAAGGACAATCTCAGGCGTCTACCAAAGCACAACTTCAGGTGGCAACCAAAGCTCAATCTCAGGGCGCAACTAAAGACCAATCTCAGGTGGCAACCAAAGACCAATCTCAGGTGGCTACAAAATATAAACTGGATATGGAGCTAATTTCCTTTTAGAAAATGCTGTAACCACTGAAGTTAAGGTAGAATGGACGTTGCTATTGCAATGGCTAGCCAATAGATTAGCATTTCCCAGTTCAAGGGTTCGATTGCTAATATGTAAATGTCCTTCCATGAGTAGTTTTCGATGTCCAAAATATACTATATCTTCAGTCCCTTTTTTATGCCAATATCACCTGAATTGCCGAAATCAATATACATTTAAACGGTCGTTCCTTGATCAAACAAATTTTAATACATACCGATAGGTTGTGATGGCCATACTGTGTGCATAGAGATTGTGGACGTCGTAATGGCGTCCCCACTTTTGTTTGGCATCCATACAGATTGTCTTTGCAAATAACTTTCTATCTAAAATATCTGAAATATTAAATAGGATGAATTGAGAAGAAAATATCAATACAGATTTAATTTTCTCAGAAAAATCGATACACAGCGAAAAACATACTTAGAAAAAGCTACGTCCGTGAAAAACTATGAGAGAGAGAGAGAGAGAGAGAGAGAGGTATGGACATGTACCGATTGTTATTTCTTGCTGGGATTTCATAAAATATTTGAAGTGAATGATCTAACTTTACTCGGAACACCAAATCACACCATCACATAAGACCAAGTTTTCAGAATTTGTAGCTTTACGTTCCCAACCCCACCCCCACCCCGCAAAAAAGAAGCCAAGAACAGTACACAAAGAACGAAAGTTTCGTCCAAAGATTTGGATTTAAATTAAAGTTTGTATTCTCTGTTTTTAAGATTTTATGAACTCGAGTCTAGTTCTAAATGAAGAATTACTTGTTTAATAAGACCGATACGAAACGCATCGATGGTGATATAATAAAATATTTTAGTGTACATATGAAAAGAAAGTTAATAATATGGTAAAATATTTTAGCATTTGTTGAGAAGCACACAAAAGTCCCATTTTCGCACAAATTAGAAAAGCCATTGAAATTCTGTAATTAGCCGTAAAATTATGATATGCATGTGATAGCTCATTCTTACATGATCGGAACTGCCTGGTTTTAGCTGGTTTGAGAAATGAATTTGTACTGCCCATCTTAGCCAAATTTCACAATTGAGCCTGGTATTTGTTGTTTTCTGCGTCCTCTATAATACATTTCTGTTATTGCATTTTATATATAACTTATGACACCAGCGACTGATCATGCAAGATCACTGCTTGTGCATGGTTTACTATGTGCAAATGGTTGCCAGAGTGCTTGGGGAAAGAATTTAAAATTTGAGTATTGAAACTGCTCCTCACTTCCCGCCAAAGGTTTGTACATAGCCAACAGTGCAAGATTCAAATGTTTGATCACAACACCGCCACTCTAATCAATGTACCTAAAGCTTCCACACAAATTCAATAAGACTTCCAAAGTTTTTTTTATCTATTCTCTTTAGTCTTAGTGTCTTGTATGGTTATTACCGATCTTTCGTAATGCTTTCTTACATAGTTAGAAAATGTATGTTTAAACACTGAAACATCTTACTGTTTCTTTTTTATTTTACTGTTTCTTTTTTTATGTATTAGCAGCAGTGTCGTAGCTAGAAATTCTGCCCCCACCCTTCGAAAAACTTAAGTATGCCCCCCCCCCCAGCCCAATAAAAAGCCATTTGCTGGACATTTTGGGCCCATACTAGGCCTGCATGCCGTCCACTCCATGCACCATAAACTGTCAAAACATATTGGCGACCATATGGCGGACTATTCTTTCATGACCAAATATGTTTTCCTCGTTAAAAAAGATATGAGTGTTCTTTTATTATTATTATTATTATTATTATTACAGTTGTCGGGGTTGCTTAGGTGGTTACTTCGCTACTGATTAGCAGGCACTATAAAACATTCGGAGAATGCAAACTTTTACAATTTCAGAGAGATTTGGTGAAAAAGTTAGATATCTCAAACACCTCTTCCCTTATCTATATGAATTAACAAAAATAGAACATTTCTTTATAATTATTTAATTCTTCCTATTATTCCATGAAATAATTCTCACGAGGTAATTTGGCATTTTTACTTTGATCGGCAAGGAAAATCCGTCAATAGTGAAAAAATTGCTTTCAGTTTCCAATGAACTACCTCTCAAGGTGTTAATTACGTTCACCTTGGGAAAGACCTATCTTACCAGAAGTATAAGAATTTGGCTAGTATATCTATTGTGTGACAATACATCTTTACTTACTAGGTACGTATGGTGGATAGTTCCATCTGTTCCTATCACATCCTTCAGTTCCATTCTCAAAAAGTTGTCCGTAAATGAAATTGGACACTTCATTCATGTCCTGTTAAAGAAAGATTACATCTCTTTCGATATATCTGTCTATCAATTGTTGTATCTGTCTGTCTGTCCGTATTTGTGTATGTATGTATGCAAATTTGCCAAATAGAAAGTTTAAAACAAATATAGAAACTATAGCTAAAGTCTGACCTTTTCATCAGCTTTATGGAAAATAATACATGTTATAGGCTGCATTCATACAAAAATATTGCCTCAGTGATAAATCTGAGCTGAAATTCCAGTACATTCTTGTCCTTGCTCTGCGTATGTGTATCCTGTAAGAACCTAACACTCGCACTGAAGGTTGGGTCTGAATGAACCTTTAACAAAATAGGTTGCTGTCAGATTTCCAACTGTGAATAGATTTTACTCTATTTATTGGAAGGAAAATATCAAGGAAGTCGCGTGATCTAACACATCTCTCCCCAAGGTTTGAAATGGAAATTTTGATTGGCTAGAACATCAGAAAACGAATCAGATGTTTTTCGGACATGACTTCCAATATAACTGTTGCAGTTGTTTAGTGTCGATAAACTTACGGTTTAATTTTGTAGAATTTATATCATAAGCATGAAAGGGTAACACTTAAACGAAACGACTGAGTCACTGAATTATCAAACAGATTTTAAACGAATTTGTTTTCTCAATAAATACATAACTCGTAAAATTGATGTTTATAAAATAATCTATTGTCATTGACTGTTTAAACTTACTATCCATAACCCATCAACAGACACGCTCTCATTTTCCCGGTAGTAACGTATCCATTTTTCCCACCAGTGAAGTGTATTATTGTTAGTAAAATCCGGGTATCCGACTAAACCAGGCCAGACCTGTAAATATAAACAGTATTCTGTAGTTTGCAAAAAAGGGATTCAATATCCTGGGATAGAGAAATTTGTCAAAGAATGGGGAGAAAGGAATAATATGAGCCTAGTATTGTAGCGTATAAAGACACACACACACACACACACACACACACCGGAGTACTACAGGATCACGAGTCTTAAATTTATTGATCGGCGAGTAAGGTAACAAAGTCTCATACTGACAGTTAAATGTTAGCATGCATTCAATCTCTTGGTTCCTGACCAACATGGTAGGTATGCGAGCTGACTGTTGCTTCACAGCTTTGCACATTATCGGAAGACAAACTGGTTAAACTATTTGTTACAGTGATATGGATTTTAAGAAGACAGAGTCTATTTGATAACATGGGGTACGGCCATTTTTTGCAAAAAGTGATATTCACGGGTGCATTGTTAAAATAGTGTGCTCGCCACCAATTGCGAGCTTTTTTGGAAATCAACCAGTAATGCAGACCTAGTAACTTATCATCATGTGTTGTAGATAAGTACACGGTAGGTGGCGCTATGCATACAAATACCTCGATACCAGAGAACATATATAATAATAAAAATTAATAATAATAATAATAGTAATAATAATAATAATAATAATAATAATAATAATAAGAAGAAGAAGAAGAAGAAGAAGAATGTTGGTAGTCCTTACAGTCCAAAGAGGACACATTCTGTGCAACTGTCCATGGGCATGGAGAAGGCTTTGCAGTCCCAGTTTTTACTTGCATAGCTGATGACAGGTAGAACACTGGACGTTCGTATTAGTTATTGGGACTGACTTTGGCATGTGGAGAATATCTCGGGCTGCCTCCGTTTTGCCCCGGCGTTCATTTTGAGGGTCATTTGACGATTTACAGGTGAGGGCACGCCAGCCTCTTCCGTCCTGTGGTTTTCTTATATATCTCCAATGGTTTGAGACCGCTTGCTTTGTTGGCTTTGGTTTATTCGTCTATGTATCAGTCCCCAAAGAAGATCTACTTCGGCAAGTGATTGCCATCCATTCTGATGACATGTCCTGAGTGTAGAAGTTAAGCCTTGAACAACATTGCCTCGATAGTTGTTATCTTGGCTTTATCCATGAGTGCGATGTTGGTAAACTTATCTTGCCATCGGATCCCGAGGATACAGCAAAGAGCACGCATATGGAATTTCTCAACTGCTTGACATGTCTGTGGTATGCGGTCCAGGTATCACAGCAGTAGAGCATGGAGGCAAGGACCACTACGTTATACCCCTTCAGGTTTGTGGATAGGGTAACATTGTGATGGTTCAAGTAATCTCTTGCAAAGCTTTTCGATTGACTGACTTTATTAATCTTTGCAGAGATCTTATCAAGCGAACCATAGTTAGAGATAACACTACCTATGTATTTGAAGCTGTCCACAATTTTCAGCTGAGTAACGTAAATGGCAATGATTGGTTGTAGCGCACTGGTGTTTGTGGCTGGCTGGAAAATTAACATTAGTCTTGCCAAGGTTAAATATGAGGCCGAATAGGTTCTTTTCTTCGGAAAACTTGTTGAGCATTGTCTGAATGTCTCTTGTCTTGTGTGCCATGAGGTCACAGTCAGCAGTAAACTGAGCTTCTAATATGAGATATTTTAGCGTCTTCTTCGGTGCTGTGAATCGCCGACGGTCGAAGAGTGAACCATTAAGCCTGTATATGATATACACTCGTTCTTGAAGATCATGGACGATGTAGTTGTGGACACAGGTAAAGAAGAGGTTGAAGAGGATCGTTGCCAGTACACAACCCTGTTTCACTCCCTTCGATATCTCGAAGGGTTTGGATGGATCTGCGGGGACATGTCCTTTCATGCCATCATGGGAGAATCGGATGATCTGGACACATTTACGCAGGCAGTCTTTCCTTGCTTGTACAGAACAGAAGACCACTCTGCTGACTGTATCAATGGTCTCGGTAAGGTTAATGATGATAGAGTATAGGTCCAAGTTTTGATCAGAGCGTTTCTCCTGGACCAGCCTAAAAGCAAAGACCAAGCCAATCGTACTGCGTCCTGGACTGCAACCGTACTAAGCCTCAGGAAGGTTAGCTTCTGACACAGTCATTAGTCGGTTTAAAAGGACTCGGGCAAACATCTTACTAGTATTGTAGAGGATCGATATGCCGCTGTAGTTGCGGTCAGCTTTGCTACCATTATTCTCGAAGAAGGAAAATATCACGACATCAAGTAAATATTCTTGCATCGTTTCATGTTCACACAGGCTCTGGAGTATATCACGAGTCCTGCTGCTTTGTAAACTTCCGCAGAGATCCCATCCTTTCTTGGAGCTCTGTCTGAGTTCATCTGGTGTCAGTCGAAGGTGGCAGATCGAATTTCTCTCTGACTGACTCGTGGCGGATCTGTTCGAGAGCTGTGGGTTTGTCAGATGATGAAATATTTAGCAGTCCGCTGAAGTACTCAGCCCAGCAATATCACAGCATTTTGATCTTTGATCAACATCGATCCATCGGCTGAGAGTAAGGGATGGATTCTATTCTTGAAAGGCTGTCAACAGTTTTCAATGAAATGAAAACTTTAGAGCTGTACGTATCAGCATAGTGCGGTACTTCTTTAGCCTTCTTGACCCATCACTTTTCTTCCATCTCTTTCAGTTCTTTCTGGGCCTGTCCCTTGAGGAGTTTGAACTAGTCAGCCTTGGTGATGGAAAGTGGGTCATTTAGCCATTCCGCACATGCTTTGTTCTTATCCTAGATGAACTGAGTGATATGTTTATTATTTTAATAAAACCAGTCCTGATGCATGCATGCCTCCGGCACCACTTCTCAAAGCTGACATAAACCAATGGTACTCGATTCTTTAGATTCTCTTCGAGTGTTTTTTGTTTAAAACATTGGTTTCGATTTTATGCATGTTCCATCCTCTCTGTGTTAAACGGTGCCTTGGCGGTCTTCGGACGCTTGCACTGAGTGGGAACAACGCTTATGTTAAGCATTTATTTTACCAGACTATGGTCTGTCTCGCACTCTGCACACAACATAAACATGTGATTCTGACGTCCTGTAGCCCTTCTGTCTGACAATGACAGTATGTCAGTTGCAACTTTCTGAACCTAGTATACATCCAGGTCATTTTGTACATGTCAGCGTGCCAGAACACCGTTTTGGTGATGCACATGTGCTAAGCACATTTGATCAGGAGCAGCAAACCGTTGTTGATAAGCTTCCTCACACGTGTGGGCCAAGAACTCTCGTCCAGTCGCTGTTGGCGTTTCCAACTCTGGCACTGAAATGTTTCAGGAGAATCAGAGTGTCACTGGAGGGTGTAACTTAATAAACTAGTCTAAGTCCTCATAGAGTTGCTTCTTTCCTTCTTCCTGGTAGCCTGTTCTGATGGAAGCGCACATTCATGAGGCGCTAATTGATGCCAACTGGGAGGGTAAGGATGTCCTTCATCAGACTAGTTCTGATACCAAGCCCCACTCTGTGTAGCCTTGTCTCGGCTCTAGCTTTTCCTCCCAGATAAAGCGTATTCACCTCTGGCTTCTTTCAGTAGACCCTCATCTGCCAGCCTTGTTTCTCTTACAGCTGTAATGTCAAAGCGATAGCGAAACCAGTTCCTTTGAGATAGAGCCTGTCCTTCTCTCAGGTATTGTGGTGGCGTCCCAGTCCAAAAGGTTTCGGATATTCCAGGTTCCGAGAATAATCTATTTTTGTTTATCTTTGTAGCTTCTTTTTGGACTTACTTTGGGATGATCTACCAACCGCGGTATGCTAGGCAGATATAGTACGGCAGGCACTATTTCGGGTCGCCTTTTCTAGCCCACGCTATCATATAAGAATGATCAGTGTTGTGCTAAAAAGGCTGCTCAATTGTCATGGATACTGCCAAACGCCTGTTACCCAGAATACGAAGACGAGCGACCACTAGTTAAAGTGTTACCTGCTTGCAGGATTGTGACTATGACTGCCAGTGGTCATCTCCACCTATCGCTTAATCATGATGACATCGCCACATGGCTTGCGGAAGGAAAGAAAGACTGTATAGATAACCCGTGCTTGAAAAAGATTTTAAAGTGTACAAGTCGTTGCACAGGAGCAGTTCAACTTTCTCGGCCTAAGAACCATAGTACGATGAATCGTAACTGCTTTAGATCTCCTTGGCTCCAATGGACGGCCATGACCAGCGTTCTTCACAAAAACGTTACAGATCATCCCTTCCGATCGTTGTATCTACCTGGTGATCTCATTGGCCCAGAGCTGTCTTCGCCTGGTAGGGTTGGCAAGTCCCCAAATCAACATGCTTTGAGACCCATCGGCTGCTCTCACTTGTTTTATGCCGCCTATCGAAGTGGCGTGCCTTGGTGTGGCTCCTATCGGATGCATACAACTGCTGAAGACATACTGCCATGCATTTTGATAAGAGGAGAAGCTCCAACACAATTACCTTCGGACGTCAGAAGGGGATATTAGGGGAACATTCTTGATGTAGCCCAATTTGGAATTTTGTTTATTTTATAGCTATTGTCTTTCAGCTCATGAGTAACACCATTATTATACCGTATATGCGTACATACTTTAAGAAGGATATTTTGACTTTATATGTCGTCGTTTTCAACAAATATGTAAAACATATGTATATTCAATTTTATTTGCTTAGCTGGCAAATCTTCTCCTCTTCTTCTTATCATTCCGCTTCTTCAAAGCTTCTGAAAACGGGAAATGGTTTATATGGCCTCTCTGTATATAAATAGCCATCCGTTTTATTCGCTGTTTCTGATGTTAAGAGCAAGGTGAATTCTGTTTTATGAACTAAATCCCGTCTGACAGTCTGCTGTTTGTAGTGGGATAACTAATGCAATTTTGGTATATTTAAACAAATTAGGAAACTGGGTACGTTATATTCGAACATACATTTCTACAAGTCGATCATATTGTCCCTAGGATAACTATGTTGTAGGATTGTATTTTTGCAAGGCATAATTCAGTCAAAGTTGCAACATTCGAAGCACATTGGATATCCTGTTCATATATTTTCATTAGTAAATGAATACTCTTTCTATATTCTCGTCAGAGAATACGTCACATCCTTACTTGTCGGTTCTTGCCTTCAGCGGTTGTAGATATCCAACAACGTGTCTTGGAATTTCGGTTTCTTATCTTATCTTTTTCTCAGCTTCCGTTTGCACGTACTGTGGACAAGTTGCCGACTATTTCCGTGTCATCGGGCTGTGCGACATCTTCAGTTCGTGTCGGAACATTGGTGCTTCTTTTTGCTCCATAGTAGCAACCGTAGCAAACTCTTACCATAAAAAAATCAGTTATCTTCTGTTTCGACGTTCCTAAAACGCGTTGCTTGTTACTCTCTATACCATTGTGTTATGACAGATCAATTGGCCAATTTTTTACAGCCCTCTAGGAGACATTTAAATCGGAACTTCATGAAAGTTTCTGCAAAACTGCAGTCGATCGCAGTCATACGTTAAATATGCCTTAGTAAAGTTTGATTGATTGAGATAATCGGCATAATAGACGAAAGCTTGATTGAGATAATGAGCATAATAGGCGAACAATACTTAATTTATTTTTATAATTCTGGAAAGAGATCGAAACAAACATAAGTTAAGCGCATATTGAATCCAAGAAATTGCGGGAACCGCAAATAATCTACATGACCTTTCTCCTAAAAGTTTTAAGAATTTGCGTGACTAATGGTTAAAATTGCAAGAAACACGTGATCCCGGGGCCTGCAATCACCTCTTCTGCTGGTAACCACATGTAGGAGCTAAGTGTCAGGCGGCGGCTAAAGCAGACAAACTACTCCGAGAAGCACGACATATTCCCTTGTCGGACGCTAAAGCAGACATACTACTCCTAGGAGCACGACATATTCCCCTGTCGGATATGATACTCTTCCCTGGCAGCTCGTATAAAGTTGCTTTACGCATTCTTGGGTCGTTAATCAAGGAAATTTTATGTCACGTTTTGTTATAGACTGAAATGAAATTTAGCTATATTTTGGATTTAAATTCATTGCTTTTTTCCCCTCATGCTATTGATGATCAAGTTATTTATGCCATTTTAAGTTTAATATCGTCTCCATATGCAATTAATGCAAATACTAATAAAGATAAAAAGTAGAAAAAACAAAATACCTTTCCGATTAATATACTTCCGTTTGCGTCCTTTACGTATACGTCCTGCTTCTCACCATCTTCATACATATTGTATCCTGGATTCGTGATACTCGCATTATGCAGTTTTTCTGTTTCTTTACCTATACCTGGATCCTACAGAAAAAACAACGCCGCACTGAAGAAATAATGAATTTAATTTGAATTTTACGAAGCATATTTGGGAGTTGGTTTTTTTATATCTTTCTTAAGGATGTATTTATTGTGAGCGTTGTGTATAACGTGCAAATATTTTGATCTCCATGAATTTAATGGACGTTAAAGCTAAAATAATTGTGAGTAGAAACAATCATGTCCGACCTAGAATGTGACGAGAAACCAAAAGTCGGAGAAGTTGGAGCATGTTATTTAAAGTAAAAGAAACAATTTTGGAAACGCATGGTCTTTTGTGTACATTTGAATCCTTACATTTGAATCCATATTGAGCAATTCAAATTTAGATGTTTATGTTCAACATCAGTAACCAATTAATAAATTCATGAATTTAGTTTAAATGTGTTAGGATTTTATCGTGATTATATCATAGTGTAACGTTTATCATGTTATCTGAGATATGTATAATCTTTAACATTTATAAAACTGTACGCTGTGCATTTCTCTTTGTTCAACTTCCAGCATGGCAAAAGACTTACGATTCGAGTCTCTCGATGAGCTTCTAAATATATTGCATAAGGACCACAATTACTTTTGTCTGGTCAAAGAAATGGAATCACATTCTGGTATTTCATTTATTATTAAAAAAGAAAGAAAAATATACTCGCCACAATAACTATAAATTTTTGACCATGCTCGTGAAGCTCATTTACAAATTGCGGCAAACCCTTGTACTGTTGCTTGTCGACAGTGAAGATCAATTTATCGTACATGGTGTCGATATCTCCCCACTGTACATCCTGCCAAATAAATAGCAAATTATATTTCATTGCTGCCCACCATGGGTTTGTTAACTAGTGAATGCAGCGATGACAATAGGGGAAACGGAATTCAGAACCAAAATAGCACTACAGGTCTTGTTATTTTTTTTTATTTTCACAACTCGTGAGGGCTGTGCAAAATAGGTACGTACATAATTAGTTTTATAACTAGCAGGTTTAATTTTTATTTTGTAGTACTATACTGAAAATGTGATTATGATATATATATATATATATATATATATATATATATATATATATATATATATATATATATATATATATATATATATATATATATATATATATATATGAACGTGTGCTTATTTGTGATGGTATATGGACTGGCATATAGTGAGAGGCAAGCCGATGGGTGCCGTTTACCCGCGGACCCGAGTTCGATCGTATCAACATATGGTACAAAACAAAAAATTATCTAACCTGTATGATATTATTATTTGTATTAAATAATAATTATACATTGTATTATGAAGCATTCTCCTGTACAATCGAGGGAAAGCACTTTGTACTCTGTTTGGTGTATATATTTTCTCTCTCTCTCTCTCTCTCTCTCTCTCTCTCTCTCTCTCTATATATATATATATATATATATATATATATATATATATATGAGTCTGTGTGTGTGTGTGTTTGTGTTACTGATGATGATATTGATTCCATGTGTACGATTCTGCTCAGAGGTTTTAAATTTTTATCTTAATTCCAAATATCATTTCCTGCACATTTTTCTTCACATAATAATTGCTTTTTATCCTTAATCACCAATAAGCATAACATCATAAGGTCAGCTTAAAACGTTTGACGAAGATAGTCACCTGAGGTATATTAGCCCGCCTAGTTCTATCCCACACTTCTCGCATGTGACTCAAGTTGCCATAGTGCCATCGACACAGCTGGAATCCTAGGGACCAATATGGCGGCATCATGGAACGTCCAATGGCCTGAATTATAAATATATGTTGCTGTCCCAAAGTATTTGTACTTTAAGGTTTATAAATGTTTACAAGGGAACAAAGAGTATTAAGAACCGGTCAGCATTATTTAAACATAAAAGTGAAATTCGTGTACAGAGACAATCATCGTTAAAAATTATAAATATTCCGCAAAAATAAAGCTTAGGTGACATGTCTTGGAATAACGAAAGAAATCTATAGCGATCTACTTTAACATTATTCTATTTACAGATATTTGACCTTTCTCGCTTGAAGATGTGCGACTTTTGCGAAGTTTTAAAAACGAGGCTTTAAACGTTATTTTCAGACACGCTAAATATTCTTATATTTGATTGGCCAATGATAAATCAATGTCCAATCAGACTTCAGAAATTTGAATCGAGTGTGTGCTAGAGCCAACCTGTGTAAAATCATGATTTAAACGCAAAAAAGTAGATCTGACAGGCATCGTTACAATGTTACGTACTATATTGTTCTTTTGATTTGCAAGCCGATTTACAGCTTTAATACTGATGAAAATAGAAAGGTCTTTCGGAACAAATTGCTCCTAACGATAGCTTACCCTGACACGAAATGCAATGCTTTATCTGATAGTCTCCTAAAACTAAATCGACAAACATTCCAAATACCACACGATTTGTTTAGACGCTATCATAGCTACATTATATCAGCGTTCTCGATATCAGATTGAAATTCGACTTTAGAATAAAAACCGTATTTCTAACTTTTGTCTACACGCATATAAAAGAGTTACTAAAATATCTAGCTTATGGCTTGGCTACACTTAGAAAAAAAAACAGTCACTACATTTATCTGGTTACTAATGTAAGCCTGCACGCAAACAAACAATTATCATTTCTGATGTGATTGGGTAGGTGACACCGCGCTAAGAACTATTACAATGTCATTGAGATGTATACACCTTATTATATTGCTTCACGGCGTTTGCAGATACAAAAGGCAAAAACGATGCAGAAGTCAAGACTCCCGCCTTAGAAAGTAAATTTTCTTCAGAAGTATCAGATATACAATAAGAAGCAGAGACGAGCCGTATTACCGGTATACTGCGGTACACCGTGTTATATATTGGTACGGATGTTTTCTAGGTAGCCCGCTTATTTAAGAAGTGTTACATTTACATACCTTTGTGTATTGCTGTAGGGCGTCAGCAGGCGATGAACCCAGAAAAATATAAAAGTCAAGAATCCCTCCTATAACTCGATAGGTGATAGCAGGGTAGGGCGATGGCTGCAGCGTCACTTCTGAAAATTCAATCATGCATTTTTCCATTAAAAATCCGGATGTCATTCAAGTCTTTGATAACTTAAGAAAGTGAACAAATTTAAAAGCAAATGATCTAGAACTGTCCAATAGGTTTGACATTTGTGAACGTATATATACGAATCATAAATCTCCATTCGATAATTTGTTAGGTTCCCATAGACATAAACAGAAGAAAGCGCAAAGAAACACCTGCTCTTTAAAACTACTTTAATGTTTCAGGCGGTATGCGCGTGTGTGTTTATATATATATATATATATATATATATATATATATATATATATATATATATATATATATATATATATATATATATATATATATATTGTTGCGCTGGAACATGATTAAGGCATATAATCAGACGCAGATAGTGAAAACTTGTGACCCTTTTGGTTAACGCATTTCAGTCACAAATATTTAAGAATAAATAGGTACATTTTAAGAAGCAAAACAGGCAATAATAACGAAAAAGTACTAATTCATTGTGATTAATCGACAGAACGAGGCGTTGAGTAATGAACTGCAAGTTTTGTTAATAAATAAACATAATTTGTTCGTATTATGACATAATTTGTTCATTACGATTCAAGATCCTTAATTAATATACATGTCTACATCTTATCAAATGGCATAACGTTACCCATTGCATTGCTGTTTTTCAAGAACACAACATTTGCCTTGCCGTCTTTTTCTAAGTTCATGTACATAGGCTGAGCACCGTATAAATTCCAATCGTTCTGAAAAGAGTAAATATGTCGCTTTTTTCATAAACTTAAGTGTGATAAATAGATATTACTGGCAAAATATTTTAAATTTTTTCAGTCTTGAATTTTTATATCGTTATATTTTCACACAAGGAAATACAAGATGCTCATCATGCCATGCTATGATGGCTTGTATGTGCATTGAGAAGTGATACTTGCAGCAAGAATAATTACCACTTTGTAAGCTAGAACAAATAAGCGGTAACAAAATTACTTTTCACACATGGAAAGTATCTTTTTGCGGGATAAATTTACCTCGACGCCATTCACGTCTATACGAAGTTATCTTCCCTGATATTTTTTTTAAATAACTCGTCGTGATCCGTGTGCTGAATCAGACTTGCTTTCTGATCAGATCTGGTTTGCAAAAAGTAACAAATGTATTTTATATCAACATTGTTAAGATCATTCATCCCAAGCTTACTGCATTCTTAAATCGATTGTCTGTCTATGAATACGGTTAAAATTGAGGTAAAGTTGTCAAGAGGATGATGAAGATTATGTGCTGAATAGTGAATTTAGTCATAGGAAAATTCGATTAATTTGGGAATTTTGGTGTATAATACTTTTCATGCGTAAATACTGGATAGATTTTATCTTATGATACACAAAATGATATAATTTAACTAGTGGCTTAACAATCAGGTATTAAACCACTGAGGTTCTTATAGGGGAACACAATACGTTTTTTTTGTGCGTGGGTTTTAACGCCATTTTTCAGAAACATGAATGAACCGCTCCGGTAGCCCAGTGGTTAGAGCGTCCGCCTCGGATGCGGGAGGTCGTGGGTTCGATCCCCGGCCGAGTCATACCAAAGAATTACAAACACGGTACTAACAGCTGCCTCGTTTGGCGCTCAGCATTAAGAGGTTAGTGTTAGGACTGGTCGGCCCGGTGTCAGGATGATGTGACTGGGTGGGACATCATGCTACATGTCTGCGGCATGATGTCCCAGTGCTAGACATCACTATAAACTGCCACATTGCAGACATCGTAGCGATATGACTAAAAATTGTTAAAGCTACGTTCAAAATCCAAATCACATCACATCACATCACAGAACATCACAGAAACATGAAAGATTTTACATTCTGACTTGTATGTTTGGTGGAGAAAGGTCCCGTGAAGAGCCATCCACCCACGAAAAACTCCTGGCAAGTTTTCTGACATAACCAAAATGATTGAATTTTTAACAGAATTCACGCGAACAGAGGTGAAAGGTGTGAGTGCCAATCTGCCACCTGGTGCTCCTAAATCTGCTTGTATCTTTCACACAAAA
The DNA here is from genome assembly GCA_028554795.2 of Sinohyriopsis cumingii. Classification (NCBI taxonomy): domain Eukaryota; kingdom Metazoa; phylum Mollusca; class Bivalvia; order Unionida; family Unionidae; genus Sinohyriopsis; species Sinohyriopsis cumingii. The sequence continues at coordinate 110,571,726 of CM068828.1, forward strand.
AAGGATTTACACAGTTTGTTTATAGTTCGGGACAAAAATGATAAATGATTGTTGGTTTGTGTGCCTGTCTGTATATCCATCTGTATGTATGTTGGTAAGAAAGAGATGGGGGGGGGGACGTCTACGTACAACTGGCGCCACGTCTCGAGTAAATATAGACCACGTTGTCCAGTTCATGTCATGTTTCAGCTGATTATGTCGGTGTTCTCCAAAGCCGTAAATAACGTCGGTTGGTAGCTTTGTTGTTAGCTGCATAAATTGTTCAGAAAATACCAGTCCTGGAAGCGTTGTATTGAAGCTGTGTAGAAATAAATGACATGAATAAATTTAAAAGAAATGATCTAAAGGTGCTCCATTATTGTGCTTCACTTGAAAAATGACAGTAACAAGATAAAATTCACGTCTCATAATTTTTCTGTCGTTCACATATCTGGTACGATAGAAGGAAGAGTAAATATGCTATATGATCTTCATCTAATCGTTATTAAACGGGTTTAGATCACATAATCTTAACATTAATTACAATAGTTGTAAAATTAATTGTACAGATTCATTTCTGTCACATGACTCCTAAAACTATTTATACTGAACTCAGTAAAATCGGATACCGGAAATATATATATATATATATATATATATATATATATATATATATATATATATATATATATATATATATATATATATAATGACAGCACTTTGCATGCAATTCTTGACCTCTTCTGTTAATACGATATGTCTGAGATTATCGTAATCTTTATCAACTCTCTTGGTTGAGCAAAATCAATCAAATAGTTTTTCGTTTCCCCTTGCAAATTCGACATTAGTAATTCCATTTTGTCGTTTACATTTCGTAAACCTTTGTTGATGTGCCTCAGGTACCAACTCGAACCTTTTCCAGATATATTCCTTAACAACATCATAATCGATACTTTTTTGTACTGACAGTGAAATGTGGGTTTCAGAAGCTTTGCTAGTAAGTACACATTGTAATATAAAGTTGCTCTCTTGGCATCCTCTATCTATCTTTCTCTGAATTTGCACGGGTATTTCCCTCTTTTTTCGCTTTTTTTTTGAAATTGCATTTCCAACATTTCTTTCTGAAGCTGAACTGAAGCTTTCTCGACTCCAATTCGCTCTGAAATTTTTGTTTCAACTGCAATGCCTTTAATTTTCTATCAAAAACGGAGACAGACGTACTAGTCAAACCCAAAGCGCCTATAATCACAATTTCATTTCCCACCAAATACTGAATCAAAATATTCTTTATTTCTTCCTTTATTAAAGATGCGTTCTCTTCAGAAAGATCATAACGACTGGCAAGCTCGAGTAACTTGTACGTTTTCATAGACTCTATCCAATTTAGGTAGGATTGTGAGTTTATGATATTTGATGACATTGTAAATTCTTGTTGGTTTCACTAAAGATTTCTCAAATGTATGAAAATAAAATCACTACCAAGGACAATGAACATTCCGACATAAAGTCAATTTTAATTGTAAAGGCAATTTTTCATATCACTGAAATGTTCGAACGAAATTCAAATCACTGAACAGGCCCAAATATATGTTACGACTGTAACATTTAAATTAAGTAAAATAAAGAATTTAAAAGAATTTAAATAGAATTAACAAATAATATATTTCCTTAAGTTAAAGGGTGAAAATCCCATATAGTCTTTAATGTCTTATCCCAAGTTCAAAAGTATAGAATGTTCCGAATAAATTCCTGTAGTCAGCAATGTCGTGATGTACCACAATGATCACTTCAAAATGCCTTTGAATGAGCTCTCAATAATTCCAAAATAAGGCGTTCATCCAATGCCAATGAGCACTTAGTAATTCGAATGTATAATTTGAATAAATAATTTTTCTCGAATTATACCTGAAAGACAACAATAAAATCTGATAACAAATATATCTCAGAGCTTTAACTAAGATGGAAAAGAATTGATTGTTTATTTTGTCCAAATCTCTTTCTCAAATATAATAACCTCAAAAGCTATGTCAACATGTTATTTGCAGCTCACAAACATGGACAAACAATAGCTATGTAAACATGTTCTCTAAAATTAACATTATTTTAAAGCACAATCTACGATCATCGATAAAAGGGAAGCATCGACAAAGGGAAAACACACACACACACACACACACACACACATATATATATATATATATATATATATATATATATATATATATATATATATATATATATATATATATATATATATATATATATATATCTCTTAAAGTGGAAATAAACTATGCGAAGTTATAGACAGTTAAACATACTGGAAGTCATACAGGTATACCTGGCATACCTGGAATAAAACACGTTCTTTATGTCAAATTCTGCACAGGAAAATAATATTATATCAATCTAGCTGCTAATAGATGAATATGCTTCATGATGTTTTAAATGAAGCAAGATAATTTTAATTACATATCGACAGGGTTACGGAATTTGAAAAGGTAGAAGAGCTTTAAAAGTAGTTTGCTTCCGACCACATAGTCTGGACGTCGTTATTAATAATATTAGAGATGATTTTGTCTCAAGTAGCTTTGTTTTATATTTGTGAAAGCACATTTATATTTATGCGTGTAGGCAGGACTTTTTCCGGGGACTGGGTGGGTGAGTAAGCCATATTCGGGGCTGGGGGTGGGTAAAGTTAAAATCATAAAGGTACATTTATATACTGCACAATGGAATTTAGATAAGTTTTCTCGGAATTAGGCAAGTGCCCCTTGTCCTCCCCGAGGACGACCATGTTTACGTTAGTTACTACTTGGTTTTGAAATAAGTCAGTGTTTGAGAGAAATAACTTTGGAAAGAGGGTGGTTTCTTAAGAAAATAAGTTTTATATAATTTGTCTTTTGCTGGACAAAAACTATATAAGAGATAAGCCCATAACTAGGAATTAGATAAAGTTTACTAATAATTTAATTATAGCTAATTATTATTAATAATTAATGAATTATGAATCTAAAAGTAAACAAACTAAGGGTGGTCTTTAATGTTTGATATACATCGTATCAGTATCTAAAATCAAGAATAAATGATTCTGGTATGGACTATTAGTATAATTATTGGTAGTGGGGGGGGGTAGAAACAGTAATACAGGTGGGAAACTTTGAGGTGAATGAATTATTTAATCTGTTAACCACTAAAAGTCCACTCTTAGTCATGACATTTATTTCTGGTCTCTTCTTGCATTCATTTGGGGTTGACAATAACAGGTTAACTTTCTTACACTGTTGTCCCATTCCCAATTCGTGTTACAACAATTCCAAACTGAGGTCCACCTGTAAAGTTGTAGGTATACTGAGGGTTGACGACAGGCTCGGGTGAAGACATAGATAACGCTTCGTTTGAAATCTCATAGTATACGCTATCCGGATAGAACTGAAATAAAAAATTGTATATGTATGTATGTATGTGTGCGTGCGTGCGTGCGTTTGCCTTTCAACGGAGTTAAGTTTGAGTACAGTGAATGAACCTTTCACAATCACAGTCCAGTGTGTCCGCTGCATAATGTAGATCTGTGTCCCTTTGCAAATTAATAATTTTGCTAGTTTTCTTTTTTGAACTTTTATTTTCATTCATATTGACTAAATAAATAATATACACTCTTACCATTTAAACCTGAAGATTGTTTTAATGAAGATATTAGACATGATTAGCTTCTTGAACACTGAACGTTCAGCCATTCACGTACCGGCGAATGTATGGAAAGAAGCGTGGAACCAACGAGAAGGAATTCAAAGATGTTATATTATTTACACTTGATCGAAGACATTAATTTGCTTTAATTAACATTACCACCAGCCATAGAATTGCGTTTATCTTACATCTCTGTCTCTCTTTCTTCTTTCCGTTGTTCTGTTTACCTGTCTCTTTGACAATCATTCATAGGTGTAGAGACATAGTGAGGCATAGCCGACAAACTATCTTACTAAGATGAGAGAGAGAGAGAGAGAGAGAGAGAGAGAGAGAGAGAGAGATGTTGTTTGGAGAGTTACCAAAAAAAGGCACTTTTATTATTGTTAATCCTTATGATTCTCGGTTGGTCGATTAGTCTGCTGCCTGAACAACCAACACTTTGAAAGCAAGTGGAGGGTAGGTTGTGTCGTATATTTTCATATTTAAAAATAATCTGGTCTGAGAATATTATTATGGATTTAAGAAGAAAAAAAAAAACATTGAATATATTACTGTATGTGTGCCACGTAAACACGAATATAAACGTCATAATGTAAACAGGTTAGTGCAACTTGGTGGCATTGACATTATGAACACTGTAGATAAATCCCAAGGAAAGTGTACACATACTGTTGCGACGAACCAGTTTCTTGGAGATTGTTTGGTGTAGGTTCAGTTTCAATTGTTTCATCAAGCCCAAATTCTTGTGTATATTGGTTGTTATGAATTGGCGGGGAAGAAAAAAGGAAAGCAAACATGTTTGCAATAAGATTGTGTACCATGTCAAATTCATTTATAACACGAGGATTATTAATATTTGTATCGTTATTTCTTACGTCGCTAATGACTAATTAGTGGAAGTTAGTCACTGATCTATAGAATGGATACAATAAAGTTGAAACAATGTTTATATATGGGTATTCATGCTCCACGGCTGGACCCCAATTTGATAAACCAATACTGTTTGTATATAAAATTGTTTTATACCAACACTTAATAAGCCATGCAAATTGTAATATGTGAGTGTGTTCCAAAAGACAGACAGATGCAAAACAAATTCAGACGAAACATTACATTATTTTTCTAAGGAATCAATTTAAGTTCCGTTTAGAAAACTTTGATGTAATTATTGTGGATCTACCCATACAGTTGATACACGCTCTTCCAACAACGTTTTCTATGTACCAGTGCCTAACGTAATACTCAAATATCTTATCAAGGTTTGGGATTCTTGCTGTTGTTGTTGTTGTTTTTCAGTACACGATAGGCAATACATGGCGGCCAGTATTAATGGTGGAGGAAGAACCCGAGAAAACCCTGGAAAGAACTACCGACCCACGAGAAGCTACTGGCAAGCTTTCTCACATACCCACATTGGCTCAATCCGAGACTCGAACCCACGCAGACATAGGTGAGATGGCAGTGATCTGTAACGGAGAGCGCTTTAGACCACTCGGCCACTCGGCCACTCGGGGCCTTTAAGGTTTGGGAAGCAGCTCAAAACATTCATTTTAAAGGAAACATTATCTAAAAAGAAATGTCTACTTTTATCCTGATTGCTGTTTCTGTGTATTGCTGGATTTCAACATTCATGTTCTCATAGACTGACTGCTCGAAGATTGTGTTTATTGCGCCATGACGTTTAAGACGGAACTTCATCCCACCATCTTTTGTAGTTTGTGGACTTCCGGTGATATTATATCCGATTGTATCAGGCGTAAACGTGCAGTTCGGAGTTCTTTGGTCGTCGAATTCTCGCCATAGGCATCTAAAATGTATACATATATGTGCTTAAATACACTGTTGGATCCTAATTTCAGTATTTTTGTGCAATGCGCGAGAAATATCGAGCATAAAGTTTATTTAAAATATCATACAAATGTCCGCGATATAATATTTGAACAAAATGGTGCAATGAAATGACGAGATATTGCAAGGTCAGTTGCGTAGCGAGAAATCACAAGATTTAATCCTGCGGCCTTCTCCCGATAAAACATGAAGCATGTTTGGTGGGAATTTATGGCCTCATTGGGTGAAAGGAATAACTATCGTGACATAAATACAATGTTATCGAAAGAAAAATAAAGTAATATTGTATAAATTGTTCAACCTGTATTTATAAATGTCTGATTTGTAGCCTGATATTCAAATTGACTGTTAATAATATGCTTAAACAATCTTGTCTATGTAGGTTCAGTCTAGGCTGAAATCATGAATGTATCTGACCGATGGTGAGGCAAACACCTTGTACTAGAATCAAGCAGCATGCGACTTTTCCACAAAGACGTCATCACTCGTTCTCTAATGCGTATTAAAGGTTTAATAAAAATACAAAGAGGACAAATTAATGCCCGTCGGAATGAACTGGCGATACAGCGAATGCGATTTGTGAAGAAACTTATATATATATATATATATATATATATATATATATATATATATATATATATATATATATATATATATATATATATATATTACAATGAAATCACTAGGTGTTGAAATTAAAGGAAATTTTGATACCTACTGTTAACGACTTTTTATGTTGTTGAATTACACATTGAGAGAACCAAAAACTAGCAGTCAGTGTTATAAGCATTACCATACTAACATACCACGAGAGAGAGAGAGAGAGAGAGAGAGAGAGATATTACTTTCTTCTTTCACATTTTTCTTTGGTCGGTTCTGGATCCGGGTGACAGTCTACAAGTGCCTCCGTTCGGGTCGGGTCTGGAACCGGCTGACAGTGTACAGGGGCATCCGTTCTGTTCGGGTGTGGATCCGGCTGACAGCCTACAAGGCCCTCCGTTCTGGAAGCGGAAGTTCCGAGACATAAAGTTAAAAACAGGGCAAGCAGAAGCGGTCGTTTGCTTTTTTTCTTTGCAAGCCCAACCTCTTTTCCCTCATCCATCATCAGCTTTCAATTTAGAGGTACTTTAGAAGTCCGAAACTTACTTTTCCAATCAATCTTATGACTAGTTGCTCAATGTTTTGCCACAGCTAGTAACTGAATGTCATATTTGTAAATAATAAAGGAAGGTGTGCAATATATGAGGATATGATGTATGTCCCAGCCTATAATACGTGTCTTGACACGTATCACTGAAATGACGTCTTTGAAACTTAACTATAAAGAAGACGTAACTAAATGTTGAATTTGGCCTTATTAATCAACAAGATCTCACTGTTTCAGGTAAATGTCCTCTTGTTTTACAATCCAAGTTTAAAATGCAGTCTTCAAGTAAAAGTCTGTCCGAGGTTTCGTGTCAGCTGGCATGTAAGGATTTGTTGTTACTTCTATACATACTGAAGAGGCCGAAAGCCAAGTTACAGATGGATTTGTTCGCATTACGTATTTGCTGATTAGATAACAATTATCTGTGCAGTTCATGTGCGAAAAAAATGACACTATTTCACTCGAGGGAAAGATGTACGTGAGATATGAATGACTTCAAAGTGTGCAAGCTATGGTGAGCTGTAACTCAGGATAATAAATCTCACTTTGAATACAGTAAGCGTACACATTTGGTGTTGTAAATTTTATGTCACATTTTCCAGCACAAAAATATCGGGGATACTGAAGTTTACGTTTTGAGTTTAGATATTGGTTGCGGGTACAATGCCATACAAGGCAGTGCAAACTTAAATACAATTTCAACGATTCTTTTAAAAATGTAAAATTGTACAGAATTGTAAGGGAGGTATTTCTGCTCAAATATATTACACCTTTTTCCATTTTGATAATATTTTAAAGAGGAAAATTAATTGACAATAATGATGAAAGTAATAACCGCAGATATGTCAACACAAAAGCGTCACTTCCGCAAATTCATTTGATTGAATGAAATATGTTTAAAGGCCTGGATGTGTAACAATACTGCTGTGCTAAAGTAAGTTAAACAAATATTGGACTATGGGCCATCTAAGGAGGTAAAGAGACATTTCACCGACTTATCCATGGTAATTTGATAATACTATGAAACGTAATAATGTATATTTCACCGACTTACCCATGGTAATTTGATAATACTATGGAACCAAGAATATGGTTGACCCGTTTTGTGCCTTCGCAATTAATAAGGGCATTTCCTTCCATATGCTGACTACAACCCGTCAGATGCAAAGACATTAATTCCATTTTAGTGGAGAGAAAGAAGCAACCATTTGAGTATTGTACTTCTTTTTTTTAATCTGTTTTCGTAGAGTGTAACTTTTTAGAGTCTATAGATCAGTGGTATATATAATAGTGTTACAAGGCTTTCAGGTGTACAGTTTGCTCTTGGGTGTTTGCCTCTTCTGGTATAACGGGACCACTTGTACAATCCCAGGTCTGCGGAGTTTAAGGTGTAGGAACACTGCATTCAAAAATAAAAAACAACACTAGCTGTGATTGGTGTATTATGTAAGAGTTGTACTTTCTCTTAGGCTTAAACAAAAATTGAGCCTCTTGCCAAAATGTGAGATTATGTTAATTTATATCTGGATCATATTATGTACTTTTATGATTATTTTTTTTTAAATGTGGTACACATGGTTGAAAATTTATATGTTGTGACTAGATAATTCTTACCCCTCTCTAGTTCCAGTAGTGTTATCTCTCTGAAATACAAAGGAGTACCTGGTTTTGTCCTTGTGAAATTGTCAATCAAACAGTGTTCTCTATGACAGTGCGTGACATGCCTGCTGAGGTAGGATAGAAAGTATATTTATTTCACAAAACATTAGCATTCATGTATATGCAAAAACAATTGGTTGCGTGATACCTAAAGGGAAGAACAGCCTCAGAGTGTATCCATAGAAACACATACATGTGGCGTACTAGTTTGATGTATGAAAACAAATAGATGCTGAACAGTTTTGGTCATATAATGAAAGTCTATTAAGAATAAAAGGCATGAATTCTTCAGACAATATCACAAGTTGGCTTTGAATAGGGACTTCTGATAACTAGAGCTGTAACATATATAGCATTGTGTTGCTTGATGCCTTTATGTCAGTGTTGTCAGCTCCTAGATTGGAATACATGCAACATAATAAGATATGTAAACATAATATAGTTGATTTTGACCAAATATTGACAATTTTACATGCAAAAGATGAAAATTCACATGTACAAAAACAACTATCTTGTTCTTGTAAGGCATGTCATAAACCAGGAGAGAGAACACTCTTGTAGATAGGTCACTTGTACCATATAGAATATTCTGGTATGAGTCATTTTATGTAATTGTTTAAAGATATGGTATTCTCTCCCACCTTGATGTTAATTGCCTGCTCTAATTGTCCATTTTTGTACACTTTCCTGCCTTGAAATTGTTCATGATTTTTATATAGTTAAGTTCTCTTGCATTCCCTTTTGTTGAAGTAGCAGGGAATACCAACAGACAAGAGCAGCTGTATAAACCCAGTTTTAATCTGCTATTGACTTTCAATTAATTTTTTTTTATTTCTGTCCAGCTGTTCTTGTGGTATTTCCATATTAGGTCCAAAATTACTGAGTGATAACCTTTTTAGTCAACCTTACAATTCATTCCATTCAAGTCCACAGTTTAATTCAAACTTTGCAAACCATCGCAAGAATCCAAATTGGCATGGGATCATTTCTACATGGCTATGGAAGGATGCGCTCCACATGGCGGTATTGTACAGAACATGAACTATGCCATATAACACAGCCGCCTCATAGTAATAAACCTAAATTACATCACTGAGGTCTCCATTACATATGGATGTCTGAATATTAGGTTCTCACTTTATCAGTAATGTATTTTTTGATAATTTAATTACATTGAAGTTGGAACATGTTGTTAATGAACTCATCTATATTACATGGGTAATATATTAGATGGAAAAAAATACCACACCTTATGTATATCATTCAGTTATGTCCCTTACACCAGACATAACATTTCAAGGAATAAAAACTCACATTTTCAGTGATTGATTATGAATATAAAGATAAGATTTGTGAAGTCTTATATTAGTCCTCAATCATGATGCAAATGTAAGTAGAAGCAACTTAATAATTTCTCACAGTAAAGTTGACAAGTTTAAAAACTGATAATGTATGTTTTGTTTGGTTTAGGTAAATTTCTGCCATTATTGTTAGTTTCTTACGTAGGAGAAATGTAGTACATTATATGTATCTATATTATCTAAATTATCCACCATTTTATATTAGGTGGAAATTAACACCACTTCACCTGAAATCTGGGTACCTGTAAGGGATGTTATAGCACAGTTGCCTTCGAACTGTCCTTGGTCCTATGGGGCGCTGCCCCCATATATTTGTCCAAGTTAAGGTCATCAAATTTTCACTTCTCATTTTTCTCATTGCTCCTTTTGTCTCCTTTAATTCCTTTATCATAAGCTACATCTCCCTTTTGGATATACTTTTTCCTCCTGTTTTTAACTCCATTTGACTCGCTATACTTATTGTATAAATTTGGCATTTTTCTGTATTTTACTCCCCAAATTTCACCCCCAATCCAACATAACTTATAAGCTGTGATCTACTATATTTAGTGACTGACTGGCTTGCTGCATCAATTTTATTCACAACACAAAGAAGGGAAGCTTTCTATTTGTGTTACAACGCGGTCGGGTACGTAGACCTTTGTGTGAGGACTCAAGGTTAGTGACCTCATGTATCTGAGGACAGTGTAAAGTGTTCATAGCTTATACTTTAAAATATGATTGGGTCATGTCCACTGCCTCTGGTGTTAAGGTCTGCATCTACCAAACAAATATGAAGTCATTTATTTTAGGTGAATTGTACTTTTTGAAGTAGGAGAAGTGCATACTAACCGTTGTTTTCACGTGACGTCACAAAACGTGTGTACTTCCATATCCGCCATTTTGAGTCCCTAGCCCCGCAAACGGGCACCTAATAACATTGGTCTTCCCACATAATTACGAGGGCGCGTCTCATTTTGTGCGTAAGAATATAATAATACCTCACATTCTGTTGTGCCTGTCACACGCATGAGGTCTAATGCGTGATTTTTCTACTTTATTTCTTCAAGTTCAATTTAAATTCATTTAAATTTCAATCATCTTTGTTATTCTTTCATAAACAAATAGATCGATCAATAAACAAACGCATAGACAAATGGATACATTTGGTTATCGTTCAAGTTAAAAAGATAATTGTTAATATATAATTTCATATTTCTAAAAGCATTTCATGAATACTTCGTTTTGACATTCGACACAAAGTCATGTTCCATTAGGCAATTGTTTCGTTTGAACAGTTAAATCGGATTATTATCTTGAATATACATGATGATTAATGTTGACAGATGTTTGTTAGGGACGCAAGATGGAGGCGCAAGGTGCGCGCACGTTGCATTGTGGGTATTTGCGTACTTAATCGTGACGTCTGTGAAAACAACCCATATGGTACTTTGACTTTTTTGACCTAGTTATTACATAATATGACATAATGTGATTTATCCCATATCACCCATGTAAAGTTCAGTAAGTGCTGATATGATTAAAACACAACTCATAGTTAAAACAATTCATTTTATTCCCAAAATGCGGTTTGGTAGTAAAGCACAATTATCGCAACAGCAGCTGAAATAGTTCAAGGACCATTACATACAAATAAATATAAGAAACAGCTTGGTACCTCATAAAATTGGTTTTGACAAGCGAGACTAAGTACACTTGTTACTTGTACAGTCCCGAGCTATACCACAGATTATTGAAAAAAGATAAGGCTGGCTATAGGTATTATGGTACCAATTTCACAATCCCAGGTTGGCGGAGCTTAAGTTGTAGGTACATTGCATTCAGAAATAAACAACAACACTAGCTGTGGTTGGAGCAATATGTAAGAGTTGTACTTTCTGTTAGGCTTAAAAAGCCACTTGCCAACATGTGAGATCATGTTAATTCATATCAAGATCATATTTTGTATTTTTTATTTAAAAAAAATTTAAATATGGTACACATGGCTGAAAATGTGTATGTTGTGACTAGATAACTCTTCATCCTGTCTAGTTCCAGTAGAGTTATATCTCTTAAATGCAATGGAGTACCTGATTATGTCCTTGTCAAATTGACAATCTAACATTGTTCTCTATGACAGTGTGTGACATGCATGCTGAGGTAGGTTAGAAAGTAATCATTAACATTGTTCTCTATGACAGTGTGTGACATGCATGCTGAGGTAGGTTAGAAAGAAATCATTAACATTGATGTATATGGAAAAAACAATTGGTACCGTGATACCGTCTGCTGATTATAATCATGAGATTTCATATGTATTTGCCTAGTTATGTAGGCCTGGCTATATGACGCTGAGAGTACTTGTTTTACTAGGCAGCGAGTTCCCTTTTGGTACCACATATATACGTAATATCAATGTCCGTTAAATAATGGTTAGGAGGTTAACGCCTCAAAATACAACTTTTTTCCACTCTCATCAAAAGTATTGCTTGTAGGCGAGAAACATTACGGCATGATTTATAAACATGTTGAAAACGTTTTGATAAACACAAGTGTTCAGTTCGACCTTAGCGAGCCCTATTATAACGATGAATACGATTAAGAGCAGCATTTATCTATGTCGACGGTAAACATACGTGTATAATGCCATGATAAAGTAAAACGTAAAGAGCAATTTTGAGTGCCAAGTTTTTAAAGGTAATAAATAAGAATTACCCAATCCTATAGACTAGAGCTACCACACACAAACTTATATTTACAAAAAGACTGACCTTTGAACTTTTGTTTATGTTCGTATATAATTATTTGTGCCTCTGCTTAACAATTAAGTCGAACACGGTTACATTTCTTCCTGAATATGGTGTGTGCATAATCTGTAGCAAGCGGTATATCATGTTTATCTACCTCACATTATCTGTCTTTCTGTTTGTTTGTCATTCTATATTTCTATATATACATCAACAGACACATAAAACATACACATACTAATATATCTGTATGTTGCAACAAACGCAACACGGGGATGTTTCTTGTTGAAAAGACCTGTCATCTCTACTTATTTTTTTTTTAAATTTAAAGAACAACAAAAAAGCCGCAAATAAAATAAAATAAAAATAAAAACAGATCATTTGTATAAACTATTAAGACAGTGCACACATTTTAGAAGAAACTCACAAGACTTGGATAATAATGAAAATATAATTGACTCTCAAGCGACCTTGTCTTTGGCCCATGCGGATTGGACGTTTGATATTTCGTCTGGTAAGTTCGATGGTAAAAACCACATAAAGTTTAGAACAAAAATAAATAAATAAAAAATACTATGTTGAAAGACCTGTATCGGACCATCATTGTGTAATGACTTTTTAATAATACCACTATCCTTAATATTTATAGAAATTTATCACTGTTGTTTATAATCAGGATTACTACAATTTGTAACCACTCACCGATTTTAGAAATGAAAATCATAATGCACGAAACTAAGTCATTTTATTCAATAATATATATTTTTCTAATCTGACTATAGACAGAGGTTCCATAATGCTTACGTTTAGTCTGCGCTTTAACTAAACGAGGGTTTCGTTAATAACATGGTGGTCATATTTGCATGGTCGAGTCCATATTTTTAGTTAACTGGAGTTATGTCGTGTATCGTCTTCGATAAGCTCCGAATAATACCGTAAACTTCCGTAACTTTGGGAGTTATGTCCCTTTTGATCCCTGAACATAAAAGTTACATGTTATGCTCTTTTTATTTTGTTCTTATTTTCTGTTGAGCTTTATTAGAACTAGATATTGTACATAAGGATCAGATAACACAGGATTTAGCTTCTATGTATGTGCGGTTTAAGAGGGTCTGGGTGTGCTTGGGGAAATTAAAATGAAATCTAAATAGATTAAAAATGCAAAATGCCACTGAATATAAAATAAGATATGGTTCTAACCTGATGCTGATTAAGAAGGATAAGTCTGATAGTATTATTATTATTATTAGTAGTAGTAGTAGTAGTAGTAGCAGTAGTAATAGTAGTAGTAGTATTGTTGGTGTTATTATTATTGCTATTATTATTATTATTATTATTATTATTATTATAATTATGTTGTTGTTGTTGTTGTTGTTGTTCTTGCTGAGTTATTGTGCGGTAGTTATAACTGTATCTGTTGTTATTATCATTGTAATAATACGATTTTTTTCTCATCTCTTTATTTTATCCTCTCCCCTGAATTTAAAATACATTATCATACTATTCATGAACAAAGAATCTATTCTGACACCAAATTTCAAATCGTGAGTACAGCCATCCGTATGCATATTTATGACCAAAATTATTAGGACAAATTATTAATATTTTCTAAATATTATTTGTTATTTTTAATTTTGCTTTAGCACTTCTTGCATTTACAGACGTTGTTTGTTATTCGGCAGATATATATATATATATATATATATATATATATATATATATATATATATATATATATATATATATATATATATATATATATATAGGTGAACAGAGAATGGCATGACGTACGAACGAACGGACAAGCAAATCTGGGCCAATAACGTTAGAAAGTGAAAGTTTGTTTGCTTGGTAATGGAGTTGTTGCGTCACATTCAAGACACGTTTCAATGCAAGCATATATTAGGGGCCTCGAGTGGCCGTGTGGTCTAAAGCGCTCTCCATTACGGATCACTGCCATCTCACCTCTGTCTGCGTAGGTTCGAATCTCGGATTCGGATAATGTGGGTATGTGAGAAAGTTTGCTGGTAGCTTCACGTTAGTCGGTGGTTCTTTCCGGGGTTTTCCCGGGTTCTTCCTCCACCATTAATGCTGGCCGCCATGTACAGCCTATCGTGTGCTGAAAAATGGCGATAAACCCGACAACAACAACAACAAGGATATATTAATATAGGCAAGGGTGCGTCTTAACGAAGCTCTTTGCAGTACTGTGATTATTTACACTAGAAATAGTGTCACCTAGATTTTATAATTATGTGAAGTTATTAATTATGATGATTCTTGGCACGATTCTATACACGATTTCTATTTTAAGCAAACATTTTTAAGTATTGCATACAGAATATAAAATATTTAGAATACTTAAAATATAGCTTATTAAGTAATACTGCAATTCTGTGTCTCATCCGTTTTTTTTTTATATACTTAGACTTTCTTCAGTTAATACTTTGTCTTCCAAGAGTATTCAAAACCTTTCTTTTCGAATACTCGACAGTTTTGGAAACAGTTCCAATCCGCTGAGGAACCTGATGGTAGAAGTCCTGCCGTATTGAGCGTAAATTGAATGCACAATCAAAATATTTTAGATGAAGTTTTCAATGACACTGAAACAGTTTAAGATCATCACTCAAAACATTCGATAATATAATACTGTGAACATCGTCGCTAAATAGAATTGTTTTTAATGGACAATCTTACCTTACACTCGTGACACTTGGCGAGACATGCGCAACCGCGGGGTGGTGGTGGGCAAATTGAAACAACCTATTGCCGCTAATCATCTTTCACAAATGAAGTGCATTACATTCACGTTAATGCTCTACTGTAATTGCAGACATTTGTCGACATTATTCTGGAATTAGGACTCATAAAATTTGGACTGACTAAACTTTCAAAATTTACAATACAAACGCGCCATTATTTGTTTGGGCACGATTGCAGCTGAGTAATCAATCATTCAGTACATTCTACGTTAATCAATATGACATGATATATTAACGGAATGTTCCTCGGTGGCAGAGGACATCTGTCAAACACCATACAGTGTATAGCTAAACTTAATGTCATACAAATAGTTACAGCTTATATATCTTCGGATGTTAGTTTCCTTCGTCTGTATCGAAAGACTGTACGGAAGAGTTACGTTATGTAGAAAACTTGTAAATGTATAAATAAAAGTAGCCTTATTGTTGTACTTTTTTCATATGCATTGTATTATATTTATGTACAAAATAATGCAGGCAACGATCTCTTAATAAGTTCAGGATATGCTCTTAGCTGCGTTCAGCTGACGTGTACACTGTAACTTGCTTTTGTTGTGTTAAATGACAATTTGACCAGAATAGACAACCATTCACACGGTAGATAGAGTTTTGTTATGTCAAATGACTACTTGATCAGAATAGACAACCATGTACACTGTAAGGACTACTTGACTAGAATAGACGACCATGTAATATACAATCACCATTTGTTATGTCAATTAATACTTGATCAGAATAGACAACCGTGTACACTGTTAGGAATACTTGACCATATATACTGGCCGCCATTATCTGGCGATCTTGTGCCGGAAAAAAAAAATGGCGTTAAACCCTATAACAACACCAAATAATCCATGTATAAGTAATGTTTTATTTAATTATTCTCTTTGTCATTGCATTTTGTTTTACTTTTACGCACTTGAACATTGTTTATTTATCTGTATATACGTGAGTGTTTGTCTCAGCACACATTTTTATAATTGCACAAGTATTGGTCGGAAGACACAAGATAAAATTTTCATAGTTATAATTATGATTATTTCTTCATTTCACTGTTATATGTTATTGACATTAGCAGCAGAGAGACTGGGCCCACCAACTTTTTCGTCCAACAGGACCATCTATAAAAACTCTTCTGATAGAAGTTCTTATTTCACAAAATAAACCCTTCTAGCCAGAAACTATGATGGCTAAATCCTCTTTTCTGGCCAACGGGGTTATTTCGACAGCGATAACCAGCCGCTATCGATAATAGTTTCTTCACCGGGGGGGGGGGGGGGGGCACGACGACGACGTTGGTGGCGTAGTCCCTCCGCTGCTAATTATTTTAGGATTTCTGTTGTGAATTAAAAATTTAAGTTAACAATAATGGCCAACATTGGAGAAGCACATTCTGCTAGATTAGCTCTAGAGCGACTAGAAGCAATAAAAAAATTTCTTCCTGTTCGTGATAGTGTCAGAGAAAAATTACAAGCACGGCAGCTAGCACAAGTTGAATTTGCGACAGGTGCAGAAGAATTATTTAAACCCGTTACAACAGCTACTGAAAAAGCTGCAGAAAAAGCTGCGATGGTTACTGAAAGAGCTTTACTGGGAGAGCCTAAGACTTATGAAGAGGTGGTGGATGTGGAGGAGCGGGAGCGGAGAAGAAAGGAACAAGAAGAGGAACGAAGAAAGGGTATTCTTCTAGTGCTTAAACAAACTGCTGAGCGGACTGAAAAGATTGCAAAGCGGGCCAAACAAACAAAAAAGTCTTTAAAAGATCTTCCAGCTGAAATAGTCAAAGCTCAACTTCCGCCCGTCGCTGAAGTCGCTGAAGTCGCTGAAGTCTTCGAAGCTGCTGCACCCAAACCAGCAAAGGAAATTGCTGAACTAACTGCGAGATTTGATCCGGGTTTTATTAAAATCCTTAAAAACACACCAGAAGAAAAATTACCTGAAGTGATGTTAGAAGGTTTACGCAACAAAAAGAAATTTTTAGCCGAGAAGTATAAGACCACGACTGATGAAAATTTTGCTAAATGGGCGTATCGTGTATACTACGACAAAAAAAGGGTCGATCGGGGATACCAAAAACTTGTAGATGCAATAAATAAACTTAGCAAAAGTAGACGACAAGGACCTCCGCCTCCTTATTCACCGCCACCAGAGAAGCGTCCAGATGAAGGCGATGAGGTTCTCGAAGATCTTGGCCTCCTTGAGACTACAGGTAGTGGTCTTGGTGGTCACATTACTTGTCCTGATAGCGTCATCAACGACGTATCTCGGTTGGAAGTTCTCATCGGAGGAAAACGTGCCGGAAACAACTCTCCCGAAATTATAAATGAAGCTGCTGATATCTGTCAGCGACTATTTCGCGGCGGTATCATGGATGTTCACGTCTACAGAGAACTTATTGATGAGTTAATCGACGATTAGAGAAATAACAATAATAAATAAATGATAGTACATAACTCTCAACGCAGACCAGCTATGGTCAGAGTGATAAATTCAAGACTTCCCGTATACAGAATGACTTACGGAGATGGATTTGGCGATGTTGTTACGGGTTTATTTACGGGAGTGGCACCTAAAGCAATACCGATCGTAAAACAATTAGGTATGAAAGCTTTTGATGTTGTTAAAGATCGCGCTATTGGTGCTGCTGGTAGCGCTGCCGGTAAAGCATTCACGGCGATCAAGGACAAACTATCACGACTGGTGCGCAGAAAAAAACCTCCGCGGGTATCGTTACCAGCCACCGCTGATATGCCAGCGAATGTCAGCAGCGTAATAAATGAGGCTGCAAATCAAAGGCTAGCCGCGCTAGTCAACGAAATTCCTGAACAAATAAATACGAGTTTGGTCGCGGGAAGTGGTCTTCGTTTTAGACGATAACTTTTACAATAAAATGTACAAATATGAATCCGATCCAGCATTCGCCATAACCGAGCCGGCCTCTAAAAATGTATCAGTGCGTGATTATCAGTATTATTCTTATGACGCACGAGAACCAAACAGACGGGGGCGAATTGAACTTCAGGTTCAGGATACCAGTAGATATTTCCTGCCCGCTGAAGCATTTATTGAGGTAGAAGGTGAAATTGTAAGAACCGATGGCACAAACTACGGAGCCGGTGTTAAAGTCGGTTTTGTTAACAACGGAATTATGGCGTTGTTTAGTAGCGCTATTTATATGATTGATGGAAAAAATATCGAAGCGATTCAGAATGATGTCGATGTTGCCACAACAATAATTGGTTTAGCGAGATATTCCGACGATTATACAAGATCATCTGGTCCGACAATGATGTTTGCCAAGGACAATTCTAATAGTCCCGAAAGTGATCAGTACGAGATTAGACGACCAAGAAACTTTGCCGATAACGCTGACGCTGATGTGTGGCCGGTGGTTCGTGGCATTAATGATAACTTTAATTTAGGTTTCACTACACGCAGACAAATGCTAAAGGGTAATAGCAGAAATTTTTCATGTGCGATTCCGTTGTCCCATATCTTTGGATTTTGCCGGGATGTCAGAAAGGTAATTTTTGGAGCAAAACATACAGTCGTGCTTGTTAGAAAACCTGATGACAACGATGCGCTATGGCGACCTGTAGGTGATCCTGGTCAAGTAAGAATAACAAAACTATCACTGTGGATGCCAGTGATGTCTCCTGCAATTACCCAAGAACAGCATCGGCTTTCTTTCATGGATCAGGGCGGTAAAATGCTGCTATCGTGGCTTACAACAACCACAGATAGTATTCAAAGTGCCGTCAATGGTTTATTCACGTGGAATATAGCAACACAGCAGGGAGTTTCAGCGCCGCGACATATTTTCATTGCTTTTCAGGATGTTAGACGAGTAGGTGATCAAACACGTTCGCATATGATATTTGATCAACTTGGTGTCACTGACGTTTCTCTGAAAATAAACAGGCATCAAGAACCAGCTGAAAATATACAATTAAATTTCGCTAACAATCATGTCGCACGTGCATATCATCGATTGACAAAGTATCTAGCGCGTGATCTGAATATCGACACTGGTTTGCAAATATCACAATTGGATTTTATATCTCATTATCCAATCTATTACTTCTCGCTGGAGCATCTTGATTTAGCCAGACAGTCTGTCGTTGATATTCACTTCAAGGCTACTGTAAATAGAGACCTACTAGCAGCAGATTCTATAGCAAATTACAGAGCCATCGCGGTCATACCTTCCGATAAGGCAATGTTGCTTGAAGGTACTGGCGGCCGAATGATAGTCGTTGATGCGCCAGTAGAAAACCTGTAGGTGCTCCAAAACCTTTTAGGTTTCCACTTGTAAACAATTAGATCAATATCGTATTAAATAAAATGTCATACAGTTACGTTAATGTGTCACTGACTCCTGGTCAGGTGAAGAAATTACAATCGAAAAACGCGAGCACATGTGGGACATCAATAACGTTAAAGCACGATCAGCTAGCGGGCGGTCCAAACAAGCTGTCGCTGACCAAAACTCAGCTAAAACATTTCAGCAGCGCGAAGCAGGGTAAGACTGGAGTTCGACTTTATCTCTCTCCGGCCGCGGTCAAAGATATAGTCAAAAAGACCGGCGGAATACTTCCATTTCTCCCAATAATTGCCGCCGCGTTAGCACCAGCAGCAGCCGCCGCGGCAAAGGCAGCCGCGTTAGGAGCAGTTGGAACCGCAGCTGGAATGGCACTAAAGAAAGCCACCGGGAAAGGATACAAAAAAAAGGGATCCGGTCTAAGACTACCGGGAACTCCGGCGTCATGGTACCCAAAAAGGTTTTGAAAACACTTCCAGCATTGAAGCTTTCAGCGAGTAATTTTGATTTACTTAATGCTGCTAAACAATTACGTGTAAAATCCTTCAGAGGTGTATTTATGCGAGATGAATTACCAGCACGACCGAATAATCCAGAAACAGGAATTATTAATCTTGACAACAAAGAAGGCCCTGGGACTCATTGGGTTGCTTACGCGATCGATCCGCGTGGAATTATCTATTTCGATTCGTACGGGCTAGCACCGCCAGTTGAGTTTCTCAGGTACGTCCAAAGATTTTCAATTCCAGTTTGGCAGTCAACGCTGCCAACACAAACACTAACTGATCCACCTATCTGTGGGCAGCAGGTGCTAAATGTTCTCGATGCAATATCAAGAAACCCAGCAATCCCTCCTCATAAAATCGTGCATGAATACACGTTAAAAAATCATCAATGATTTCCAAATTTAAACACCCCCATAACAGATAATGGTTGATATTTACGGAAGATCAAGCAGAACCAAGGAAGAAAAAAAAGATATCGATTTATCGAAGTATGCGACCAAAGATGAAATTGATGATCTTTTAAATCTAACCGGGATAGACCCAGATGAGGTTGTTATTTTTCAGGACAGGCACGGCAAGCTAAAAACCAGTAATATTAGGTGGAATGACATAATTCGCAGGGTTATTGGAGCTGTCGCGGACAACATTGTTGTATTCACTGACAGCGGCAGAATCAGAGATTCGTCGATATCAATTGCGATGCTGCGAGATGATGCCCGAAAAGTCGCAACGGAGCGTGTAGCGAAGACCGGTGATACAATGACAGGCGAACTCAGCATGAACGGCAACAAAATAACCGTTCTAAAAAATCCGGAAGGTCCCGAAGATGCCGCAAACAAACAATACGTAGACACCGTCGACGGTAAACTAACTACGTTGCGGGCAGAGTATGATGTTCACGTGGGCGCGTTTGCAAGATTTCGAAGAAACGCTCAACAAACTGGAGGGGCCGTGGATAGGTTCTTTGGAACTCCTCCAGTCGTCGACGTGAAACTCGTTGATATCAAGACCGACATCAGCACGATCAAACAAACACAGCAGGATATCGTATCGGGAATTCCTGAGATCGTTAACAAAACCAGTTTGATTAAAGTCCCCGTTACAGTTACCCCCGGGCATATCACCAACATCGTATTCACGGTATCATCGGGATTCGCAACATGGTCCCGACAAAATAACACTATCAAATACACAGCAACGGTCACTGGCGTGTACAGGTTGTCTGTGTTTTCCGCCGCTAAATTTGAAATCTTCACAACGTTCCCCTGGAGACATTCCACCGATAGGTATTCCGGGGTTGTAACCGTAATACTAAACAGCGGAACCGAAGAAATATTTATACTTGAAGCCGCAGACAAGAAATTAACCGCAACATCCTACTGGTGGTGTTTGGATTTGTCGCAACAACGCCTCAATTGGTTACCGCGTAATTGAATAATGTCAACGACACCAGATGCTCAACAATACCGGTATGATCAGGTACGCGAATGGCAATCAACGTTGAAAAACACCATTGACAGATGCGCAACAAAAATAAAAAAATACAAACGCCGCGTGACCGTGCTGGACATAACAGTGTACTCGGTATCCGCGGAAGTTGCATCCACTGGTGTGCTATTGTCTGCGCTGACACCAGTAACTGCTGAAATCGCTATCCCCATCGCGATTTCTGCCTCAACGACGATTGCAGGAGTCGCCAACATCATCGCAAAAAAAATATCCTCATGTGCGATAACAAAATTACACGAGTATCAGCAACTAGCCAACGCGGCCAACAGCGCCTACTCGAAATTGTCCTCGTTGATATCATCCAGCGTAGACGACAACAACATATCAGATTCTGAATTCACGCTGATATCCGGTATATATAACGACTACGAACGCGGAGTCGGTTTTCATTTGAAAACCAACAATAACAATAACGATGGAAATAATTCAGCGCCAAGCGTTGCTCGACATAGCCGCGAATACAACTCCGACAAGGACCACAATGATATCAGTGTCCTCGACGCAACCAGAGTTCAGCATTAATTTTCCAACTGCAATTCCAGTTACCGAAATCGCGTTGGCACAATTACGAGTATATCACAGTTGGCCCAATATCAGGTCGACATCATTTCACGGACAATCGCCGAATAACTCATTTGTATTTTCATATCAGAATAACGCTGATGGAACCCCAGATTGGAACGTTATTGCGTTACCCACTGGGAGTTATCAGATAGAGGAAATCAACAAAGAAATACAGCGTCAAATAAAACGTATCACCGGAAAGGAAGCAAAGATCAGCATAACAGCACACGAGCCAACGCTGTCAACGGTCATCGAAATCTCAACACCGGGTTACCACGTAGACATTTATAACAGTTCAATCAAAACCGTGCTAGGGTGGCCAACGGAAAAACCTGATGTAAAACCGCGTCTACCAGAACCTGTAAAATCCGATTATTACACAGATACCATATCATATCATGAAATTCTACCGCGTTACGCGAGTTTGTTAACAATTATGAGGAACCCATTACATAGAGAAACTTATATCGATCGTTTAGAAAGTCGCGGGAAAACGGTGCCAGGTTGGGAATTCGTCCCTTGGGTATTTACCAACGCGAAGAACATCACTCCTCAGGATATCGAAGAGGATTTTAATCAATTTAACCAGTTATTTAAAACACAACTTAAAATTCTACAACAATCCCTTCAGGAACATATTTCTGATTTATACAGTCCACGTAACAAAATCATTAAATATATTGAGATAATAAATCAAATAATCGACGACATGAAATATTATAACCGGCGACTGGTTCAGATGGTAATTGATGCTTCCGAGAAGAAAAATTTTCTGGAGTTTTATAAAATAACCGAAGCTGAATTAAAATTTTTTAGATTTCCCGGTTATGTTATCCCTGAGAAGTTAACGTCGTTATCCACGTTGTTGGATCAATCCTTCGAGGATATCATGACAGCGCACAAGCAATCATTCCCGGAACCTAGTATCCTCAGCGTTGACAATTCCACCAGCGGTGATGGCCGGCATATTTCTCCGGGCATCGTAGCAATCACTGATGTCGTCGCGGTCAATCTTGTATGTGATGTCATCGATGGCAGTTACAACATAGACACAACAATATCAAATCAAGCCCAGCAAGGGTTTATACTGTATTCGTTTACTCCTACACAACCGCCTGGATTTTTGATTGTGCAGGAGCCAATCAATCCAGTATTTCTTCGGTGTCATAATCCGACGCTGACAAGGATGAATTTTAAAGTCACTGACCAACAGCATAGACTGTTGGACCTGCGTGGGGAGACTGTTAGTATTAATCTGCTGGTAAAATCTTAAGATTTTCATCGTGAAACGATTTTCGTCCTAAGGACTTTCATCGTGAAACGACTTCCATTTTAAGACTTTCATCGTGAAACGATTTCCATCTTAAAAATACAAAGTATTTTTCAAGGACTTTCAATTAATAATATCATATCATAATAATGTCCAAAAAATCTTCGAATTACCAACAGTATGATGATGACGAGGATGTCTCTGACAGTGATTTTGTTGTCAGTGATGAAGATGATGAAACACAAAGTGTTTCCACTGACAGTGATTTCGCTGACAACGACGACGATGACGATGATAGCACTGTGGGAAACGCTAGCGTTTCCAACGGCATCATCATCAATGACAGCACTGTCACAATAAATTATATTAAATGAACGCGAATAACATAGCAAATGTATCAACACGTGAAATGTTCCATCGTTGACAAGCGTGCGCTCGAAGAATTCATCCGAAAAATATTTACCGGAAATCATTCCCCGGGCGTTGTTAAAATAATCATCGATAAACACGGCAATGATGACTTTTTACTGACAGATTTTCAGCTGAAGCAACTCCGCGAAAACAATATCACGATGATTACTTGTGATGCAGACCAAATCCTCAATGTTGCTCACTCGTGCATTTCACGGGATCATCTCGATAAGATACTTCAGTGAAAATTCTTTAAAAATATTTTACTTTATATATATTTTTTTACCACTGACCATTTTCCCGATTTCATAACGGTATTTTGCTATGAAAATCAACGAAATCGTCCATTTCACTGGTTTCATAACGGTATTTGCTAGTAAAAATTAACAAACAGACCAGCGTCGTGGATTTGATGGGGTATTTGCTAGTAAAAATCAGAGAAATCGTCCAAAGTCACGGATTCATAACGGTATTTGCTAGTAAAAACCAGCGAAATTGTCCATTTTCCTCGATTTGATAGGGTATTTGCTAGTAAAAATCAGTGACATCAGACAGTTGCAAAAAAAATACTATAATAATTATTTTTCCTGCGGGATTTTAATTTTTATTATAGTATTTTTCTGCAACAGACCAAAGTCACGGATTCATGGGGGTATTTGCTAGTAAAAATTAACAAAACAGACCAGCGTCGTGGATTTGATGGGGTAATTGCTAGTAAAAACCAGAGAAACAGTCCAAAGTCACAGATTCATAACGGTATTTGCTAGTAAAAATCAAAGAAATTGTCCATTTTCCTCGATTTGATAGAGGTTTTGCTATGAAAACCAACGAAATCGGACAGTTGCATAATTTACACAGTAAAAAAAATATTACTTTTTTTTTACTTTCGATTTCACTTCTAGGTACCCGATTTCACTTCCAGGTAAAATGCAATCAAGGTGAGGTATTTTTACTTCCCGTTGACTTCGTCAACGTGAATGACTTCGTCATCGGTGACAAAGCTATCATTGACTTCATCCTTGACCTCGTCAACGGACATACAATGCTTTAATTTCCGGACCCGATTGTTAATTATTTTTTTAGTTTCATACTCGGCTGCCAGTGCCAGCCTGATCTTTTCGACTGCACGAGACAGTGGAACAAATTCATTTATTTGTGTGTCCGCTACGCTGGCTAGCGATTTATACAAATTATTTTGGATCATCTTTATGAATCGATATTGAGCAGGACGAATATAACGCCCTGCGCGTTTAGCTTCGTATAATGATTCAAAATCTGACAGAATAGTTTCAACATTTAGTAATATTTTAAATCCTTGTTTTTCTAATTTTTGAATAGCATCAATCACATTATTGATATTTTCTTGATTCATATTTATATATATTTTTAAATATTTAAAATAAAAAAAATAAACAGCAGTCATTGATGAGCGGTTAGTCTTATACTGGCTTATGGGTCTCCACGAGGTCCTTTCAGACTAGATTTTGTCACTTTGTGTTTTGAAACACTTTGTGTTTTAGGTGATTTTTTTTCAGATTTTTTTTTGTCTCAGTCTTACAGAGCTTTTCTTATAGCTTCTCGGCATCCTCGTGATCGGTTCTTTTAGCCATTTTGTTTTTGACCGTAGAGCTTATACATCCAATGACTGCTGTTTATTTTTGGGAGCTCCATTGTGCATATACCCCCCCCCCAAATCAAATCCCAGGGGTAAAACGTACCCCCCACGATTCGACGTGGAGGAGGATAATGCACACAAGGCCCCTGCTGGAGCCCCCAACTATTATAAAAACCCTATAAATCGGGCCCGTCGAACAATATGTCCGTAACGAGGATTCGAACAATGGCGTTTGATAGCGCCGGGACGAAAGTCAAACGCGTTACCATTGTGCCACTTTCCACTCTGATAATACAGGGTTTAAAAATGATCATATACTGATCTACCTGTGAAATTTATAGAGGTAGTTATTTACTTCCTTGTGCAGAAAATCGTCTGCTTGTACCTGTGACCTTGACTTGTCAAGGGGGAAATAATTGTATCATTGACTTGAAAAATCCTTCGGATTTTCACGCAGTCACTGCAGAGTTATCTCCGTTTGGAAAATTCTCGTGATAACGAAATATAATTTTCTGATTTTTATACTTTTTTGCCAACGCGGATTTGGTAATATTTTCTGCAACTTTTCCTACTGAAGCCACACAAATACCGAAATACTTGCCAGCTGAGGTCATTGAGCAAAATATTATTTCTTCATTTGTATTTAAATTTATTGAAACAACTGCCCTAGACTCTCTTTTCCCCCCAGTATTACCAGCCCTGCAATTTTCGCTCTGCGTCACAGCTCTCAAATTGGATAAATTATTATTAAGTTTCTGTCTATCAATATGATCAATTACAAGACCTTTTTTGATCTCTCCGCGGAAACACTCGAACACGACCCTGTGATTATAATAATGTTTCCTTCCAGCAACAAATTGGAGATAACCAGCATTATTAACAACACCAACTGGTTTTTTTCAATCTACAGTGTCTCACTATTCCCTGTCGTGATGCTTCGTAATTCTTGATTGTGGGATGTGGGACAAATTCTTGGCTCATTTATACTATAATATATTTGCCTAATTTATAATTTGTCTGAAAACCTAGTTATATAATCACT
Organism: Sinohyriopsis cumingii; assembly: GCA_028554795.2. Lineage (NCBI taxonomy): Eukaryota > Metazoa > Mollusca > Bivalvia > Unionida > Unionidae > Sinohyriopsis > Sinohyriopsis cumingii. Next base: position 110,598,133 of record CM068828.1, read on the forward strand.
TTCGGATTTTAGCGCGTCTCCGTTATTTTTTTTATTGTAATATCGCTTGAGTTCACGGTATCAATTCCCCCCGCACCCCGCACATAATTGTGTTTTACCCCTGACACCAATGCCACATCGCAGGCAACGAATAGGTCCTGTGCTTCCTCGTTTGATGCTCTGTATATGTTCACCGCAGAATTCCCTCCTACAGGGCTTACCACAGACTGTTACATATCCAACTTTTAACCATCTGCAGTTGTTCATTGTATATATATAATATTTTCTTATTTAAATATTTGTCTTAAATATAACAATGGAGGAGTTTTCGAGGTTATCCGCAGTTGGCGGCGGGAGATTCGATCTTGACAGGCTAAACCCGGATCCACGACGACGGCATCTAACTGATCTGTTCGATATTATCAACGAGGGTAAGAAAGAATTCCGCGACGACGGCGCATTTCATGTATGGTCGACATTTAAAATTATCCGCGACGCTGACGAAGTCAAGGACATCATCGATGCTACAATGACTGATGCCCGAGCAAAAACAATTATTGATTATATTAATTTTCATCAACGCCACAAGAAATATTTTTTCAGAATAAAATTTATTGTCAACGTTGAAGACGATACGTGGATTATCCGTGACAAACTCGACCCTGTTCTTGCTAACGGAAAGACCGCTCTGTTAAGCAGCAATTGTAAACCAGGAATGCTGACCGGGATTGATCGACGACTACGTCATCAATGACTACGTCATTCGCGTTGAATTGTGTAGCCGAGCGAGTAATGGAACATTTTAAAAACACAAAACGAGGAAACGGTTTAACCGACCTGCGACGTGAAAAAATAACATCATGGGGTGAATCGGTTAAGAATACCGGGGCAACAATAAATGATGTTGCTGCGCTATCAAGTAAATTAAAATACTCAATAACAGTAAAAACACTAACCGGGGAAATATTATACAGTTCGAAGCATTATAAAAAGTCAGGAACACCGATTGAAATTATTGATCATAATTCGCACGCGTGGACTGATGCGGTTACAATATTTCCACGAGACCGTGTTGTCAAGTTTTATCGTGGAAACATATACGAGGTTATTTAAGCGCTGAGTAAAACCGACCCTGTGTCGGTGTGGTTATTTAGGAGCTCCGAAGATTCCGAGTATGATCAATTTGTGAGACCCAACGGAGAATTATACAGAACAGAATCGTTGCACCAACAAATGAAAAAACTCGCAAAAATGTATATGAGAGATGCTAGCGATGAGCAATTATTGGTTAATTGTTTTACAGTTCCAAGTGTTGCCGCTCACGCCGCCAGAGAAAGAAATTCGTGGAGACCAACCCGAAGTCAGTTTCTTTCGGATATACAATTAAGTTGTGTCGTGTTTGGTCATGGCGGGTTGTGGAATACCCGGTATGACTACCGGGATATGATTTCCGTGGATATGATTGCCTGCTACCCAGGAAGCTTTCTCGGGAACGGCGAGTGCCGCGAATACTTTACGCGGTTTGGACATCCCACGAACTCGATGACACGAGTCGCCGTAAACGGCAGTTTACCCGACGCTGACCTGACAGGATTTGCTCGTGTGACTTCGTTTGAATTTGCTGCGGGACTTCATCCGTGCTGTTATGTTTGGTTTGGCAGACACTTCGTCGAAAAGCGCTGGGTACCAATAGTGTTATTGCGATACATGCTTGACAGCGGCATACTGGTATCGTTGACTGTCAGCGAAGCAATCATATGTTATCGACCGCAGACATCAGTTTGGTTACCAACACCAGAACGTGTAACTCTCGAAGAAGTTATCGGCGAGTATGCACGAGAGTGTCCAAATACCCCAATGGATGTCATTGTCAGTGAGGCTCCTAAAATTATCAAGATCAAACTCAAAAACAGTGAAATCACAGCGAAAGATCTTGGACGAAGAATAATCGGTAAATTTACTCAGGGTGCAGCATTTGATCATAAAATGCATCACTCGCGGTTGATTATCGATGAAGCTGAATTGGATTTTATAATCGCCGACGCGGTTGCCAGAGACATATTTTGTAACAGGGAGGATGTGTTCCTGTCGGACGGGAAAAAGTTGGGCACAATTGTAAGTTATATCGACGGAGAATCGCCTCAATACACACATTTGAGATCTTCAATGCTGGCTTATGTTTCTATACATTTGTTATCGATGGTAAATCGATTTCCTGACACCGCAGTCAGAGTTGCCACGGATTCATTTTACATCGACAAGAAATATTCAGAATCACTGACCGATATAATGAAATTCTGCGACGGAGATGAATGGGGTTCGTGGAGAATAAAAGCCGAGATGTTACACGAGTATTGTGAATTCGCTGATGTTGCAACAAAGGATAATTATTATAAATCAACAATGCCAGAAATATCTTCCGCACCGTCTGTGGATGATCCAATCACCAGACATAAAACTGTTTATTTGAACGGGTCGGGAGGGTCTGGTAAAACAACTCGAGCGATTGAATTATTTCGAAATTCGGATATGATTGTGCTAACACCTACACACAGACTTGCCAGAGAGATGAAACAGCGAGGAGTCAATTCTTGTACTTATCACAGCTTTTTCAAATACAGCGGCGGTACGTGGACGCCAGATCGAATGGGTACAAAATATATCAATGATATAATAATTTGGGATGAGATATGTACGGTGCCGCTGGAAACGTTAAAAACATTTCTTGATTGGCTGCTAACGAAAAATACCGCAGTGATTATGTGCGGCGATCACGGTCAACCACCTCCGTTTGTCGACGCATCTCCGCATGATTGGCTGAGAAATTTTGTTGATTATCACGAAGAAGTAACTGATGATTAACGAGCACTTGATGCAACGCTGAAAGAATTTAAAACACTAATCAGGCTACAACCGAATAAAATTCAATGTGAAATCATGCGCGAGATGATTCCTGAAACTTCGATGAGTGACTTTTTACGAGTGTGGAAACCAGACGATTTGATAGTGGCGAGTAGAAAGATAGTCAGAGACACACTTCAACAACAGCTATTTCAGTTACAAAAAAAAAAAAGTTTCCAATGCTGCCAACACCGTTATGTTATAGACCAACTGATACACGGCTACAAAATATAGATGTTGATATTCCAGGAAAGACAGAGAAACAGAATTTAGTATTGAATGATATTGTGTTAGTTGACATCGATGCTGTTGAGGATGCACTAGCGATGAATAAATCCCCGTGGACACTAGGATACGCAATGACAATTCATTGTTCTCAAGGACTGACTATCTCTGATACAACTCTCTGGATCATTGATGATCGAATCGAATGGTCCAACTTAGTCTACTTGGCGGTGTCCAGAGTCAGAAGAATATCTCAACTGTTAAGAATTGTCTTGGAAAATCCTTCGGATTTTAAATCAAACAATGAAAACAACAGTATCACCGATGGTGATGTAATAAGAAAAAAACTCGCCGGTTACAAACAGAGTGACAAAAAAAAATAATCGCGATTTTGATCTTGATGTTGACTTCGTTGTTGCGCTGAAACAACAACAGAATAATCATTGCGCGAGCTGTAATTGTATAATGCTATGGCAGTATTCGAATAAAAATTCAAGACAATTTACCGTAGATAGAAAAGATAACAGTCGCGGTCATACACGTGATAATGTCATGTTGACCTGTCTTGAGTGTAATCGACGTCGGGGTGCCAGCGCTAGTTAAGTCACTTCAGTGATTTTGGCGGCAATTGTGTGTCCTCGGGAATTACCTGAAGTTGCTCACGGGTGAATCCGCGGTGAGGAGCAGTTGAATCCAACCTGTAGATTGCTGGTCTGCCAGTGGATCTTGTCACGGTGGATATGCTATGTGTGGTAACACTCCAGATGGGATCAGTCGCTCTTCGTTTACCACCTTCAAGTTCGCCTGGTTCGTATAAATATCTAACTGTGACATTACCCAACACTGGCTGTGTTGAAATATTATTTCATTGTATTTGTATATATTTTTTTGTGATCGCGATGGCAGGTTTCATGTTGGTGGTTCGAGTTATTTCATTATTTAGTGCAGTTATCACGCTTGGTAATCTTGCAACCCATTCGCGCGATCTCGTATCCTGAATGAATTTCTTCGCGTATTGATATCCAAATAACCGCTCAGCAAGTGTTCGATTGAATCGCTCAACAATTGCCTGATCACGGTGAATTTCAGTGTGTCCTCGTCGTATGGTGACGTTATGTTGTTTCATCAACGATGATACCGCACCTTGAAATTCTTTGCCAGGATCAACTTGTAATAATTTTGGCCATCGTAGAGGTCCTCGCCGATAAATTCTTTCAAACGCAGAAGCAACCTCAGATGCTGTTTTAGTTGTTAACGGTTCCGCATCTTTGTATCTACTGGCAACATCAACTATGGTTAACGCGTACTTGTATGTGCGTCTTCGGATAGTATCATGTGGCAGAAATAATATATCAGCTTGATGAACCTCATTTGGTACACTAACATCAAAATGCGCGAAGTGAATTTGTTTAGGGCGCGGTAGATAAATTTGCCATATTGCCTGTCGGGATAACCAATTTTTGGCAACCGCGCGTGTTACTGATGCCGCGCTGGCAAGTTTATCAATTGCCGCGTTACCTCTCCAGTATCCGCTTGGGGAATAATAAATCGACTCCATTATATACCAGTACCTAACGCTAATTTACCCTTCATTGCAGTTTTTATCAACCAGGACGCTAACCTTTCTTTGAAAGATTTATCAGGGATGGCATTTAACGCGTGAATTAATTTCACGTCCGCGAGATGGCGCTGTTGCAAATCCTTGCTTCGGTAAGCTACATCATGAGCATGGCACGCTGCATCGATAGCGTTTATCGGGTACTCACCGGGTTTTGGTTGATCCTGAGCATCAAGTCTGATATCAAGTCGGGTTCCTGGACCACAGTAATTATATCCTGGAAGATGTTTTTCTCCTGGATATTTAGCCCACGGAGCTCCTGGCAGCGCTGTTAACTTGGCTGCGATATCACCTCCGCTTTTTTTTTAATAAATCTAAATTTTTTTGTGCCACATCGTTTACACTTACCCGTGAGCGCTTGTCGATTATTTTTTGTTGTAATTGTTGTTGTATCCGTAGTTGGGGTACGTGCTCGGCATTTCACACAATATAAATCCATATTATTCTATGATATATCTAATGGAAATCACTGACTTTTCCGCGACAAAGCGACGAGAGCCAATCAAGCATAACTCAGTGCTACCAAATTCTGTTCGAATGATTATCATAGGTCCATCTGGGTCGGGTAAGACACAGTTGTTGATGAATTTGATAATGAAGTGGATGAAGTGGGATAAATTATATTTGATTGCCCCGTCTGTGGACGATCAGCGGTGTTATCAAGTGCTAAAAGATTTTAACGAAAGTGCAAAATCGATAATGGAAAATCAAAGTGATTTTCACGAAGATGTTATTGATTTTATAACTGACATCGAAGAAGCTCCATCCGTCGACGACATTGATGGATCAATTAACAACCTAGTTGTGTACGACGATGTGATGCTGGATAAACAAAAAAATCCAGCCAGAATATTCTCCCGTGGTCGACACAAAAACACTGATGTCATTTATGTGACTCAACGGTATACACAAATTCCAAAAGTGATCAGAGATAATTGTAACGTTCTTGCAGTGTTTAACGGAGTTGACGCACACACGCTGAGAAATATTCATCAGACTTGGTGCAGCGGAGACATGGACCTCAATAAATTAAAAAATTTCTTTAGTCATGCTCAACGAAAACCACACGGGTTTGTGACGATAAATTTACATGATCCTCGGACACGATACCGAGTTGGGTTAGATACAGTTTTTAACTAGAAACGCTAGCGTTTCCAAATCCTAAAATAATTAGCAGCAGAGAGACTACGCCACCAACGTCGTCGTCGTGCCCCCCCCCCCCGGTGAAGAAACTATTATCGATAGCGGCTGGTTATCGCTGTCGAAATAACCCCGTTGGCCAGAAAAGAGGATTTAGTCATCATAGTTTCTGGCTAGAAGGGTTTATTTTGTGAAATAAGAACTTCTATCAGAAGAGTTTTTATAGATGGTCCTGTTGGACGAAAAAGTTGGTGGGCCCAGTCTCTCTGCTGCTACATTTCACACAAATAAAATACTAGTTTAAGTAATACTGTAAACTAGTATCTAGGCCTTGTAATTAAACTTCTAATACGATAGGTTACATTAACTATTTGAGATATTAAAAATGTTTTTAAAAAATGCAATAACGCAATAGCGCAGGTTCAAGTGATACGTACCGCTATACAATAATCATCAGCTCCCCAACTGAAGACGTGTTACAAGTCTACACAGTAATTTATTTAAAATCGTCAAGGTAATCATAATATCCACACACGAAACTGCATATGTATTCTTACTGGTTACGAGTGGGAATCGTACCAGCACACAATCGTTGCAGCTCTGTATTTTCTTGCAATATCAGACGTCGGGTGTGATTGGACACTACCCTTGTGATACATTTTGATCAGCCATGTTAGAAAACAAAATTTTCATTGCCGAATGGTGACGAAAGGATCAAATTTAGTTTCTAGAATTAATCGAAACGGGTTTCCAAGCCAAAATGGAATCCCTGTGTTAATAGGAATTTGGTTTGAGCCCTAAAAGGGATAGTTTTTCTTATTTTTAGAGCGAACCTCTTCTTGTCTGTATATAACCAAACAGTTCAGCCAGCTGCTCTGCTGCCTCAAGCAGGCTGGTTAGGGGTGATGTTCACTAACTTCTTGTTAGTATTGGGTGATGATCCTGACTCCGGACTGCCATTGTTGTGGCCTTCGCTTCAGGGTTTAGGTGTTCATTTTTTGGTGGAGATCCCCAGGATAAATGTACTTTTCTCTTCTGACTGCTGGCCTTTCTCGTCATTTTCGCTAGCAACAGATGATTCTGCTTTGGCTTCATCATCGGCTGAGACTGAGGCACGATGTTAACAGACAGTTATAATACATACATCTGAGCCTCACGGCCGGTTGTAATAAATCAGCCGAACTTTGGTTGGGGGTGAGTGGGACTTTCTCTTCAGTTCGTCGAATGAAATTCAGATGTTTGGTCCCTGCGTAATGACTGGAACTGTAGGAATTTTGTACAGAGTTGTCGTTAGCTCTGGACAGTGTCTTTTTCCATCTCTTCTCCTCGTTTAGTTCTTTCTCGTCTTTGCTATAAATAATGATCCAGAATATTCGCTATCGACTACTTATTTATTCGTATCATCCTATACTAGTATCAAAGTTATTTTAAAACCAGCCCACTGCCTACAGCTACTTGCCAGTGTCTTACTTAAGGCAATAATGGGCCGCAGTCTAGGCGTTGGGATCACTGCATTGGCTGCCAGTGTATGGTGCCTTGCCCTGCATTGTTGAACTGAATCTTTCCATCGCTGACGTGCTGTATAGGTCGGACAGGACGCGACGAATAAATGAAGGCTATAAACATTCGATTCATAAGGACAGAAAACCCACGTCGCAGCAACGGCACACAGAACGTCACATCCTCACGAAAAGGTTAAACGTTGCCTACACTCAACATCCCGTGAATGCACTGATAGAAGCAGCCGAAGTTTTAAGCGGGTTCCATATTTTCGAAGGTTTTCCAGCCAGAAAGCGAAGGGAAACACAGACAGCGGAAGCAATATGCAAGGAAGAAGTTAGTCAAGGCACCTTCCCATCTGGGGAGAAATAACAGCCCTTCTTAGGGCTAAAAATTGCCATTTATCTATGGGGACCGTTTTGGCTTGGTTTCCCAATTCGATAAAACAACACAAAATTGACTTGATCGTTTCGGTTGCCTGCATGAAAATTTAAACCCAATTACCTAACAGTGACTAAACTTTTATTTGTCGCTTAGACAATTAGAAAAGCAAAATTGTTAGGGCATCTCACTATGTACACTATGTACTAGTACTATTTCAATTGTTAGGAGTTAGTTATCATTTGAATTTGACTCAGTTGCACAGGTGGCTCACACAATATTGGTTGTTAGGGTCCATTTACAAAACAACTGGATATAACTCCCCATCACTTCCCACATCCGGACATTCGAACAAAGAGCGGAGATGTGGAACGATTTCCACCGGCCTAAACTTGGTGTCCCAGTGTGACGTCACTGTCACCAACCAATCGCGACTGACGTTACAACTGCATTGGTCGACACCACAGTGATTGGTAAACAGTAAAATTATTTTAGTATCATGAGTGCGTGGGTCCATTCCCACTCATGAAACAGCCCTCAAATCAGACCTCAAGGGAACCAAAAGGACCCACGGCTGAAGGCTATAATTACCAGTGTACCTTGTACACACAAACGCCTGAGGGATGAGGCTCTTTTTCCTTTCCCCAGGATCAATTATCAGGTCGCCGTGCGACCATTAACAGTGGTGCATGCACAATGTGCGTACACCACTATAATCCAACTAATCAATCAATCAGGCGTCTAAAATATCCACGCGCGGACGTTAGAGAAGTCACATAGGAAGCTTTAATCTGGGTGTGTTATACGGGAAATCGGACTGAACAGCTGTATTAAACGCCAGATGAAGCATGTAATATTAAATGGGTATGTAATAAAGGAATAAAACAAAGATTGCCCAAGTTGCCTACCATATTCCTCATTTGCCCTACAACAGGAAGTGTCACACAAGAAAGTACCATGCTTCCTCTGACTAGAAACCAATTCATGTTTTATACTTATCTGAGTTAACACCATCACGGCTTGCGTTAAAGTTAATCCAATGCAATTAGTTTTAGTCTTGTGCCTAAACGATCAGGTAACATCAAGTTTTTGTTTATGCAGTAGCCACTATAAGGGAATTAGGTAAGTGAAATAGCGCAGTATATTGTATTAGGAGAGCCTCCCGTTTGTTTGTACCCATGCCGAGTTTGAAAACGAAAAGCATCAAAGATGTATAGAAAAAATGCACACAATTTATACATTGCGTACATTGAATTGTGACTTATAACTTGAGTGTCGTCAATATATATATATATATATAGAGAGAGAGAGAGAGAGAGAGAGAGAGAGAGAGAGATACCGCACAGGTGTAGTGGCGATGGACGGGTTTAAACAAGATATGATTAAACGATTTAACCACAGGACACCATAACACTGTGCTTTCTGTAAGATAGCAATACGATAACTTCCTCCTAAATGCGTTTGATTTGCATAAGTTAGATTTATCTAAGCACTTCATTACATTTCCCTGGAGAGTCAACTCCCCCTAATGTAATGACATGCTTAAGTATCCAACCTTCATTATATTTTTCTCCCTTACTAGAACATCAAAATTGTAAGCTAATACTCAAGCTATGCTCTCTATATCTTTAAAACCTGTACATCAAATTAACTTTAAGACTTGACTAATATGTTTTAAGTTATTACTACAATTTAACTGACAATAATAAACTCCTAATTACTCATGGAGCGAGTTCTTTCAAACAAATGCTGTATCTAATTCATTATGTTGTAATGTACCACTACAATGCAATTTCTGCATTATTAGTTGTAATTTAACTGATACTAGCATCTTTCTGTTGCTACTAGGTCTACTGCAAGCTACCATTTTTGGCCTCGCCTGTATGTCGAAGTTACCACTACTTAATTCCGCACTTTTATCAATCATCCCATTGTGTAACTGGAGACTAATAATGTCACACTGATTTTGTTATACAGTAACTTCTAGCTGGTGCCTCCTTTGCTACAGAGTTTCCATTTATCGCAGACAACTTGTAAGGTTACCTTTGCTTTGGTTGCCTGAGCAAAGCTTGTCGCCAACTAGAATATATAAAAACAATATTGCTTATTACGTATCAGTATTGACTTATTGTCTTTTTTTATCTCGTCACAACGTGTAACCTTATCAGCATGTTCAAGAAGTTCATTTATAGCAGATGTATTTGAATATTTCTTCAGAACATCGCTTTAGACGGCCATTGGCCATTTCTTGGCTGTGATACTGTTCTGTAAGCCCGTAAACGAGCTTCATCCACTCTACATCTTCTGTCTGAACTATGTGCATGCCTTGCAAAGAGATCTATTCTGCCTCGGAATCGCTTCGATGGCTTGTGATTCAAAAATAGTAATATTTCCTTGCTGCATTACGTGTTCAGATAGATAGCTTCTGAAAACACAGGGCACATATTGTGGTAAATGGCCAATGGTTACTGAGAAAGGCAAACCCATACGTATCAAACATTCTCTCTAAACTTTGCAATATTACAGTAACAACTATTCCACTTCTACTAATATGTATTGACCTGTCTGCAGGAAGTGGTCTCAAAAGATCAAGGGCAAGGTCACGCCATTGCAACTCTGTGTAATTCATAGGTATTGATGTTATTGTTGCTTTAACCAACTGATATCCATGGTAAGATCGCACAAAATGGTCCACCACTTATAAAACTAGCCCTATCAACTTAGTGGCGTGATGTTTAGGTGGAATTATGCGCTTATCTGTTAACACGATTTTGCCAAGGGTGCACAGGTCATAATGAATAGCTAATTAAGGTCCAAAATGACATTTCGCATTATTTGAACCTCAATATTTGTTCGATGTGACTTTTTTCATTTGCAGTACATTTCTCTGCTACTTCTTTATTAGTCATTGCCTTAAGTGTTGCTGGTAGGGATACATTGTATATAATCATCACATTTCATTCAATTTTGGCCGTTCCGGTGGTCTAGTGGTTAGAGCTTCCGCCACGGAAGCAGGAGATTGTGGGTTCGAACCCCGACCGAGTCATGCCAAAGACTTACAAAAATGGTACTAACAGCTGCCTCACTAGGCACTCAGCATTAAGAGGTTAGTGTTATGACTGGTCGGTCTGGTGTAAGGATTATGTGACTGGGTGGGACATCATGCTTCATGTCTGCGGCATGATGCCCCAGTGCTAGACATCACTATAAATTGCCACACTGCAGACATCGTAGTGATATGACTGAAAATTTGTTAAAGCTACGTTACAAATCCTAATCACACACACACATTCCATTTTAACTCGTAAATACGATACTTACAGGTAAACCCGGATAACGCATCACCAATGTGTATCTTTCGTCTTTCTTTACAAATATGTAGAGTCAGCTTGTACCGTCAAAGTGTTTACTATTGACACACTTTCTGATTCTCTTGTTTTTACAACAGCATTAACTATTTCTTCCACTTGCTCAGTACTTATTTACTACAGATCGAGACCAATAAATGCAAGTTTTAACATATATTTAGGGTATACTTGTCCTTGTTCTTACTTTCTTCATAACTTTAATCTATCGTTGCGTTCCTGTAGACTAGATCATGTAAAACGATAAAACAAATGTCAATCTATTGCATCGATCTAAACCGTTCTGGGTTGCAAATGCTGTGGTGTGTATAGATTCCCCCTTCAATTCAGAGGTATTTGGTGAAAACTGCATTTCAGATCCAACTTTGTGAAAATAATATTTTTTTTTCATTTCTTGTAATATTTCAACGGTTGTAGGAACATGGTGCCTTTCTTTAAAGACTGTTTTGTTTGCTTGATGCGCATCCGTAAAAAACACAGCAATCTATCCTTAAGATTTTGCTATTGGGCGAACTCTTAGGTTTGGATCATTTACTTTTTCGCTTGTATTCAGCTGTTCTAATTCGTCTACTTTCTGACTCGCGTGCTCATGCACTGAATGGCAAACGTTTAGGTTACTGGACTACTGGCCTGACTGTTCTATCCAAATAAATCTGAAGTTACATTTTTGCAATCTTTCCTACTCCCTCAAAACAATCATTGTAACGTTCAAAATACTGTTTCTTTCACTAACTTAACACCGGTCCTCACCATAGTAAATTTAGTTCAACTGCTGTTCCTTTCAAAAAAGAAAAAAGGGTTGGGCTTTTCTATCATTATAACAGAATTTTGCATTTGTTTCAAATACCTCTTTGATCTGTACTTCTGCTGTAAAACATCTTTTAGAGTTGCAGTGTGGCACATTTGCGGATTACTTCGTTTTGTTTTGTTTTCAGCGCTTCTTCCCACAGATTAACATCTGTTATGTTATTCTTTGCTCCAGAGTCGATCATCATACTAACTGGAATTTCTCCGACCGTCAATATTATGTCTTTCACTTTAAAGATATAATCGCCACAACTCTCATCTTCATTGTCTGTGCAATGTACCTTTTATATTCCGTCATTATTTCCTCATCTGTAAGCTTTACCACGAACCATTTGGTTTATCTTACAACATTTCTGAAAATTTGAAATTCTCACACATTTCTGACATTCTTGTATTCGCATGGCTTATTTTGTCTTTACCAAAACGCACTGTCTTACCTCAATGGCATCATGCGTCACTTTAAGTTTGTCGACTTGCCTCGACTTGCCTCCATTTGCATTTGTCAGTGGCGCCAAGACTGTTGACAACCGCTTTCCAATGACACGTGTACTGTCCCATTGCATGTTCACGCGGTCTACAGCTCTTGAAATCTCTCTAATATAAACTATATTTCTTGTTCCAAAAACCTGAGTCTGACTGAGTTTGATTTGCAGGAGCGTATCAAGCGTACAAATTTGTTCACCAGTTTTTAACTCAGTCATAATAAAATGCCTTCAATCATAGTCTTTAGTCGAATTGGTCAACTGTTTAATTTTCAATGTGGGTTATTTTCTTGAAGTTATGTCGCGCAAAAGGAACATTCACTTTGTATTTGGAATATTTGGATAAATAGTCACAAGTTTTATAATTCTGGTTACGCTGTTTGGGTAATGTGGCCAACATATACTGGACGTCTGCTTCTTATCAGTTTTTTTTCTTCTTCTATACTATCTGCGTACAGGTGAAAAGAATGAAACCATTGGTGTCAATGCTTGACGGGTCATCTTCGCAAACAAATAGAAAAAATCCTCAATAATCCTGTAATTTTGTTTATTATTTTCTACCATTTCTCCTTCTGCTCGAGTTTACTTGTCGCTAATTGAAGTGTCCATAAGCTGGATTAAGCCAGGGTTTTATTAAAGGATTTAACCACATTACAGCATTCTTTTTGCAATATGCCTTTTTTTAATTCCTTGGAGGTTATTAGAACTGCATTACTTCATTACAATCTCTCAGGAGTTGTCTCTCATTGATTATGACTACACTACAACTGGGTCAATCAACATGACTATATGGCGATGTCAACTCTTTTGGCTAAAAATCGATTCTTACTATCACAGGAATGAACCCCGGTATTCAGTATCGAACTTTGTTGGAAACAATTTTTATTCCACAGTTATTATCACAAACTTTGTATAGTTAACCAAATTTAACCTGAAAGCTTTACTGCACTGTAGCTGCTACTCTCTGTGTTATTTGTAAAATTACTCTTTGCTACGCGTATCTTCAAAGCTCTGGAGCACTTACATATTCGTCTACCAATTACAAGATTCCCCATTTCCGCTCACAAAGGAATCGTCCCAACTGAAAGCTCGCTATGACGCCTCATGGGCTTATAATTATAGGTTACTGTATTTGATTAGGAAAATATGAACGAGTTTTTTTCGGACTATAGTGCACGACCTTTTAGAGTAAATTATTAATCGGAGAAAACGAGTTCATATTTTCCCATACAAATACGGTACACTTTATAATATATACTCATTTTATTACTTTAACTAAGGTTTAATTATGAAAAGACACACTATAAGAAGTAAAGTAATGGAATTTACGCAGTATTCTTAACTAAATACACAACCGAATCATGTGTCATCATTACACAATAACAATATTAATGCAGACATAACACCGCCCAGCGACCTTTGCACATCATCACGAAGCAGCAGGGAAGTTCTACAGACCCCCTGGCACAGACGAAATTAACCCTTCTAGACAAATAATTTCCGTAGAAGCCTCAGAATTCAAAAATAAAGCCTCCTACGCGAAATAATCCGAAAAATTCCCCCCAAATTTGCATTTTCGGACACAAAAAAAATAGCGGCTTTTTTGGGGGGGGTATTGTAAAATTTATTTGGCATTGCAAATTCCGACTGCAATTTTATGAGTAAATCTGATCAAGACCAACTCGATACCTACTACGCGGATCATGAAGATTAATCGTGACAAATCCGTGCGGTGTTGCCTGAGCGTGACTAAAGAAAATTTTAAACTTATTTATGTCCATATCGCCGTTGCACCAAGTTTGATGGATATTTCTTAGCGTGTGAGTATCAACGCCATTAAATACCGATAAAATATTACAATTATCTCTAATAACCTTCGGAATTTGCGTATATCGCTGCGTCACGTAAATCACATCGGTGTTCTTGTGTCGGCCACGCGAGAATATCCTGGCCGGATTAGTTTGCTTATCCAACATCACATCGTCGAAAACAACAAGATTATTAGTATCGCCATCTAAACTTTCTACTGATGGAGTTTCATTGATATCCGTTATAAATTCTATTGTGCCATCCTCAGTATTATCGCTAAATTCCTTTAGTACCTTATAACATCGCTGATCATCTACGGACGGCGCAACTAAATACAATTTGTCCCATTTTAGCCATCTCATTATCAAATTTAGCAATAACTGAGTTTTTCCAGAACCGGATGGTCCAATAATTATCATTCTAATCGAATTCGGTAGTGCGTCGACGTGTTTTACTTGCTCGCGTTTTTTCGTGGCTGAAAAATCAATTACATTCATGTTATTAGAATATTATGGATTCATATTGTGTTAAGTGTCGCACTCGAACTGCTACGCTAAATCCAATCGAAGTTGTCACGCGCAACAACAGGAATGCAATCAGAGGAGAATGTGCGGTTTGTGGAACAAGTAAATTTAGATTCGTTAAAAAAAAGATAGAAGAACCGGAGGAGACATTGCCGCCTCCATGAAAAATCTACCAGGATTGCCTTGGGCAAAATATCCCGGAGAGAAACATTTGCCAGGATACAATTATTGCGGGCCTGGCACAAGACTAGATATAAGACTTAACAGTAATAATCAACCAAATCCTGGCGAAGAACCAATAAACGCTATTGATAACGCATGCTACTATCACGATCTCGCATATCGCAGCGGAGATTTAGAACAACGACATCTCGCTGATGTGAAGCTAATTCACGCAATAGATGCCATTCCTAATAAAAATTTCAAAGAAAAATTAGTAACCTGGTTGATAAAAGGAGCGATGAAAGGTAAATTAGTCCTAGGTGCTGGTTAATTTATAATGGAGCAAATATATTATTCTCCGCGAGGATTCTGGAAAGGAAAATCAGCAATTGCCAAACTTGCCAAGGCTGCAAAAGTAAAACAATCCACCGCTGCGTTATGGTTATCAAAACAAGCTATTTGGCAAATTTATCTTCCTCCGCCTAAGAAAATACCATATGCGAGTTTCTCCGTCAGCGTCCCTAATGAAGTTCATCAAGCTGATTTAATGTTTCTTCCTCACGATACCGTTAATGGAATCACATACAAATATGTGCTAACTATTGTTGATATTGCTAGCAGATATAAAGAAGCGGAACCGCTATCAAATAAAACAGCAACGGAAATAGCAAATGCATTTGAGAGAATTTATTCTCGATCTCCATTGACATGGCCGAATCTTCTCCAGATTGATCCAGGACGAGAATTTCTTGGTGCGGTTACTGCGTTAATGAAAAAGAATAACGTTAAAATCCGTCGCGGTATTGTAGGTGTTCATCGCAATCAGGCCATCGTTGAAAGATTCAACAAAACACTAGCGGAACGATTATTCGGGTATCAATACGCGAGGGAATTTATCCAAGATAAACGATCTCACGATTGGGTAACAAGATTACCTCACGTGATTAACGCACTAAATAACGAGGTAACACGAACGATATCAATGAAACCTGCAATTGCAATTACAAAGGCAAAAATACCACTAAAGCGAGATTCTACTATTTCACCGGTACTGGGTAGCGTCACGGTTAGATATTTATATAGGGAGGGGGAAGCCGAAGGTGGCAGAAGAAGAGCAACCGATCCAAATTGGAGTGTTACAACGCATAAAATATCGGCTGTAACAAGATCATCAGGAAGACCAGCAATTTATTTTCTAGATTCATTAGCACCACAACGAGGATTTACCAAAGAGGAACTACAAGTAATTCCAAAAGATACTCAATTACCACCGTCGTCGTTAATGTGAAATCTAATCCTACCCAACTGAGATAATTTTCTTACTCGAGAAACAGCTAGATAAACTAAATTTGACCAGGAAATTCTATCATCAACAATCCAAACTTGGCCATCTACTGTTAATCCCTGTGACGAGTGAATCGTTGCTGCGTATCCGAGTTTCCACGGCGATCTTTCTGCGCTTATCGCATCATTGACAAGATTAATATCGACGAAAATAATATCGTTTAAAACCATTATTTTTTCTTCTCCACATGGCAAAGTAACATTAATATTTTGTTTTCTAGTATCATCTGGCCTATAGCACAACGGAACCTGCAACGTTGGAAATCTCTCACATTGAAGTTTAAATAATATTTTCTGAATAGCATCGCGAATAATTTTCCTACTAGCAACGATCAAATGATCTGGACGCCACAAATTTAGAAAATTATCCATCGAAGTTTCGTCTATTATTTTTCTCATCACATCACATTGAATTTTATTAGGTTGCAACCGAATTAGTTTTTTAAACTCAGTCAATAAATTATCATTAGATCTATAATCAGCGTCAATCTCTTCATAATAATCTACAAAGTTTCTAAGCCATCCATGTGGAGATTCACCATCAATAGGATCAGGTTGTCCATGATCGCCGCACATTATTACTGCGGTATTTTTTTCTTCTAGCCAACTCAGGAATGATTTTAATAAAACTAAATTTACTGTGCAAATTTCATCAAATATTATAATCTTGTTGATATATTTGTTTCCCATTCGAGCCGGATCCCACAATCCACCACTATATTTGAAATAACTGTGATACGTACAAGAATTAACGCCACGTTGTTTTATTTCTCGCGCTAATCTGTGAGTTGGAGTTAACACTATCATATCAGAGTTTGAAAATAAATTTATTGCTCTTGTTGTTTTACCACTACCGCCAGGACCATTAAGATAAACGAATTTGTTTCGTGAAATCGGATCAAACGCAGATGCGGCCGTTGATACTTCATCATATTGGTCTTTGTGAAACTTATCGCAATCTTCCACATCGGCGTCTTCACAATAGTCTAGAATATCCTCATTTTTTATTCTCCAAGTTCCCCAAGACCCATTAGCGATTAAATTTTCTAATCTGCACTGATATTTTTTATCAATATAAAATGAATCAGTTGCAACCCTAACTGCGATATCAGCAAATTTATTTATCATCGACAACAAATTAATACTCACATAAGCGAGCATCGATGATCTTAAATGAGTATACTGCGCGGATTCTCCATCGAGATAAGTGATCACGGTACCTAATTTTTCTCCATCAATAATAATATTTTCTCTGTTGCAAAATATTCCACGCGATACTGTATCGGCAATAATAAAATCCATCTCGGCATCATTGATAAATAACCTAGCGTGTCTGTGTTTATGATCAACTGATCCTCCTTGAGTAAATTTACCAATTATTTTTCTTCCAATATCTTTCGCGTTCTCACAATCCGTTGGCAACCACACTTCAGTTTGTTTCCTATAGGATATAATCGCTTCACTTATCGTCAGCGATATCAACATCGATGAATCCAGCATATATCTCAACAGCACTATGGGAATCCATCTTCGCTGATATAAATGCCGACCAAACCAAATATAACAAATCCTATGCAAATTCTCAGCAAGTTCGAATGAAGTAACATTAGCGAATCCTGTCATGACAAAATCAGGTAATGGTCCGTTAATTGCAACTCTCGTCATCTCGCTAGTAGGATGGCCGAATTTAGCAAAGTAATCCGCACAATCACCATACCCAAGGAAACTTCCAGGGTAGCACGCGCTCATATCAACGGAGATCATATCTTCGAAATTGTATTTGGTATTCCACAATCCTCCGTGACCATATTCGATACAGCTAAGTTGAATATCATTAAGAAACTCATTCCTTGTAGGTTTCCACGAATTTCTCTCTCTCGCGGCGTGAGCGGCAACAGACGGAACAGTAAAGCAATTTGTCAACAATCGATCTGGATTTGACGAATATTTCTCCGCGATATTTTTCATCGAATCGTGTAATAGTTCATCACGGTAAATATCTCCGCACGGCAAGATAAACTGATCATATTTTTCTTCGCTAGAAAATAACCAAACTGATATTGGATCGGACTTGGCTAATAATTTGATATATCTAAACATTGCATCGGAACTATCTTTCCCAGATTCCACGGGATAAAACTTAACAACACGAACTCGTGGAAATATCATCACTGACTGGGTCCACGCGTGTGAATTATGATCAACAATTTCGATTGGATTTCCTCGAGATTTATACGGCGACGAGTATAATATTTCACCCGATAACGTTTTAACCGTAATAGGAAATTTAAGTTTCCTACTCAACGCAGCAACATCATCGATTGATGCGCCATCAACAACCGTCCTTGCCCATAAATTAATTTTATCCAATCTCAATTGGGTTAGACCGGATCCGCGACGGGCATTCCTCATATGTTCGATAACTCTCTCAGCTACGCAATTTATCATCGGCGACTCTTTCATCGCTGGTAGATTTTTCGCGTCAGGATTATTATTCAGCCGATAAATTCCATAAACAACAGCGCTAGAAGGATAAGCTCTAGCATAATAAGGACCATCAATTCCCAATAACAATCCCGGTTTCGAATTTTTATCAAGAACGACGTTTTTCTTACCGCCGCGCACTGGATCTCGTTTATCGCGAATAATCCAAGTATCGTCCGGCATTTGTGCAATAAATTTTATTCCAAAGATAAATCGCTCATCCTTGTGTTCGGATTTTATGTGTTCGATTATCTTCTTCGCTCGCTCCAAATTCATCGTAGCATCAATAAAGTTAGTTTTCCACGTCGACCAAACATGAATCGCTCCATCGTCGAAAAATTCTTTTTTTGCACGATCAACTTCAGGAATTATATATTCTGCCTCATCAAGATCAAATAAATCCATTATTATATTTTAGACAAATGTTTAAATTATAATGAAGCAATGTGCGTGGATAATAGTTGGATCAACAAAGTCATGTGACAAATCTTGTAGAGGTGAATATTGCGGCGCTCACATGTATGAAGTTCGACGAGGTAACAAAGGACCACAGCGATGTTTAGTTTGTCAAGTTGGTATTCGAGGAAAGACAAGATTGTGTTTCTCTTGTGGTGGAAAGAAATATCGTGAATTACGAAGATATTACGAAAAGAAATCTTCCTCAGTAATTTCTTGTGAAGAAGATTATATTAATCGTTTCAAAGCAAATTATGATTTAGAAGTATAAAATATTATATATGGAAGTAAAATCAACGATTCCTATGAGAGAATATAAATCACATCCCATCATTGATGATTATGAGGCATCCAAGGATGGAAATGTGAGATATATCAGAACAAAAAATCTTGTTGGTAATATTAATATGAATGGATATCTTAGATTTACAATTCATAAAAATAATAATCGAAGAAAAACAAATTACTTCGTTCACAGATTTGTGTTCGAATGTTTCCATGGAATCATCAAGGATAATTTGGTTATAGATCACATTGACGGAAATAAACTCAACAACAAACTTTCCAATCTTCGAGCTGTGACTCAAAGTGAAAATTTACTTAATAGCAACGTCGTTGGGAGGCATCCAAAAGATGCCAAGGCAGTCAAATCGATAAATCAAGAAACAAATGAAGAAATTGTATTTGTGTCGATATATGCTGCTGCGAAGTATTATGAAATTAGTTCAGTATCAATATGGCGAGTAGCTGAAGGAATAAACCACAGAACATTTTCTTACAATTTTGGTGAGTGGATCAAATTCTCCTATGTTCCAATAATATTTGACGACGACGAAGAATAATTGAATACTACAAAATTAGTATAATGGAAGAAGAAATAATAAACGACATCATTGTGGCAATTGATGATCTGAAAAAAAAGATAGATCTCCCATCTGATCTAGATACAAATAAAATCAGATCAGAATTCGAAACAATTATTCTAGGGAGACTCGAATATAAATATACCCTGCCGTCAGAATATAAATTAATAAAGAAAATTCAAATCGCGATGTATCAATCACTTGCGACAGTCAGCGATGATCACATCGAGGATTTTGTTAAATTATCAACGCTAGTAGAAAAAGCTAGATTAATTTTATCCGACGCATATGAATCAAGAAAAATTACAAGTTCACGCGTTAGACAGTTGAAAAAACTTGTTGATGAGAATAAAGCAAGAGAATCTCTGATTCCTAAGACGGCATAAATTTCACAAAATAAAAAAAAAAGATTAATTTTTGAAAATTCTCCTGGATTTTATTTATTTTTTTCGCCATTTTTTCCTGGGATATAGATTCACGATTTTACCAACAAACTAATACTCAGCGTTTCTCCGCGAACATCAAGTAAATTTCCATCTTGATTTGTTAGTTTGAAATTTATTCTTGATAATAATCGATTATGACAGCGTAGGTAAAACGGATTAACCGGCTCCTTTATTATCAAGTAACCAGGAGAGACGTTAGGAGAGAATGTGTATAATACAAACCCCTGCTCCGCTCTTGATATTGCTGGATCAACATTATAGCTACCTTCCACAACATCGGCGTGAAGATAAACAGCAATCACTTCGGTTATATTAACTATCCCAGGAGAAATGTGTCTCCCTTGTCCAATTCCATCATTATCATGCATCAAGATTGATTCTGCTTGTGTTTTCTTCTTAACCCAAGCGTCATGCAATTTAGGAAATAACTTATCAGTCGTATCAGTGACAAATTTTCTCATCTCATCAACATTGTAGCCGGGAAATTTATAATTTGGCAACGTCCTTTCGGTTAGATTATGTCGTTGCATAAACGCGTTAATGATAAAACCCATACCAAAGACGGCGCTGTTTTGTATATAGCCCGTTGCTAATTCGTTAATAAGTTCCATATCAGCAGCTAATTTATTTATCCGCTCTGTTGTAATTATAATTTCGTTGCATGAAGTTTGTACGTTAAATACACAATCTTGGAAATAATGTTCTAACAGTTTCTTTTGTATTTCGTATTCGTTGATAATTTTAACAAATAATATTGTAATGCTATCCTCGAACAAATCTAGCATATAAACTGATCCTGATGAAAAATCAAGACTCGCCTTAGTTTGTTCATACTGATCAACAAAGTCCAAGTCAAGTCCGTGGAAGTTTTTTTCATTGCTGATGAAGTCGGACTTCTTTGGTTCTGGTGTTGTTATTCTACCCGGCGGAATATCAGGCCAGCCTAATACTGTTCTGATAGATGAACGATAAATATCTACCATATACGGCGACGATACTTCAATGATTGATGATAACGTTGGTTCATGTGCTGATATCTTTATTCCTGGATTAGCATCGCCAGTAATATTCGATATTCTAGTGTTGAATTCTTTATCAATCTGCTCTATCTCATAGCTGCCGGTTGGTATACTAACGACAAACCAACTAGGAGTTCCATCGGCGTGTTTCTTATCAGCAACAACAAGTGAATTGTTTGATAATAATTTACCGAATGATTTTGATCTGATATTAGGCCAGCTATTATAAACACGCAATTGTATCAATGCCATTTCCTTGACGCTAATTGGAGTTGGAAAACTAATACTAAATTCTGGATTAGTTGAGCTTAGTGATATTAACGTTGTTGTCGGCGGTGTTGTGTTTGTCACTATCTGGACTAACTCGGACATTATTAATATTTATTTGTTCAATCTCAGAGTAGATGCTGATCATCGAATAAAATTCTATATCGGATATAACTCCATCGTTGAGACTTTCGGAAATCAGCGATGATAACTTCGAATATGCGTCGTTAATTTTAGTTAGTTTATTTTTGTACGATAATAGTTTCTCGCTGGTGCATGAAGATATTTTTCTTGCAATAATATTGAGAACGCCAGCTATCGTTGTTGTTGATGAAATTATTATTGTTGCTACGATCGGCGCGATTGTTGTTACTACGGATAAAACAATACCCGCGCCGGCGATTATTGCTGATGCGGTATAAACAACAACATCAATAATAACTAATCTGCGCTGGTATTTCTTTATTTTTATTTGATACTCGTCTATTTGTTTTTTTAGCGAATCTTGCCATGATCGCGCAAGATTATATCGATAATCTGATGCGGTCATTATTAGTTATTTATCCAACCAATTTGGATTGTGTTCTCAGATTACCCCACTCAACTAAATATTCGAATATTACGATATAACTAACTGGTCTCATGATTGTTCTATCTAATGACGTTAATGTGAAAGTTCTAGTTTTATTTTTGTCCGTTTGAATAATGTAAAATCCAGGAAAAAACGTATGAAAATCATCTTCTTTTTCGTGTATCATAAAATCTATTTGTGATAAAACATATATTCGATATATACCATCAAATTTCGGAGTAAATGTAAATTCATTATAATCAATTGTCCAAAAACCACTTATTTCGTGAGTCGCAAACGATACGTGACATTGTAACTTATCTGTTGCTACTTCATCAGGTATCGCGATACGCGCCAGTTCAGGAATATTCAACTGTGATAGTTTTGTGTTGATGTTAAGAATTTCTCTGTCGTATAATACTTCATCGACCTTTTGATTAATTTTTATAGAAAGATCATTTAATTCTGTGGTGATTTTTAGAATGGATGATTTATCGAATTTTTCATTCATTGCTGCATTCACCTTAGCAATTTCTTCGTTGATAGATTTTACTTTCTCATTGATATCATCAATTGTTTTTTTATCAACTTTTTCTTCTATCGCAGTATTTATCTTAGTAACATCTGCGAGAATATCATCATTAGTTTTCTTTTGTTTCTTTTGGATATTGTCGTGTATTGTTTTATCAACTTTCTTAATTGCGATTTGGCGTACTGCGTTGATATCTTCAATGATCTTAGTATTATCTTCGTTGATTTTCTTGTGAAGATCGTCGTGTGCTGATTTATCGACTTTCTGATCACGAACCGCGTTAATATCATCAATGATGGATTTTGTTTTCTCGTCGTGTGATGATTTATCAACTTTCTGAAGCATTGCGGTATTTATATTTGTAACATCGGCGAGAATGTTATTAACGTCCCTGGTTGTTCTTGTTAGTTTTTCACCAAGATCGTCGTGTGCTGATTTATCGACTTTTTGATTTGCTAATCCACGAACTGTTTCAAAGTCCTTGCTAATCTTAGTAATATCATCACTGATTTTCTTTGTTTTTTCGTCGTGTGATGATTTATCGATTTTTTGATTTGCTAATTCACGTACCGCTTCAATATCATCACTGATGGATTTTATTTTCTCGTCGTGCAATGATTTATCAATTTTTTGAATCGCTAATCCACGAACTGCGTTAATATCGGCGAGAACGTTAGTAACATCCCTGGTTGTTCTTGTTAGTTTTTCACCAAGATCATTGTGTGATGTTTTATCAACCTTTTGATGCACTAATCCGCGAACTGTTTCAATATCCTTACTGATTTGATCAATATCATCGTTGATGGATTTTGTTTTATCATTATTCTGATTAACCAACATACGCATTGAAACAACATCAGCATTAATTTTATTTGTTTTATCGCTAAGATCATCGTGTGACGTTTTATCAGTCTTCTGGAATGTTAGTACGCGCACTGCTTCGATATCTTTATACATTTTAGCAATATCATCATTGATGGATTTTGTTTTTTCAACAAGATTATCATAATCATCACTTCCACGTAACGATTCGATATGTTTATTGATTTTTGCAATATCATCACTGATTTTATTTGCTGTCTTGCTAAGATCGTCGTATAATACCTTATCGCCTTTCTTATCCATTGTGGTTTTTATTTCAGAAACGTCAGCGATAATATTAGTAATATCTTCGTTGATCTTTTCTACGCTATCAATGAGGTTATCGTGCAATTCCTGATCAACTTTTTTCTTTGTTAGTTGATCTGCGACGAATGAAGTATCAGTTGTTTTCTTTGTATTATCATCAACTTTATTGCTAAGTTGTTTTAAGGTTTCATCAAGTTTTTTAAGATCATTAGTTAGTTTAGTTAACTGTTTTGTAAGTTTTTCCTGATCTTCATTGTAGACTGCTTTATCCAACTTTAGCAATAATGTCGCTGATAGTTCTTTATCGGATTTTTCTACATCTGCGATATTTGCTTTTGATGGTAAACTTGCGATAATATTAGTAACGTCAGTGATAGATTTTGTTACTGAATCCGATAATTGAGTAAATTGTTTGATGCGTTCGTTATATTCATCTCGGCTAATCATATCAGTTACTTTGACATTACTAGTTTGTAATCGACCTTCGGTATTTTGAAAAACAGCAATTTCGCCAGGATTTATTTCTGCTAACGATAGAAGATTGTTAATGTCTTTCTTGGTTGCAAAATTTGATGTATCGATTTTTTTTTCTTCATCTGTTTCTTCTTTCTTTCTAAAGAGAGATCTACCATAAATGTCAACCATGATATTTATCTACGGTATATTCAAATAAAATTTTGTGATAAGGGCGGGATGATTTTGAAATTGCATCAAGAACGTTAATTGATTCTGGACCGCATATTGGTGGATCGGTTGATGTTTGCGTTGGAAGTGTTGAATACCAAACTGGAAGTTTCAGCGAGGAAATATATTTGAAAAATTCGTTTGGTGGCGCTAATCCGTATGAATCAAAATAGATGATTTCGCGAGGATTAATTGCGTACGCAACCCAGTGAGTCCCAGGACCGGAATTTTTATCGAGGTTTATTATTCCTGTCTCGGTGGAATTTGGTTTGTTAGGTAGTTGATCTCGCATGAATACTCCTCTAAAAAACTTTATTTTCTTTTTCTTTGCTTCATTGATTAAATCTAAATTCGATGATGGCGTGATGATCTTAGGCCGGATCCGTACATTGGAGGTCTTCCTAGTCTCAGGCCGGATCCGCGATGGTATTTTTTTTTGTCGTATCTTCCTCCGGTAATTTTTTCTGCTATTTTTTTAACTCCAAATCCTAATAATGGTCCTGCGATCGCAGATAATATAGGCAATAGGAAAGGAAGGAATCCACCTACCTTGATCATGTCTTTCACTGCGCCAATTGAGAGAGTTACATGAACATTAGCATTCGCTGCCCTAGCTCTACTAAAACGCTCATGCTGACCTCGTGTCAATGATAGTTTGTTAGGACCACCATGAATTTGATTATTTTTCAAAGTTAATTTCAATCCTCGCCGTGCCGCTTGAAGTTTTTTTATCTGACCCGGGGTCAGTGTCACGCTAACGTGTTCGTATGGCATATTAATAATCACTTTATCTAAATTTAGATTTTATCACATATTTTCCACCGGCGCGTCGATGATTCTCATTCTTCCACTAATGCCTTCTAGGATCATTGTTCTATCACTAAGAATAACCGCAATGGCTCTCGCTGGCCCTCCAGTGTTAATTCTTGCTTTGAAATGAATATCGACAACCGACTGCTTTACCAAATCAAGATGTTCCAGGGAAAAATAATAGATGGGATAAAGAGTATTAAAATCCAATTGTGATATTTGCAATCCGGTATCAATATTTTGATCGCGACCCATGTAACTTAATAATCGATGATACGCACGTGCAGTAGAATAATTAGCAAAATTGATAGCTATTTCCTCGGATGGTTCTTGTTGGCCATTTATTCTCAACGATACGTTTGTTGCCTCAAATTGATCAAATATCATGTGACTGTGAGTTTGATCGTATCTATTTGCATTTTGAAGAACAATGAAGATATGCCTGGGCGCTGAAACACCTTGCTGTGACGCAATTCGCCAAGTGTATATTCCGTTCATATTAACATCGGAGGAGTCGGTTGTTGTTGTTAGCCAGGACATTATGGATTTTCCTCCTTGATTCATGAATGATAATAATTTTTCTTCTTCGCGAATTGATGGTGTTACTGCTGGCATCCACAAAGTAATTTTATTTAATGTTACCTTACCAGCATCACCCGCATCTCGCCAAATGGCTCTATCATTACCCGCGGCGTCTCGAATAAAGGAGATTGTATGCTTTGCTCCATAAATAACTTTCCTGAAATGCCGGCAAAATCCAAAAATGTGAGACAACGGAATTGCACAGGAGAAATTATTCTCGCCTCCAACTAACATTTTCTTTCGCGTAGCAAATCCAAGATTATAATTTTCAGTTTGATTAATTATCATATTTTCAACATCAACATTAGCATTGCCGGCGTTATTATTCGGACGTCTAACAACAAACGGTTTAAATATCGGCGCATTAGAATTATCCTTAGCAAACATCATACTAGGACCAGCTGATCTGGTAAAATCATCCGAGTATCTTGCTAGGCCTATAATCGTTGTTGCTACATCAACATTGTCAGTGATTGATTCAATCTCTCTTCCATCAATCATGTAAGTGGCACTCTTGAATAATGCCATGATACCGTTATTGACAAATCCAACGTTAAAATCTGCAGCGTAGTTGGTATTATCGGTTTTATTAAGTATCCCAACAACCTCGATATACGCCTCAGACGGAAGAAAATATCTTGTTGTGTCGTGAACTTGAATTTCCTTGCGATTAGGTGTATTTGGTTCAACTACATCGTACGAGAAATACTGAAGATCTCGTATTGATGTGTCTCTACCTACTGGCTCGTCCATGTCAAACACTTCATTTGACACTTGTGAAAACATTATTACTAATGATATCGTCTAAAACGAAGACCATCCCCTGAAACAAAACTTGTATTTCCAAGATTTGTGTTTGCAATCTCATGAGCTAGATTTGTGTTTGCAATCTCATGAACTAGATTTGTGTTTGCAATTTCATGTGCTATATTCGTCTTAGCAACTTCCTGCGCCATATCATTTATTTTCTTATTTGCTGCTTCATTTATGGTTTTGCTAATTTCTGGTGGCATCTCTCTAGTGATAGGTAATCTGACTGGTCTTTTTTTACGTATTAAATTTAATATTTTATCTTTGACAGCGTTGAATCCTTTACTAGCTAAATTACTAATGCCAGAAACAGCAGTCTCGCCAATCTTTCCTATTGCTTTTAATCCTAGTTGTTTGATCACTGGACCAATTTTAGGTGCTACTCGCGTGACAAAACTTCCAATAATATCGCCTAATCCATTACCGTGAATATATTTATATACTGGCAATCTAGAGTTTACTACGCGAACCAATGCTGGTCTGCGTTGATGTTTATGAATAATCATATTATTTCAATTGTGTTGATTTAATCAATAAGTTCGCCGATGAGATCTTTATAAATGTGGGAATCAATTACACCACCGCGAAATAATCGCTGACAAATATCTGATGCCTCGTTGATTATTTCGTGAGAGTTATTTCCGGCTCGCTTTCCTCCGATTAATACTTCAAGACGAGACACGTCGTTGACAACACTGTCGGGGCAAACAGTATATCCAGTTCCATATTTTGGTTTTGGTGATGACGATGGCGAGAAAAATTTTTCTTCTTCTTCTTCCCTTGCACGCAAGACTTTTGCTTGTTTGTAAAAATGTTCGAATCCGGGATGATTAGGATCTATTTTCTCCCCCCTTGAAGCAAAATACACAGCAAGTATCCATTGTTCGGGAGTGTATTTATCCATTTTGTTAGGTTGTAAATATTTACCTCTTTCATCATATCTAATGGCAACATCAATTGGTCTTAAATATTTTAGTTTACTAAGTCCAGTTGGTGTAAAATCCTCCATGGGATTTTTGTCAGAAAGTTCTAAAAATTCTACTGGTCCAGTATAAACCGGTTCATTTACAAATCTTTCAAATATTTTATATCTTTCATCATCGCTTTTAACCTGAGGCAAATTAAATTTTATCCGATATATTGCTTTACTCCATTTTCCTATATAATTATAATATCTCTCTCCATTCGGCGTTAAATACAATTCAGTATTTCCAAAACTTTCCCTTGCATAATATCCAAGACTACTAAGATCATCAGCGGCAATTTTTTCTAAATTTTCATTTATCACAGCAAAACCTTCTGGTTTAAAAAATTTAAGTTTCATACTCGCGAGAGGATCTGGTTTTGCTAATTTTGTTTCTAATTCTTCTCTTTCTTCTTCTAATTGTTCTTGTTGTTTTTCTTTTTCTTCTTCATCTCTTATTCGTCGTAGTTCTGCTCTTTTTTCTTCTTCTTTTTCTTCTTTTTCCCTTTTTAGTTTTTCTTCTTCTGTTTCTTCTTCCGCAAATAGTTTTCCGAATTCCTTTTTTATTAGTTCTTCTTCCTGCCAACTTGGAGGTGATAACGGTTTTCTAGATTGATATAATTCTTCCTCTTTTTCTTTTTCTCTTCTTAATAATTCTTGTTGTACAGTTTGTAATTGTTTTTGTAATGTTAGTACTTGTTTCTGCATTTGTGCTTTATCCTGACGCGATCGTGCTTTATCCCGACGCGCCTGTTCTTGTCCTTGATGAATTTGCTCAAGTTGATCAGGAACAATTCTAGAGTGTTGCTCAATATCTCTTGTCATAGGAATAAGCCCAATATCTCTAAGTTCCTTATCTTTCGTTTGTTTGCCGTATGCTACTTGTTCGATAACTCCGGTGACTGGACTCAACCACTTCGATGATACTTCACCAATATGATGTTGCTCGTCATCGTACTCACGAACTTTTTTCTTAAATAATTGTTTTGTCGGAATAAGTTTCTTTACTGCAGCTAATTGCTCTCGCGCTAATCTAGCCGAGTGAGGCTCTCCAACTCTACTAGTTTTTTTACTCATCTTATTTTCAATGATATTGTTTTATTGTGAAATAAAATTAGCATCTGCAACCCAAATTCAATTACGGCAAATAAATTTTACAATACCCCCCCCAAAAAAGCCGCTATTTTTTTTGTGTCCGAAAATGCAAATTTGGGGGGAATTTTTCGGATTATTTCGCGTAGGAGGCTTTATTTTTGAATTCTGAGGCTTCTACGGAAATTATTTGTCTAGAAGGGTTAATTTCGTCTGTGCCAGGGGGTCTGTAGAACTTCCCTGCTGCTTCACGATCTCGACATTAGTTAACAAAGAAGTGTCATTTGGTCTACTTAATTAAATTTTAGCGTTATATTGTGAATGAATGCGCTTTGCAACAACTTTTTCAGTTGGTCTGGATATATTTTGTCGATTCCACTAAATTCAGCTGGTTATGGACTGGATTTATTAGCTATGTCAATACCACACGAAGTACATGCGATTTGAGCAGTGAGGAGCGCACCTTGATTCAACTGCACGTGTGTTTATGGTCTGTCGTTGAATGACATCGCGTGTATCGCTAGCCTAAATCCGAAACATTGTATCAAAAAGTCAAAGCGGAAAATTGCAAATCAGCTGGTGTGTGACAATCCATTCAGCCAGCAGAAAGATGAATTCTTCGATATCTTGGTTTATTGGCTCTGAGACTGGTGCTTTTCTACAAAAACTTTAGTTCCATTTTTTTGTCCATCAAATTTACTCTTTTGACGTATTGATGCAATGTAATGGTACGTTTCTGATAGATTTATGCTAGACGGTAGCCTCAGTACGCTTTTCTATGCTATTTACATTGACCCCAGAGGGCACTGGTTATAGTAGGAAACAATACATTTGCGAAAAGTTACGAAAATTTCTACTAAAG
Source organism: Sinohyriopsis cumingii (assembly GCA_028554795.2). Taxonomy (NCBI): domain Eukaryota; kingdom Metazoa; phylum Mollusca; class Bivalvia; order Unionida; family Unionidae; genus Sinohyriopsis; species Sinohyriopsis cumingii. The sequence continues at coordinate 110,627,940 of CM068828.1, forward strand.
AAATTTTTATACGATCAGATTGGTATTTTCAATACTGCACCTCTCACGTTTGTTATGAACATTGTGAATATCATTGGTTTGCTTCTTTGAAAGATTCATTTGTGACTCAGTAAAGCCATCCACGTTATTCAGTTTATCATCTCTACGTTCAAACAGACAAAAACGCTTCTTTAGTTCATCCACAAATTATCTAATAAACTAAAACCCAAATCGTCTACTACATGAGTGTACATGGTTTGTTAGGAAGTAGTCCCTTATACACTATACCATTTTCGACCCACGTGTTTTGAAATATTAAGGTGTTCAGTATCGCAAAATACTGAACGATTCTGACAATGTAAAGTTAACGGTGAAAAAATGAGCAAATAATACAATTTTATACTCTGTTAAAGGGATTGACGACTTTCAAGCTGAAGAAAAATGTTCAGTTATGAGTGATGTATAAATTGATGTTTACAAGTTCTACTTGAGAAATGAACGAAAGCCTTTTGGTAGAAAGGGGAATTTGTCATTCGTCAGCAGAGGGACCTAATGCAATGCGGGAACATCGCGTTGAATGAGACGAAAATAAGCAGGTCATTGCACCTAGTGATACAGTCCAGTAACTGAACAACATAATACCTAAAGCAAAGAATATTAAACGTTGAACGTAAACAATGATTGCATCGGTCAAAGGGATGTTTCATTTTGTATCTCTATTACTGACGGTGAACATCTCTTGTACGTCGCTCCGTATTTCAAGGGTAACCATCCCAGACTTTGTTAACATTGTCCGCCAGCAGTTGAGGGTTCCATAGCCAGTCAGAATATTGCCTGCAAACATTGTTTACAGTAACATTATAAAGTCACAATATCAGATTTTTTTAAAATCTGATTTCTTTTCCAATTATTGGTAAATAATGGAAATGAATGTACTGATCTATATACAGAGATGCCTCCGATGAAAATGACATTTTTAAGAAGAAATTTAAAATGAAATGTCTGAGTTGTGATTTGGATTTTGAACGTAGCTTTAACGATTTGAGTCATAATGCTAAAGTGTCTGCAGTGTGGCACTTTATAGTGATGTCTAGCACTGGAGCATCATGCTGCAGACATGTGGCATCATGTCTCACCCAGTCGCATTATCCTGACACCAGGCCGACCAATCTTCACCAACCTCTTAATGCTGAGCGCGAAGCGAGACAGCTGCTAGTACCATTTTTAATAAGTCTCTGGTATGACTCGGAAGGGCTCGAAACCGCGACCACCCGCATCCGAGGCGGACGCTCTAATCACATAGGCCACCTGAGCGGTCTAAATCGAAAATGCGTTGTGCAATGCAGTCCCACCTCTCAAGTCTTGCATTATATCGCATTTATTGCTTTATTTATTTAAGACAATTGAATGCATTTTTAAAAATGAAGTGCAATCATGCAGTTTGTAATTGTACCGCACTATTCCATTTCTGCATATGATTACTTTGTGCAACAACAAATCAAAGAGGAGGCTGTGTGTACGCCAGGGTCAGTACACAATCACTCGCAGTGAAGGGTAAGTCCACACCAGAACTTGTGAAAAACCTAATCAATGCGGAGGGTGTCCACACCGATTTTCGATGATGGATGTCACAGTGGCTGGAGTTATTCACTTACAGAAAGGAATCAAAAGCATAAAAAACTTGCAATTAAAAATCGCATATCCTCTGACCTTTTTCGAGTAGTTCCATTCACTGCGATAGGATTCCTCTTAATGTACTAAATGTTATGTCACAAAAACAGATTTAACGAAGTTATTCAGCTATGATCATGCACTGTTGTCTCTGACTCACATGTTTGAGGCATAACTCCCAAGCGTCGCTCTCGATTAATGAGATAAGATGCCAAGCGTTATCATGATTATCGGGAATTGTGAACTCGTCTATTTTCTCTTGTCTTATAATGTTCATTTTGTTATTAAAATACACTTGTAAATGCACAATGATTTAATCATTATATTTTCAGCAACGAGAGAGAGAGAGAGAGAGAGAGAGAGAGAGAGAGAGAGAGAGAGAGAGAGAGAGTAGAGTATATTATGGGTTTTACTGTATCAAAGTATAAAATAATAATATTTACTCTATTACACGATATTGCTTTCATTGAATAATCATAGTGAAGGGGATGTCATTTTCAGCAAGAGGGACTGTGAAGTGGCAAATTTCTGGTGATCTAACAAGAATACATTAGTAGAGACCAGAGAACCATTAATTAGATTTATGGAGACAAGCGCGTATCATATCGCCATACTACCGTGTACGGTAATGTTCTTTAGAGGGAGAATTTTGTTCCTAATTAAGCATTTGTTTATACAGCAGCCGAGCGGACTATTAGGGACAAGGAAAACTTCATTTTTCATGGTAAATTGTCGCAATTGAGAAATCGCAGAAACTCTGTTACTCAAACTACCAGGTCAAGCTGACCCTGACTTTGGCACCTCTGGAAAAAGGCGGCAGAGATATTTGATTCTGATTGGTTACGTTAAATAAGGGGCGTGTTTCCCACACAAAATTTTCTGGGTTTAAAAATTGCCACATCGGAAATTCTAATCAATCTAAGCTTTTCTACGTGAGAAACCAGAGTAGGCTCCGGGGGATTTGCAAGAAATTCCTCGTAAAAAGAACTGTTGTCCAAAGGGGACTATTGTCGAAAGGAACCGACGAACTAATTTGCCGATTAGAAGGAGGAACGTTGAAAGCAAAGGTAGTGTGACAATTCCATGTAATTTGTTGATACCATATATAATGCTTTGCTGAAGTTATTTACTTGTATTTGCATGAATCTTTTTTCACCATTCGTGTAATAATTTGCTTTATGAAGTATAACTGTGTTGAGTTTATGCATAGGAAGTCGTACATTAATCTTCTTTAGGTAAGTTTGACGAATTGTTTGAATTTGTCGTCTTGTTTACATAAGAATTATGTTCTAAGAATTTAATACATTACATTAGTTATTAGGATTACGAGAATCCGTGTGAATTCACCGAATTTAGAAGATTTCACGTATGATTAAGAATAAGTGTGTATTGACTGAAATGATTTAGTAATTGATTGATGTGATGTATCCTATTTATTCGCTGTGTAAATTGAGGCTGGCTCAGAACCCAGGCCTCGTGTATGTGTTAATGTGTAAGGTCAAGGCGTAACGAATTAGCCATTTGACTAACTAGGGTCATTATAGAACATGTGGAGTCGATTGATAGCCTTAGCAGCTATTTAGCACTGATAATAAAATCTGATAACGGTGGAGAATAATGAAGAATTAACTTTTCCATAAATAACGGGAAATTTCGGTTGTCTCTATTTATATTTATTTAAAAGGGAGAAAATAGCTCCCGAGACGTATAATCCTGAGACGTATAATCCTGAGATGTATTATTCTGGGACGTATGATGTGATGTTATTCTGAGACGAATGCTGAGAAGTATAGAGATAAGTGCAGTGAGAAGTATAATCCAGTGACGCAATCCTGCGACGTATTAATTTCTGAAACGTATTCTGAGAGTATCCTGAGAGGGATGGTGGAAAGTATCATCCTGAGATCCAAGCGTCTGAACAGCTACAGTGGCAGCAGAACAACCGAGGACGAACAGGTTATGCAATTGTACAAGACGTTGACTTCGATTGTTCACTCGATCCTATGATGAACTAAATCTATCAGTAACAGATAGGCTATTTTATTTAAATCTATTTGCGTTTTCTTTGTATTTCGGTGAAAGTTAAATTTCTAAAAGCAGAGTATATTCCTGATGTAATGAATTTTCACAGTGTTTTTATGTGATTGATTAAATTGTTTGTTTACATGTACGGGGGCTCGTGTTGGTTTGTTATATATACCTGCTCAGATCTCTATCTATTTCACATATAAGTTTCACCACTTATATTTATATTTACTCGAACCGGGCAATAACATCGAGGGCGGTCAACCCCTAAATAACGAAAACCAAATTTGGCGGGACACCCACCAGGGAAAATTCCCCCCCCCCCCCATTACAGGGACTTAATGCAATGCGGGAAGACCGCTTTGAATGAGAGAACAAAATAAGCAGGCCACTGTACCTAGTGATGCAGTCCAGAAAGTGAACAATATAGTATCTAAAGCATAGGAGATTAAACGTTTCACGTCAACAATGATTGTATCGGACAAAGGGATGTTTCATTCTGTATCTCTATTACTGACGGTAAACATCTCTTGTACGTCGCCCGTATTTCAAGGGTAACCATTCCAGACTTTATTAATATTTTCCCCCAGCCGTTGAGGATTCCATAGCAAGTTAAAATATTGCCTGCAAACATTGTTTACAGCAACATTATGTAGTCACAATATCAGAATTTTTAAAATCTGATTTCTTTTCCAATTATTGGTAAATAATGGAAATTAATGTACTGATCTATATCTACAACTTGAATCATAACGCTTTATTGTATGCAGTGTGGCAGTTTATATTGATGTCTAGCACTGGAGCATCATGTCTCACACAGTAGCATTATCCTGACACCAGGCCGACCAATCTTCACTAACCTCTTAATGCTGAGCGCCAAGCGAGGCAGCTGCTAGTACCATTTTTAATAAGTCTCTGGTATGACTCAGAAGGGCTCGAAACCGCGACCTCCCGCATCCGAGGCGGACGCTCTAACCACATAGGCCACCGGAGCGGTCTAAAATGAAATTCGTTGTGCAATGCAGTCCCACCTCCCAAGTCTTCTATTATATCGCATTTCTTGCTTTATTTATTTTTGTCAAGTGAATGTATTTTTAAAAATATAGTGCAATAATGCAGTTTGTAAGTGTACCGCACTATTTCATTTCTGCATATGATTACTTTGTGCAACAACAAATCAAAGCGGAGGCTGTGTGTACATTGGGGTCAGTACACAACCAGTCGCAATGAAGGGTAAGTCTACACCAGAACCTGTAAAACAAACTGATCAATGCGGAGGGTGTCCATACCAATGTTCGATGACGGATGTTATAGTGACTGGAGTTACTCACTTCCAGAAAGAGCATAAAAAACGTGCAATTAAAAATCACATATCCTCTGACCTTTTTCGAGTAGTTTCATTCACTGCGATAGGATTCCTCTTAATGTACTAATCTTATGTCAAAAAAAACAGATTTAACGAAGTTATTCAGCTGTGATAACGCACTATTGTCACTGACTCACGTGTTTGAGGCATTACTCCCAAGCGTCGCTCTCGATTAATGAGACAAGATACCAAGCGTTATCATGATTATCGGGAATTGTGAACTCGTCTATTTTCTCTTGTCTTATAACGTTCATTTTGTTATTAAAATACACTTGTAAATGCACACTGATTTAATCATTATATTTTCAGCAACGAGAGAGAGAGAGAGAGAGAAAGAGAGATATCGAGAGAGAGCGAGAAAAATAAAAGAGAGAGTAGCGTATATCATGGGTTTTTATTGTATCAAAGTATAAAATAATCATATTTACTCTATTACACGTTATTGTTTTCATTGAATAATCATAGTAAAGGGGAAGTTAATGGATACATGTTACAACAATAGGCGATTTCGGATTTATTCATCATATTTGATATAACTTTCTGAAGACAGAGTGCACACATTGTCATTAAATTCATATTCTCATAAGAAAACTAGAACTTTCTTTCAGCTGAAAGTTCAAATATTTCAAAATAGAAACTTGATTTCAGTTTCATTGACAATTATCAATAAACAATGAAAAAAGTGCGAAATTAAGTACCCGAGATACGAAATTTTCAAAATTATAAAGTATTTAGAAGAACAGACTAACTTTTAAACAAAATCTTAAGTTTAATTTATTTTAGTCTATACTCTACTTCTAAAGCTGATTGTTTTAATAACAAATAATAGGCTACTTGAGCCTTGTACAAATTTCATTTGAAGAATCAATCACAACCGATAGATCAAAGCAAGCAGTTATACCTTTTTCAAATCGAGGTAATTAAAGAAATGCATAAAATATGCTTTTAATGATTATTATAGAAAAAAAAAATGAATCACATTATATATGAGCCGGTGTCTTATTTCACTAGAATATAAACCACTCTATAACATAAGACGTGTTCAACGGAAGATGCAGATCAACAACGTGCACAATCTGAAAATGAAAACAAAAATAAAAATAAATAAATGTTGGGAGAGGGAAATAAATCAAACCTCAACATTAATAAATAATAAAACTGATTCATGTAGAGATCAAAAGCACCAGAATAAATAACTCCTCAAAAACGAGAGAGAGAGAGAGAGAGAGAGAGAGAGAGAGAGAGAGAGTAAACATAATTTCAATAGAGAAGAAGATAGGAAAAATAACTTTCGACAGAAAAAGGGACAATTTGTATAATAAGAGAGTGCTGACTGTTTATTTGTTTTTTGAGTTTTAAAAGCACTTTTAAGAGATTATTGCCTATATAATTATGTGGAAATGGGAGAAAAGTGCGTTGCCGAAAGGATACACAAAGGCAACCGACACGAGCTGGCTTTTGAGGGTGTCGAACCCGTATTCCATGGATTACGAGATCGACGCTCTTCTAACCGAGTCAACGCGGCATGTTGAACCTAATTAAATGTCTGAAGAGTAACCAGAATAAAACATTGCCCAGATTTAATGAACATCAGCCGAGATTTAATGAACTACATGTGAAATCTATTTAAAAATAACGGCCAGGATTTAACACACGACAGATTTGATATAATACATGACAGCTGGGATTGAATACACAACAGCCGAGATTTAATACATATGAGTTGAGATTTATTACATGTCAGCCAGAACTTAATAATTACAACTGAGACTATAAATGAGAGTTGGGATTATTAAATGACAGTTGAAATCTAATACATGACTGCTGGGATTTTACAAAACACCTGTGATTGAGTACATGCCGGCATGACAATCAGATTATGTCGAGAGTATGAGTAAAAAATGCCCATGCTTCCGCAGAAACCAAAACAAACATTGACAAATTGCTTAACAATTATCAATTTGTGTTGCTGTAAATACATTATTGATACATCACATGCAATGTAAAACCTGAAAATGTGTATATATCCGTTCTTATCTATCCGCTTATCAATAGACATAGAAACATGTGAAAATGTAGCGATGAAAAAGGTGGAATTGATAGTCTTCGTGTAGCATTTGTGTGTGTATGCGTGTGCGTGTGTTTGTTTTCATCAAACAGCTTGTTGATATAGGATAGAAATCTAAAGAAAAAAGGTACTAACGTTATTCGTTATCTGTATTTTGATGTTATCCACCATGCTTCCATTGACCTTTAGCTGACTGGGCCGCCGTTCGAGACCGTATATCTCCAGTGTATTTAGGTCAACATTTAGTGCGTAGCCTTGATGTGCAAACGTTATATTCAGCTGTCCTGTCTGACATTCAAAAGTTTAAATAAATCAGCAACTAATAAACCGGATAATAGTTATGCAATATATTTTTTATATTTATACTGTATGTCTAAGACAGAACGTATAGTATGCGCACAATACGTGGCTGATGATACATTTAACTTCTATCTTCGAGCAATATTCAGGAATGATCTGCAAGTCCAGCCAGCGCAGTGCTGTTCGTAGTCAGCAATACAATACAGTAAAACCTGTCTTGAGAGACCACTTCCATGAGAGGCCACCTATCTTGGTAGACCATGTTCTCTATATACATATTTATTGACTATAAAGTGCTATGACATGTTTTGAGAGACCACCTGTCATGAGGCACCATTATGTTTTGGCAGAAGGGGTGGTCTTTCAAGGCAGGTCCACAGTGATGGGAATAATAAAGTAATTAACTGCTGGGCAGTTGTAATACATCTGCCATCAAATGGGAATATAGTCCATAAAACCGTCCATAGTCAACGTAGCTTTACTCTTCCTGGATGTAATCACGTTCTTTATATTGTATATGCTATGTACATCAAAAAATTTAATTGATTTAATTAGCAAACGCTTTTCAATATTTTCTTGCAACTTATTGTTCTTTATGTAATTTAATTCCCTTTTCACCATTTACTGTTATTTCAGTCTGTGATACTGAATCCTTTAAGTGCCGTAACACCTTGAACCTTAAATGGTCTTTACCTGACTCAGTCCAAGGAACTTCAGCTTCTAGTGCGATCGTTAACGGTTCCTTCCCTTGAAGCACATACACTTCTAAAATATTTATTATCATCTTATATGTTTTCCGCAACGAAATAAATTGCTATAATATATATTGCAAAACTGGACGTCGAAGATCATCACTGAAAAGACCAGATGTAAAATATTTATCTGGCTATTTTCGTTGAACGATTTTAGATGGGTGGTGATAACTCCAAATAGAAACAACAACAACAACTACTACTACTACTACTATCATTATTACTGTTACTGTTGTGCAGCTGTATCTTCAGCTAGTTCTTTGTGTTACTAAACAACAACTATCCATACTTATTTTTATACTTCTGTTTCTGCAACGACTACAGTGGAACTTTGAAAAGTCGAAGCGCTGAATCCCAAGATAATAGATAGTTCTCGAATGACGTCATCAGCCGCCATAGCTCTGGTCAGCGGGCAGATTTACCGTTGACTTGATATGATGTTTGGAAGTTGAAATAAATTCATTGAATATCAAGAAACTTTTACGAAAATTGCATACATAAACAGAACGCAAATGAAGCTTTCTGTTAATATATATACTTGTGATTTATAAGTTGGCTTTGCATCATTATGCCTTCATAAAAATGGAAACTTTTGGTGACCGCATAGAGGAGAAACTGCCAGGTTGCCCATCGTCCAGGTACAATGGGCAGAATATCCTCTGCTAGTGACTTTATCGGGGGGCATCTATATTTCGAGTAGTTTCGAGCTTTCAGATGTCATAGACATGAGAATGAATTACACCAGAACTTAGATAGTTTTGTGACACGAAGTGTTCGAGTGCTTGACATTTGAATTACCGAAGTTTGACTGTATTACCACAACTATTTCTACCATTACTTCTGCTACAACTATTGTTACTACTATTAGTAACTCTTCTTCTATTACCACTACCACGAATATTACTACTACTACTGCTACTACTATTACTTATGCTGCTGATGCTACTACTACTACTGCTACTACTATTACTTCTGCTGCTGATGCTACTACTACTACTTGTTCGACTCTTCTGTAACTCATCATCCACCATCTACAACTGCCAAAACTTCTTTTATTATGCAAAATATAACGATATCAGCAAAGTCCTCTAAACAAAATAAAATAAAACCCAAATGCAAACATATCTTAATTTATCAGATATATTATAATGATTTATATTCCTTATTTTTAATTCACCATATATGCAAGACTAAACCGTGAAGTTATTGTACAAGTGATACAATTATTAATTCAGCTTACCTTGCTAAGTGAAAAATTTAGCAACGAATACTTTCCACTTTTAACAGTGTCTGCAAAATAAGAGAAAACAGGGTTCATGGTACTTCGGGCAAAGAATTAGCTAGAGGCTACATGCAACTCTAGTCGAAAGACTCTTGCTTTTTTCGAGTTTCACGAAAAACATCGTTGTCACTTTCAAAGAAAAGTGGCAATGATATTCCAAAAGATCTAAATAACGACACATACCATTTATAAACTTAGACCGGAATTCCTCTGACAGGGGCTATACCCTGCTGAGTCAAAACCTGCTTGGAGCTAGAGCTATTCAACTGCAGAAGCTAATTCAACATTTGATGTATGGATCTTTGTTACGCGTAACCATTTTTATTTAACCTAGAAAGACAGGAAGACTCAATCTACCATATATGTTCATGTTTCTCCATTCGTTAGATTTCCATGACATGATTTCGTGAGAAGCTTTGTTGTAAGGTAAAGCCACCTGGACATTCGTTCAACGGATGTTTAATCCTTTTCCGTGGAATAAGCAACATGCAAAATTCTAGAATTCAAAGTATGTTCTGGTAATGCTGGAAAATCTTTACCCGTTGACAAAAGTTAATATTAGATAAATGCATATCACTTTTCACAACAGTTGTTCACGATACTGTTACGTAAGGATTTTAAAAAATGTCATACTTTCAACATGATGGAACTTTGTGAAATTGTATGAAACGTTAGAAATTAAACCTCTTCGCTGATACTTCTTGTATTCAGAAATCCTCAAAGTACACATTTCACATTTGTTTTTCTGATTTGCTTTACTGCAAGAAATATTGCTTTAATTAAGATCTCGAATAAGTATGTGGAGTGTTCATGTTAGTCAACGAGATTTAGAATTGGTAATTTGAGATCTGATTGTTTATGGTTTTGTGGGTTTAACGTCATTTTCAGCACATGATAGGCTATAATTGGCTGCCAATATAAATAGTAGAAGAAAATCCTGGAAAATCTCAAAGAACATCCTACCCACGAGACGTTACTGGCAAGTATTCTCACATACCCACTCTGACCAAGCCGAGACTCGAACCCACGTGGACAGAGGTGAGATGTCAGTGGTCTATGAAGGCGAGTGCCTTATACCATCTGGCCACCCAGATTTCTTAATTTCAGATCTCCGATTATTATCTCGATATATGTGCGTGATACATGATATATGTTACGTCAGTCATTCTGCCATTGTGAGCTATATTCGAAATACTTTTGCACAATATGGCACCTAAACGAATCATAGTCGAAACATTGTCGCTGTTTTGGTCGCAACACATTTGGTGCACACGATCAGAGGCGAATCACTAAATCCAACAAATTAATGCGTATTCCTACAACTACATTTTGATTATATCTCGACTTGACCGAAATGGCCGAGCGATGTTCCATTTAATGTCAACGTCAAGTAAAATATTACGTCAGTATTACCTAATGACTCCCCATCGTCCCAGTAAAGACTTCCTTCTGCTTCATTCGATTCGTTTAAAGCTACGACCAGTCCCATGGGGTTCTTACGGCTGTGAAGGAGACAATCATTATTAGAACAAATATTTTGACACTTGGGTATACCTCTAACTCTCTCTCTCTCTCTCTCTCTCTCTCTCTCTCTCTGTTTATACACGTATTGTAACCTTTACACGGAAATATGTAGACAAGTAATGGATTCAGCCTTTGAAACCATCAAGATCAGTAATATATGTTCTTGTATAGTACTTTATTATGGCATGATGATATCTTAATATTTGTTAAATAGGTAAACACAAATAATCTATGTGGCGAAGAAACTTTGGCCTCTTTCCAAGGACATTATCAACCAGCTACTATAAAATATGCATGTTTGTATACATGTAATTGATTGGCATTTTACCGATAAAGATGTCATGTAGATTATGAACAGGCTTAAGAGTACTCGCTAACACATTTATAATTTTGAATGGTATAGTTTACAGATAAATGTCTACTTTGAAATTTTTTCGCAATTTCCCGATATTCCGCTTCTTAGATCAGTTTTTTGGATACTCACTATCCAATATATCATCGCCTCTAAGAGTTCGTTTGAAAATTAACACCGATAGTATGTGCATTTCATCTGCACATGCGCAGCATATACTCGTTGGCTGAGAAAATGAAATAGGTTCGCAATGTTTGGAAAGTCCATTATGACGCCCTAATTAGACAACGGAATGTTCAACAGTTACATTGTTGTATTTCAGCAAATCTTAAAAGCAACTGTACGATACGAATGTGCAACATCTATTTATGATTTTAATAGTCATAAAACTACATTTTGTAAAAAGTATGAGTATTTTATTCATAATTATTTCCATCTGAAGACACTATCAAAGGGAAGTATATACCTTACACTCGTGTCCAATTAATCTCAATTAACAACATGTGTTGCACGAGTTAATCCTCTCTGTGATAGATGAGCAACACGTGTTGAACGAGTTAAAGGTGATGCATTTTTACACGCATTTCTGAATTATCATTTATCCACTGTACCTGTAGAAAGTGTTGTTGGCAGGTTCCTGCCAAGGTATGATGACCCCTCCCCTCACGTGCAGGTTTATCTTGTCCATGGGGGCGTCTAAAGTGTGCCATGCCTTTGTTGGTCTAATGCCTTCGCCCTGCGAGAAATTTTATTCAAATCTGTATTCGTAGAAACATTAGTATTTATGAATAATTTAATACTCGTGTGTGCGGAAAGCATTACTAATTGAATTCATAAACAAAGTATTCATTCAGCTGAGTTTTGTGCAGTGGATATTTTGATTTCAATGTCTTAAAAGCTGAGCTTGTAGGAACAGCCTTTTGAAACAGAGAACCAGTCTAGGACTCCCGCGGTGCATCCACGCCGTCTAGCGACAGGAATGAGTTTCAATCAATATAACAGTTTGTCATTTGCACACCAACGCCGGAATGCCGCCGTTGCCGGTAAAAACGCTTATATGCCAAAACATCTGAATAATGTTGAATCTTGAAAGATATTGGTCCAAATGATCGTTAGGTGGCTTTACAATTAGATAATATCGACGATTCATCAAATTATGTACCATTTAATTTCTCCTTCGACCTGAGAAACGTGGCAAATTTTAAAATGCGTGCGAATTAATACAATATTGATCGGTGACATCCGTGGCTCAAACGATTTCAGACGATGGCAGGAATTCCTGATTTGATCATGTCACCGTTGTAAGGAATGGTAGGTAATCCTTATATGATATTGTTCTAGATTATTTGTTCCAGATATAAATAAATTGTATAGGAAATGAACGAAAATTGTCAAACATATTGTTCATTATATGATTACAAATTTATTGAATATTAATCTTATCAGATCCTTTTAAAAATGCAGACCTACAAATCCTACTTCTCTCTCGAATCAATTTGTCCGCCATGTGCGAATGTTGTTGTGTTAGTCACCAACTTAGTTTATCGAATGCATGACGTCACCACTTTTGAAACACTCTCCAAAAGAACGAATTATTAGTGACTTCCTCAACAGAATTAAGAGGTGGTACCTCTTAACGTTACACTGAATATTTGAAGGTCGTTTCAACTTACCATCTTTATTATTTTAAAGAACGGTTAATATCAGATAGCTATTTTATCAAATCATTTCCTTCATTCAAAACTTTGGCGAAATTGATGAAAAATAATGGCATTGAGCCTTTAAATTTGAAAACATCGTCGATAGGTAACAGTTAATGCCCAAGGCTCGCGTCTTCAGTGGTGTACACCAGTGTGAGCGAGATTTTCATGTGCACGTGCCACCTCTTTGTTACACCTTAGAAACCATTCAAAGAGGTTGGTAACCGACTTGCATAACACTTCATATGGCTTGGTTTTTGTTGGTTTAACACAATTGTTCAGCGCTGGATAGGGTATACACGGCAGACAGTATAACTGGTGGAGGAAGAATCCAGTAATCCTCAGTGAACAACCACCTACCCACGGGAGACTATTGGCGAGCTTTCTCACACACCCACAATGGCCAGAACCCGAGGCAGTAATCGGTAACGGCAAAGCCCAAGGCCACTCTGCCAACCGGGATCGATAAAAAGTCCCTCTTTAATATAATATTAACATACCACTCGTGTACCAGTAGCCGAATGGCTATAAGCACAGCATCTTACATACTTAAGAGCCCAACAGAGTATGTACCAGGCTGAAAATATTTCTTTTTGTCTCAGATAAATTTATTTGTTTAGATATTTTAATTGTCAATAGTTGTATCGATTTTATTTTCTGAACTGCACAAATATTATCAATTAGGATATTATCTCTCACCATACATACAATTTATTTTATCTTTGGGAAACGGCACTTTTGCATTACGTAATCCCTGTAGAATTCTGCGTACATATTGTATACACATACGAATGTACGTAGATGTGAAAGTATAGAGTTTACGGCACATCAACACAATGTTGCATGTTATCTATGGGTTATTAAACGGGTTGATATAAATAAAAAAATACTTAAATAAGTACGTACATACATACATACAGAGAGACAAATGGGTAGACGGATAGTCTACCCATTTGTCTCTCGTAGATTGTGAGTATTTGCTCCTTAGAACTATTATATTTGTATCTTTGTTTTTTCTGGTTATAATATTGCGTTTAGCAATTAGAGAAACTGTTAAAATCACAGTAGGAGTCGAACCCTGGTATCCTCTAATCTGTAGTCAAGATACCACATCCAATTTGACCACAAGCAAGACATAAAATCACATGCCCATCACATGAATTTAAGGTTCTTCAACAATATTTTAGAATAATCTTTTTCAGGGATACTTGAATCAATACCGTGTAATAATCAAACCACCGTCCTTCTGGAAAATAACCATCGACTTTTGTCATTCCCTGCAAGTAAAAAGGTATAAACTCAATAGTTATATTTCAATACATAATTACGAGGTTAAAAGTTTTCTTTTTTTGGAAGAGTGAGAAGAAACGAAGGTAATAAAATGTAAAATGGAATGCAATGATATAAAATTTGAATGATGTGATAGTAGCAATATTAAAATAGGAATATAACACTAGAGCGAAAAGTACCCATCACACAATTCGTACATTGAGATGACCACTTCTGTGGCCTAAGTGGTTAGAGCGTCCGCCTCAGATGCGAGAGGTCGCGGGTTCGAACCCCGGCCGAGTCATACCAAAGACTTATAAAAATGGTACTAGCTGCTACCTTGCATGGCGCTTAACATTAAGAGGATAGTGCAAGGACTGATTGGCCTGATGTCTGGGTAATGTGACTCGGTGGCAAGTGATGCTACTGAAAACTTGTAAAAATGGTACTAGCTTTCATAGGTTAGTGTTAGGATTGGGCGGCCTGGTGTCAGGACGGTGTGACTAGGTGCGACATGCTATATGTTTATGGCAAGATGCCCCAGTGCTAGACATCTTTATAAACTGCCACACTGTTCAGTTGACTGAACACTTGTGAAAGCTACATTATCACTCCCATATACTGAGATGACTCTAAGCTTAATCATCATCATGGAGGTATAAACTTAGTAACCACTTGCAGAAAAATAGGGCAATCAATAAATAGGACCTGTCTATCAACATATTTTTATGGGTCGATACTGTGGTCTGCTGCATATTCGAACCAGTTTTGTAGCAAATTACGAGTGTGTACTAACTTTAATTAAACAAATCGTCCTTTACAAAAAAGACTTCTATTACCTCTACGCACTTTTTAACAAACAACGTACCACCCCTTCTCAAATTTGAATAAATCTAAAACACAGTCACTATTGATATAAAATGCAAAATACAAAATATGCTTAGTGGAGAAAGTTGGTTCATTCATTTTTTATATACAGATTTATGCACAGTGAAGCTTGTCAGATACAAAATAAATTATTCATGTCGTTAGAAATTTGCTTACATGTTGCAGTTATTTTGTACATTTCAACATTATGCACATGGGATAACTCTGTATGCATATGTGATAACTTCTCTTATTCAATATTCATTGCATTCTCCGTCACGTACGACCCAAGGATACAGTATGGAAGGGAATTGTTTCTTTTCGCAGAATGTTATCCCCAGAAATTAAAGACAACCGAATTATTATTATTATTATTATTATTATTATTGGCTTGATGCCACTATTGGTTTACCTTGTCCAAAACGGGTGTGATCATCAGTCCTGATCCCCATAGAAACTGTTTATCTATTGTCATAGCAACCTCATCTTTTGGAAACCTATGAAACAAATCTTTAATACACTGATTAACATGCATGTTTAAAGCGTTATGATCAAAGAAAGAATTACGAGTCTGAAACAGTGAAATTATAGTGTCCAGCTGCATTAAGTTGCGATTGGATGATGCAGAACAAAATATTACCAGTTAAACTTAGTATGTAAGAAGGATATCTGTAAAAATTAAAAAATCAATAGTGACAGCTTGGGTACTGACCTGGGGGATTAATACAGCTTGAAGGTTGAATATGCATGTCCTAAATTTTGTTTTGTCATCAATTATCGTGTTAAACATAAGATCCTATTAAAGTAAGATCTGAAATCATATAGAGAAAGATGCAAATATATGCAGTTCCGTATGCACTTGGTATAAGTTAGACCCAACCGAAAACAAGATAGAACCTGATCTGTCGTCGCTTAATGCCCAGATTTGGGTCCGTGCAGATTATAGAGACTAATGATTAGAACATACACCATAGACTCTTGTTTGCCAGGGACTTACGCGACGGTAGATCAGGGTCTATGTATGTTTGTATTCACATCATCAAATATAATAAACAAATTGATTGTGAACGATTGAAAGCACTTAGCTCGTCGCAAAGACCGATGGTTCGCTCTGAATCTAAACGAATACCATCTGGATGGTAAACAACATTATCTGATTTTAGCTATATTCATATCAGTGTATCATTCATATTGCTTACTCTAACACAAAAGGTCTGGCAACAGTAGTGCCCGCTGTGTGAGCATAATGCATTAGCGTATACAAGTACGGGAGGAGCTTGTAGCGTGTGAGGAGCGCCGCACGTGCAATTCTGGTGAACTCATCATCCCACGATGCCGGATCTTGATCCTAAAACAACACGTAATGCTATTTAAGGCCATATATCACTGACCAATAAGAAAGAGATACATAATTTAATAACTGTAGACGATGTTTTCGTGACAAACTTCACGGTCCACATTATGCTATCGAATTGGTTAAATTCAACCTGTATCAATATACACTTTTGCTGCATTATATTTTTTTATTGCTGTACATCAGTATGAAAACGAATACACTAAGTTGCCACGCGAAACTATTTTATTTCCACGAGATGTGAAAAAGAATTCTTGGCCACTTGATGTGAGTAGACGAGCCTTCTATGCGCTTGCGACAGCTATATTGCAAGGATCAAATCGCTGCATACACATTTGGCTATAATATTAAGAATTAAAAAGATCATTGACATAGGAGACAAAGGAAAATAATTAGGTTTACTATGTCTTTCAAAGTGTGTCTGCGGCTGCTTACTCTAAATTCTGGCTTTCCTTCATCGTTGTGAGCATTGTGATTTCTGGAGAAGGGATAGAAAGCACCCAGCTGTTGCCACCTCAAGCACATCTCCCGCTCGGCCTCGAACCAAAATCCACAGATGTCTGCACCGACCTGAAGTAAATTTAATTACGTTGATGGAGCCAATTAGTTGTCATGACCATTCAACGTTTAAATTATACTTTGGTTTATGACATGCTTATAATGTACTTTTATTCATGACCAGTCTGTAATATACCTCGACCCATGACATGTTTGTAATATACCTCAACTCATGACACGTTTACAATATAATTTGGTTTATGACATGCTTATAATGTACATTTCTTCATGACTAGTTTATAATATGCATCTACTAGTGAGATGTTTATAATATATCTCGACTCATGACATTTTTATTAACATACATGTTTATAATATATCTCTACTCATGAAAAGTTTATAGTATACCTAGACTAGTGACATGTTTAGAATATACCTCGACTCCTGAAACGTTTATAATATACTTCGATTCATGACATATTTATAATTTACCTCGACTCATGAAAAGTTTATAATATACCTCGATTCATGACATATTTATAATATACATCGACTCATAACATGTTTGCAATATACATGGATTCATGACGTTTTTAATATAGCTTGGTTCAACACATTTATAATATACATTGACCCTTTACATGTTTGTTATATACCTGGACTCATGACATGTGTATAATATACCTCTACTCATGACATGTTTGTAATATAGCTCTTCTCATGACATGTTTGTAATATACCACTTCTCATGACATGTTTATAATATACCTCTTCTCATGACATGTTTGTAATATACTTCTACTCATGACATGTGTATAATATACCTCTACTCATGAAACGTTTGTAATATACATCTTCTCATGACATGTTTGTAATATACCTCTTCTCATGACATGTTTATAATATACCTCTTCTCATGACATGTTTGTAATATACCTCTTCTCTTGACATGTTTGTAATATACCTCTTCTCATGACATTTTATAATATACCTCTTCTCATGACATGTTTGTAATATACCTTTACTCATGACATGTGTATAATATACCTCTACTCATGAAACGTTTGTAATATACCTCTTCTCATGACATGTTTGTAATATACCTCTTCTCATGACATGTTTGCAATATACCTCTTCTCATGACATGTTTGTAATATACCTCTACTCATGACATGTGTATAATATACCTCTACTCATGAAACGTTTGTAATATACCTCTTCTCATGACATGTTTGTAATATACCTCTTCTCATGACATGTTTGTTATATACCTCTTCTCATGACATGTTTATAATATACCTCTTCTCATGACATGTTTGTAATATACCTCTTCTCATGACATGTTTATAATATACCTCTTCTCATGACATGTTTGTAATATACCTGGACTCATAACATGTGTATAATATACCTCTACTCATGACATGTTTGTAATATACCTCTTCTCATGACATGTTTATAATATACCTCTTCTCATGAAATGTTTGTAATATACCTCTACTCATGACATGTGTATAATATACCTCTACTCATGAAACGTTTGTAATATACCTCTTCTCATGACATGTTTGTAATATACCTCTTCTCATGACATGTTTGTAATATACCTCTACTCATGACATGTGTATAATATACCTCTACTCATGAAACGTTTGTAATATACCTCTTTTCATGACATGTTTTTAATATACCTCTTCTCATGACATGTTTGTAATATACCTCTTCTCATGACATGTTTGTAATATACCTCGACTCGTGACATGTTTGTAATATACCTCTTCTCATGACATGTTTATAATATACCTCTTCTCATGACATGTTTGTAATATACCTCTTCTCATGACATGTTTATAATATACCTCTTCTCATGACATGTTTGTAATATACCTGGCCTCATGACATGTGTATAATATACCTCTACTCATGACATGTTTGTAATATACCTCTTCTCATGACATGTTTGTAATATACCTCTTCTCATGACATGTTTATAATATACCTCTTCTCATCACATGTTTGTAATATACCTCTTCTCATGACATGTGTATAATATACCTCTACTCATGAAACGTTTGTAATATACCTCTTCTCATGACATGTTTGTAATATACCTCTTCTCATGAAATGTTTGTAATATACCTCTTCTCATGACATGTTTATAATATACCTCTTCTCATGATATGTTTGAAATATACCTCTATTCATGACATGTGTATAACATACCTCGACTCATGACATGTTTGTAATATACCTCTTCTCATGACATGTTTGTAATATACCTCGACTCGTGACATGTTTGTAATATACCTCTACTCATGACATGTTTGTAATATACCTCTACTCATGACATGTTTGTAATATACATCGACTCATGACCTGTTTGTAATATACCTCTTCTCATGACATGTTTGTAATATACCTCGACTCGTGACATGTTTGTAATATACCTCTACTCATGACATGTTTGTAATATACCTCTACTCATGACATGTTTGTAATATACCTCGACTCATGACATGTTTGTAATATACCTCTTCTCATGACATGTTTGTAATATACCTCGACTCGTGACATGTTTGTAATATACCTCTACTCATGACATGTTTGTAATATACCTCGACTCATGACATGTTTGTAATATACCTCTTCTCATGACATGTTTGTAATATACCTCGACTCGTGACATGTTTGTAATATACCTCGACTCATGTCACGTTTAGGATATACTTTGGTTTAAAACATGTCTATAATATACCTTTATTCATGACCAGTCGGTAATATACATCGACTCTCTTATATACTCTATTAGAGTTTGTTTGCGAGATATAGGATAACAAAATCTTCAGATATATACATTCAGGTGCATGTGGGTAGCAAATGAAAAACGATGTTCTAGTTAAATCACACAGACTTTTTAAACTTGAAACAGAAAATGACACTGGACAACTAAATGTTACGTCCTTTTCACGAATGCTGAAACCTTCTGTTTTGTTTTTGTCAAAACTTGAAATAGCACGTGTTCACGTCGTCTTGTCTAGCACCCACAAGCTAGCAAAAAGAAATAGATCTATATCATACATCCAGATCTCGAGAATTTCAAAGTTTATGAACGAGGGCATTACTCTAGTTAAGGATAAATATTAAACGAACTCACCAAAGGGAATCCGAAGAGACTGTAGTCAAGTATACCTGTAAAGAGAACGCACATGGAATAATACTGTTTTTCTAACGTAGACTATACGATCATTTGTGGGTAATACTTGGACAGATATATATCAGTTTTCAGCGCTAATGTTACAACCTCTGTGTACACAACGTATTATGGCTGAATAATGTCTACCGAAATGATAAAATTATAACTACTGGGTGGTGGGTCCCGTCTTTAACTTTGAAAGTTTGTTTCCGGGGTCTTAAGTGGCGCAAAGGCATTGTATATCCATCTGTCCGTCCGTCCGTCTGTCTTATGTCCGTCCGTCCGTTTTTCTATCTGTCACTATATATATATATATATATATATATATATATAGAGAGAGAGAGAGAGAGAGAGAGACAGAGACAGACAGAGACAGAGACAGAGAGAGAGAGTGTTTACAGACACGCACAATTACAAATTTAGACACTCACCAGTAATTGACCAGGCTAAGTTTGGCCACTGGCTTTGGTTATCTCCAGTCCAGTGGAACGACCATTTGTTGGTTCCTGCGAAATTTGACCGAGTCACAACCATCGGACGTTTTCCAGGGAAAATATTTACGAGGGCCCTGAAAGGTTACACAAACTTGCAAAATCTTTCCGATTTCCTTCGTCACTAAATCTATCTTTCATAATAGTCAAGATAAACATTCAGTGCAACGTGTTTACTTACTAAAACGAGCAGCGGTCGAAGTTATGTATTCTGCAAAACTATCTGCAGTCCGATTTAAAGTAGAGAAGACACTGTTGTAGCTGTTATTTTGACACTTTGTCTTAAATTTATATTGCCATTATTATTTAAGAAGCGTAACTTAATTTTAAATTAAAGGTGACACAAAGACTATATAACCTTTATTGTCGTGTGTCCCGATTAATCTTTCGGGCAAGAGTGGACTTATTTGGGATCTATTCACATTTATATCATTGCGCATGGCTGCAGTGGACAGTCTGAACACCGTGTGTTGCCATTATCTAAGTGGTCTCAACGTTGAACACTGGCGTGTTTAAATTTCATTTAAAGTTTTCACCAAATAATTTATTAAAAACCTTACCTTTAAATGGGTGCTGTTGTGTTTTAGAAGCTGGATGAGTACTCACAAGAGTTTTAAATCGATACTAGATTTTTCGTTCATGAATGCGAATCAAAAATGTTTTATTATGCATCGGCATTGGATAGGAAAATGCCACTCTCGAGATCAGACATTCCTTTTCTGGATACAAAGGATTCCATTACACTTTGGCTGTGATGGGCCATGAGAGCGGAGCATGATGTATTAAAGGGATTAAACAATCGGTTAAAATCCTAGCGACTGAAATAATTGTTCTGTACTATCAACTGATAATGACAGGGAGTTACTTAATGTGAGAAGCTGTATCTTTCGATGATCAATATCAAGTTGCTAGCAAAGACCATTCTCAGGTGGCACCCAAAATTCAGTTGGCAAACAAAGGTCATTCTCAGGTTTCGACAAAAGCCCAATATCAAGGTGCAACTAAAGACCAGTCTCAGGTGGCTACAAAATACAATCTGGAAATGGAGCTAATTTCCTTTTTCATGACAGGTAATTTTAGAATCTGCTGTAACCACTGAAGTTAAGGTAGAATGGACGTTGCTATTGCAATGGTTTGCCAATAGATTATTATTTCCCAGTTCAAGGGTTCGATCGCTAATATGTAAATATCCTTCCATGAGTGTTTTCGCTGTCCAAAATATACTATTTCTTCGGTCCCTTTTTTATGCCAATATAGCCTGAATTGCCGAAATCGATATACATTTAAACGGTCGTTCCTTGATCAAACAAATTGTAATGCATACCGATAGGTTGTGATGGCCATACTGTGTGCATAGAGATTGTGGACGTCGTAATGGCGTCCCCATTTTTGTTTGGCATCCATACAGATTGTCTTTGCAAACAACTTTCCATCTAAAATATCTGAAATATGAAATAGGATGAATTGAGAAGAAAATATCAAGAAAGATTTAAAGTTCTCAGAAAAATCAAAACACAGCGAAAAGCATACTTTGAGAAAATACGTCAGTGAGAAACTATGCTCTAGCAGCTTTCATCACGAGAGAGAGAGAGAGAGAGAGGTGTGGACATGTACCGATTGTTATTTCTTGCTGGGATTTCATAAAATATTTGAAGTGAATGATCTAACTTTACTCGAAACACAGAATCTGGTAATCACACCATCGCATAAGACAAGACAAAGTTTTCAGAATTTGCAGCTTTACCCCCCCCCCCCCCCCCCCGCAAAATAGAAACCAAGAACAATACACAAAGAACAAAACTTTGGTCCAAGGATGTTTGGATTTAAAGTAAAGTTTGTATATCTGTTTTTAAAGTTTTATGAACTTGAGTCAAGTCATAAAATGAAGAATTACTTGTTTTATAAGACCGATACGAAACGCATCGATAGTGATATAATAAAATATTTTAGTGTACATAGAACAAAAATAAATAATTTGGTAAAATATTTTAGCATTTGCTGAGAAGCACACAAGTCCCATTTCCACAGAAATTCAAAAAAGCCACTGAAAGTCTGTAATTAGCCGGAAAATTATGACATGCGTGTGATAGCTCATTCTTACATGATCGAAACTGCCTGGTTTTAGCTGGTTTGAGAAATGAATTTGTTCTGTCTATGTTAGCTAAATTTCACAATTGAGCCTGGTGCGTATGTATTTGTTGTTTTCTGCGTCCTCTATAATATATTTCTGTTTCTGCATTTTATATATAACTTATGTGACCAGCGACCGATCATGCAAGAATATTGCTTGTGCATGGTTTACGATGTGCAAATGTTTGCCAGAGTACTCATGGAAAGAATTTAAAATTTGCGGATTGAAACTGCTCCTCACTTCCCGCCAAAGGTTTGTACATAGCCATCCGTGTAAGATTCAAATCTTTGATCACAACACCGCCACTCTAATCAATGTACCTAAAGCTGCCATGCAAATTTATGCTGACAATATAAGACTAACAAAGTTTTTTTTTTATCTATTCTCTTTAGTCTTAGTATCTTGTATGGTTATTACCGATCTTTCGTAATGCCTAAAATGTATGTTTAAACACTGAAACATCTTTCTTACTGTTTCTTTTTTTATCTATTAGCAGCAGTGGCGTAGCCAGAAATTCTGCTCCCCCCCCCCCCGAGAAACTTAATTATGCCCACCCTCCAGCCCAATAAAAAGCCATTTGCTGGACATTTTGGGCCCATACTAGGCCTGCCTGCCGTCCACTCCATGTACCATAATCTGTTAAAACAAATTGGTGACCATATGGCAGACTATTCTTTCATGACCAAATCGGTTATCCTCGTTAAAAAAGATATTAATGTTCTTTTATTATTATTATTATTGTCGGGGTTGCTTAGGCGGTTGCTTCGCTACTGATTAGCAGGCACTATAAAGCATTCGGAGATTACAGAGAGATTTCACGAGATACATGTTGAAAAAGTTAGATATCTCAAACAACGCTTCCCTTATCTATATGAATTAACAACCATAGAACATTTCTTTATCATTATTTAATTCTTCCTATTATTCCATGAAATAATTCTCACGAGGTAATATGGCATTTTTACTTTGATAGGCAAGGAAAATCCATCAATAGTGAAAACATCGCCTTCAGAATCTAATGGTATTATTTACGTTCACCTTGGAAAAGACCTCTCTCACAAGGAGTATAAGAATTTGGCTAGTATATCTGTTGTGTGACAATGCATCTTTACTTACTAGGTACGTATGGGGGATAGTTCCATTTGTTCCTATCACATCCTTCAGTTCCATTCTCAAAAAGTTGTCCGTAAATGAAATTGGACACCTCATTCATGTCCTGATAAAGAAAGATTACATCTCTTTCAATATATCTGTCTATCGTTCTTTCTGTCCGTGTTTGTGTCTGTATGTATGCAAATTTGCCAAATATAAAGTTTAAAACAAATGTAGAAACTGTAGCTGAGATTAAAAGTCTGACCCTTTCATCAGCTATATGGAAAATAAGACATGGTATAGGCGGCATTCGTACAGAAATATTGCCTCAGTGAAAATTCTGAAGCGGAAATTCGAGTACATTCTGATAATTGTTCTTCGTCTGTGTATCCTGTAAGAAACCTGACACTCGCACCGAAGGTTAGGTCTAAATGAACCTTTAACAAAATAGGTTGCTTTCAGATTTCGAACTGTGAATATGTTTTACTCTATTTATTGGAAGGAAAATATCAAGCAAGTCGCGGGTACCAACACCACCTCCCCCATGGTTTGAAAAGGAAATTTTGATTGGCTGGAACAACATCAGAAAACGATTCAGATTAGATGTTTTTCGGACGTGACTTTCAATGCAACTGTTGCAGTTCTTTAGAGCGTCGATAAACTTATGGTTTAATTTTGTAGAATTTATATCATAAGCATAAAAGGTTAACACTTATAAATTATTGAACGAAATGATTGAGTCACTGAATTATCTTACTGATTTTAAACAAATTTTTTTCTTCAATAAATACATAACTCGTAAAATGGATGTTTATAATGAAATCTATTGTGATTGACTGTGTAAACTTACTATCCATAATCCATCAACAGATACGTTCTCATTTTCCCGGTAGTAACGTATCCATTTTTTCCACCAGTGAAGTGTATTATTGTTAGTAAAATCCGGGTATCCGACTAAACCAGGCCATACCTGTAAATAGAAACAGCATTCTGTAGTTTACAAAATGCATTTAATATCCTGGGGTAGAGAAATTTGTCAAAGAATGGAGAGAAAGGAATAACATGCGTCTAGTGTTGTAATGTACAAATTTCATATATATATATATATATATATATATATATATATATTAGTAGACACTTTTGATTTTTATGGAGTAGTGTGAATTAATCTTTCGCAAACCTGTGTTTCTACTGATGTTTGCCCCTACTGCAAGCTAAGAGATTCAGGTAAGAAAAACTAGAACATTTTACAATATACTACTAGGGCATGAAGATTTGCTCAGGCCGTCTATATATTCACACAAACATGCGTAATAAATTTAATTTGCTTACCGAAATGAGCGCATTTTTATGTTTTTAAAACAAAATCAGGCTAACATGTCTGCCGTCGAAAAGTATTAAAAAAAATGTTTAACAAAATGGAAAATTGCTGTGGAGATCAGAGAATCTAAGTCAACTACCTACATATAGGTACAAATATGCCTACAAAATTTCATTGACATCTGTCTCAGGATGTGTTTCCTTGATGGTACTAAAACCTAAAACAGAATAAATCTGTATCTGACTCTCTTGCTACACACGCACAAACACACACATTATATATATATATATATATATATATATATATATATATATATATATATATATATATATATATATATATATATATATATATATATATATATATATATATATATAAAGAGAGAGAGAGAGTGACATACTCACACATATACAGTAGTGCTATAGGATCACGAGTCTTAAATTTATCGATCGGCGAGTAAGAGAAAGATTCATTTTAACAGTTATATGCTAACATAACATACATTCAATCTCTTGGTTCCTGACAAGCACGGTATGTATGCGAGCTGACTGTTGCTTAATAGCTTTGAACATTATGAGAACACAATCTGTCAATCTGTTTGCTACAGACATATCGATTTTAAGAAGACACATAATCTGTTTGAGAACATGGGGAAAGACCATTTTTGCAAACAGTGTTATTCACGGGTGCAATGTTAAAATAGTGTGCTCGCCAACAATAGCGAGATATTTCGGAAATCGGCTAGTGATGCAGACCTAGTAAATTTTGGTCATGTGTTGTAGATAGGATAAGTACACGACAGGTGGCACTATGCACAAAAATACCTCGATACCAAAGAACCTATATAATAATAAGAAGAAGAAAAGAAGAAGAAGAAGAAGAAGAAGAAGAAGAAGAAATATCTTGGTAGTCCTTTAAGTCCAAAGAGGACACATTCCGTGCAAATGTCCATGTGGATGGAGACGGCTTTGCAGTCCCAGTTTTGACTGGTATAGTTCATGACAGGTAGAACAGTGGAGGTCCGTAGTAGTTATTGGGACTGACTGTAATGTGTAGAGGCTACATCGGGCTGCCTCCATCTGGCTCCGGCGTTCATTTTCACGGTCATTTGACGCTTTGCATGTGAGGGCACGCCAGCCGCTTCCGTCCTGTGGTATTCTTTATTATCTCCGATGATTTGAGGCCGCACCAGTTTAGGTTGTCTGTCGTGGTATTTTTGTAGCGCTTGCTTTGTCGGCCTTGGTTTCGTCGGCTATGTATACGTCCCCAAAGAAGATATACTTCGGCAAGTGATTGCCATCCATTCTGATGGCGTGGCGTGAGCGGGGAAGTCAGGCCTTGAACAACATTGTCTCGATAGTTGTTATCTTGGCTTTATGCATTATTTCGAGGTTGACTGACCTATTTTACTGATCTTTGCAGAGATCTTATCAAGCGAATCATAGTTGGAGATAACACTACATATGCATCTGAGGTGTGCACAATCTTCAGCTGAGTGACGTAAATGGTGATGACTGGTTATAGCACACTGGTGTTTGTGGCTGGCTGGAACATTAACCATAGTCTTGCGAAGGCTAAATGTGAGGCCGAATAGTTAGAATTCTTCGGAAAATTTGTTGAGCATTGTCTGAATATCTCTTGTCTTGTGTGCCACGAGGTCACAGTAGGTCAACAAACAGAGCTTCCAAGATGAGAACTTCAAGCGTCTTCATTGTTGTTGTGAATCGTAGCCATTCGAAGAGTGAACCATTAAGCCTGTGTCTGATATACACTCGCTCTTGAAGATCATGGACGATGTGATTGTGGACACAGGTAAAGAAGAGATTGAAGAGGACCGTTGCGAGTACATATCCATGTTTCACCGCGATCGAGATCCCAATGGGTTTAGATGGGTCGCCATTTGAGGAAGAACCGGATGATCATGGAAGAACCGGATGATCTCCGAAATCATACCACTACACTACTAAGATCATGCAAAGTTCCAGCTGCAAAGAGCTCTTCGAGATTACTAACAAGCTAATGTCAAGGAACAAGTCAACACCACATCCAACTACCTTCTCTCCAGTCGACCTTCCGGACATGTTTGCAAATTTCTTCCATGACAAAGTACAAACCTTTAGAGATAAGCTTGACACCACAATTTCAATTGACTCGTCGTCACCATACATTTGAGATACAGAATTTGAGCGGTAACCGTTAGCAGGATTTGAACCTGTCTCTATGGATTTCGTACGTACAATCGTGATGAAGAGTGCATCAAAGTCATGCGAACTTGATCCAATTCCAACATCACTGCTGCTTGAGTGCTTAGATCCAGTATTGCCTTCACTAACTGATGTTATTAATACCTCTCTCTCATCCGGGGAATTCCCATCATTTTTCAAAACTGCCATTGTAAAGCCTCTGTTGAAGAAACCAACACTAGACAACAACGATTTAAAGAACTACCGCCCAGTTTCTAATCTCCCATTCATATAAAAAATCTTAGAAAGGGTTCTATCGCAGCTTGTATCTCATCTAAATTCAAACAGTCTTTTTAGCAATGTACAATCTGCATATCGCCCTTGCCACAATACTGAAACTACTTTTCTAAAAGTAGTTAATGACATTATCTCTGCTTTGGATAGCGGAAAGATTACGGTCTTCACCCTCTTGATTTGTATGCAGCATGTGACACAATAGACCATTATATATTACTTCACCGTCTCCAGCATGTATTTGGCATTCATGATACAGCCTTACTGTGGTTCAAGTCCTACTTGGTCAACATGACACAAATTGTATCTGCAAATGGAATACACTCCAGCCCAGTTGATCTATGTTGTGGTGTTCCACTGGGGTCTGTTCTTGGACCTGTTCTCTTCATTATGTACACTCATTATGTACACTCAGTCGCTCTCAAGTGTCATAGATCATCATCCAGTCTCTCACCAATTGTACGCTGATGACACCCAAATATACAAATCTAGCCACCCAAATGAAGTTGATGCTATCATCCAAGGTGTGGAGAGGTGCATTTCTGATGTGAAATCGTGGATGACATCTAACAAGCTGCAGATGAATGATGATAAAACTGAGGCCATTCTGATTACAACAAAAAGACATCCTTTACCTCAAACAATAAATATCAGCAACGCCAACATTAAATTAGCACAATCAGTACGAAACCTAGGTGTTACTCTGGACAGTACTCTCACTATGCAACAACATGTCATGAACATGTCATGAACATATGCAGGGTTGCATATCTTGAGCTGAGACGCATCAGCTCAATTCGCAAATATCTTTCAGTTGATGTCACTAAAACTCTTGTGTGTTCATTAGTACTTTCTTGACTGGACTATTGTAACTCAATACTGTCTCAATATCTACTCCAGAAACTTCAAAAAGTTCAAAACACAGTTGCTCGGATTATAGTTAGAGTACCACGATCAGAGCACACCTCCCCGCTGCTCTGTACCCTACACTGGCTATCCATTCGATCCAGAATCAAACACAAAATTTGTTCTCTGTACTACGTTTCACTGTCAGAATCTGGTCCAACATACCTATCCGACCTCTACCATATGTACACACCAGCAAGATACTTACGCTCCTCTTCTGCCAATCGTATAGTCATTATTCCCACTATGAAAACAGTCATATGGACAGCGTTCTTTTGCATACTAGGGCCCAGCAACGTGGAATGAATTGCCCACTGATCTTAGACACAGAGACACAGTGATCACATTCAAGAGGGCTCTCAAAGCTCGCATATTTCGACTGCAAGAACAAACTTAAACCTAATAATGTTTCCTACCTGAAATATTCTCAACATGTTTTTTATTTTTTAATGTTTTTCTAATTTCATGGTGTTTAATTTTTTAATATTATTATTATGTTCTTTTTTTATCTTATAGGTGTTTTTGTAATCATATCATTATATATGTTTATGTTATAGGTGTTGTCTAATGATGTAAAGCGCTTAGAGCTTCTAAAGATTAGGCGCTATACAAAGTCTGGGCGAAGTTACACAGGCAGCCTTTACTTGCTTATACAGAACAGAGAACTACTCTACTGTCTGTATCAATGGTTGCGGTAAGGTTAATGAAGACAGAGTATAGGTCCAAGATTTGATCAAAGCGTTTATTCTGGACCAGCCTAACAGCGAAGACCAAGTCAATCGTACTGCGTGCTGGACTGCAACAGTACTAAGCCTCAGGCATGTTAGCTTCTGACACAGCTATTGGTCGGTTTAAGAGGACTCGGGCAAACATCTTAGAGTATTGTAGAGGATGGAGATGCCACTGTAGTTGCCGCTGTCAGCTTTGCTACCATTATTCTCGAAGAAGGAAAATATCACATCAAATAAGTCTTATCGCATCGTTTCATGTTCACATAGGCTCTGGAGTATACCCCGGAAAACTTCGATCTCACCGGGTCCTGCTGCTTTGTAAACTTCCACAGAGATCCCATCCTTTTTTGGAGCTCTGTCTGAGTTCATCTGGTGTCAGTCGAAGGTGGCAGATCGAATTTCTATCAGACTGACTCGTGGCGGATCTGTTCGAGAGCTGTGATTTTGTCAGATGATGAAATGTTTAGCAGCCCGCTGATGTACTCAGCCCAGCAATGTCACAGCTTTTTTAAAATCTTTGATCAGTGTCCATCCATCAGCTGAAAGTTAAGGGGTGGATTTTATTCTTGAAGGGACATCAACAGTTTTCAATGAACAGAAAACTTTGGAGTTGTAAGTGTCAGCATAGTGCGGTACTTTTTCAGCCTTCTTGACCCATCACTTTTCTTCCATCTCTTTCAGTTCTTTCTGGGCCTGTACCTTGAGGAGTTTGAACTAGTCTGCCTTGGTCATGGAAAGTGGGTTATTTAGCCATTCTGCATATGCTTTGTAATTATCCTAGATGAACTGAGTGATATGTTCCTTATTTTCAAAAAACCAGTCCTGATGTACGCGTGTCTTCGGCAACACTTCTCAGAGGTGATATAAACCAAGGTATTCGAGACTTGAGATTCTCTTAGAGTGTTTTTTAATTTAAAAAAATTAGTTTCGCTGTGTTAAACGATGCCCTGGCGGTCTTCGGATGCTTGCACCGAGTGGGAACAATGCTTATGTTAAGCAATTATCTTACCAGACTATGGTCTGTCCCACATTCAGCACACAACATGAACGTGTGATTCTGACGTCCTGTAGCTCCCTCTGTCTGACAATGACAGTATATCAGTTGCAACTTTCTGAACCTCGGATACATACTGGTAATTTTGTACATGTCAGCGTGCCAGAATGCCGTTTTAGTGATACACATCATGTGCTAAGGACATTTGATCAAGAGCAGCAAACCGTTCTTGTTCAGCTTCCTCATACAGTGTGGGTCAAGAACTCTCGTCCAGTCGCCGTTGGCTGTTCCAACTCTGACATTGACATTATCTCAGGATAAACAGTGTCATTGGTGGGTGTAGACTTAATAAACTGCTCTAAGTCCCCAGTCCTCATAGATTTGCTTCTTTCTTTCTTCCAGGTGACCTGTTCTGAGAGAAGCGCACATTCTTGAGGCGCTAGTTGACGCCATCTGGGAGGGTAAGGATGTCCTTCATCAGACTAGTTCTGATAACAAGCCCCACTCCGCGTAGCCTTGCCTCGGCTCGAGCTTTTCCTTCCAGAAAAAGCGCATCCTCCTTTGGCTTCTTTCAGTATACCCTCATCTGCGAGCACAAGTACTCTTATAGCTGTCATGTCAAAGCGACAGCGACAGCGAAACCAGTTCCATTGAGATAGGGAATATCCTTCTTCAGGTATTGTGGTGGCGTCCCAGTCAAAAAGTGTTCGGATATTCCAGGTTCTGAGAAGAAACTATTTTTGGTATTTCTTTGTAGTTGTTTCTTGACCTACTTTGGAATAATCTACCAACCGCGGTATGCTATGCATATACAGTAGTGCAGGCAGTATTTTTGGGCACCTTTTCTAGTCCACACTCTCATATGAGGGTGGGCAGTGCTGTGCTAAAGAGGCTGCTCAGTTGTCGTGGATACTGCCAAACGCCTGTTACCCTGAATACGAAGACGAGCGAGCACTAGTTAAAGTGTCACCTGCTTGCAGGACTGTAACTACGACTGCCAGTGGTGATCTCGACCTATCGTTAAATAATGACATCGCCACATGGCTTGCTGAAGGAAAAAAAGATTGCACAGAAAATATGTGCTTTAAAAAGATTTTAAAGTGGACAAATCGTTGCACAGGAGCAGTTCCACTTTCTCGGCCTAATGAGCCTGGTAGGATGAATCGTCACTGCTTTAGATCTCCTTGGCTGCAGTGGACGGCCATGTTGCTGATGTTGCTGTAGGGTTTAACTCCATTTTTCAGCACACGATAGGCTATACATGGCGGCGAGTATTAATGGTGGAGGAAGAATCCGGGAAAACCCCTGAAAGAACCACCGACCCACGAGAAGCTACGGGCAAGCTTTCTCACATACCCACGTTGGCCGAATCTGAAACTCGAACCCACGCAGACAGGTGAGATGGCATTGATTCGTAACGAAGAACGCTTTAGACCACTCGGCCACTCGGTGCCCCTGGAAGGCCATGACAAGCCTTCTTCACAGCATCTCTGCTGCTGGGAACCAAATGTAGGAGCTAAGTGTCAGGCGGGGGCTAAAACAGACAAACTACTTCGAGAAACACGACCTTTTTTTTCCCTGGCAGCTTATATAAAGTTGATATAAGCATTCTTGGATCGTTAATCAAGGAACATTTATGTAAGTGTTGTAATAGACTGAAAAGAAATTTAGTTATATTTTGGAGGTAAATTCATTGCTTTCGTTTTGTTTTTATCTTGCTATCCAAGATCAAGTTATTTATGTCATTTTAAGTTTAATATCGTCTCCAAATGCAATTATTGCAAATACTAATATAGATAAAAAGAAGAAAGAAAAAAAAAATACCTTTCCGATTAATATACTTCCGTTTGCGTCCTTTACGTATACGTCCTGGTTTTCTCCATCTTCATACATATTGTATCCTGGACTAGTGATACTAGCATTTTGCAGTTTTTCTCTTTCTTTACCTATGCCTGGATCCTACAGAAAAATAAAAGACGCCGCACTGAAGAAACAATGAACTTAATTTGAATTTTACGAAGCATATTGGGGAATTTTTTATATCTTTCTTAAGGATGTATTTATTGTAAGTGTTGTGTAAAACGTGCACGTATTTATCTCCATGAATTTAATGAACATTAAAGCTAACATAATTGTGAGTAGAAATAATCATGTCCGACCTAGAATGTGACGATAAACCAAATGGAAAGAAAGTCGGAGAAGTTGGAGCATGTTATTTTAAGTAAAATAAACAATTTTGGAAACGCATGGTCTTTTATGTACATTTGAATCCGTACATTTGAATCCGTATTGCGCAGTTCAAATTTAGATGTTTATACTCAACATGAGTAACCAACTAATAAATTCATGAATTTAGTTTAAATGTGTTAGGGATTTATCTTGATTATATCATAGTGTAACATTTATCATATTATCTGAGATATGTATAATCTTTAACATTTATAAAACTGTACGCTATGCATTTCTCTTTGTTCGACTTCCTGCATGGCAAAAGACTTACGATTCGAGTCTCTCAATGAGCTTCTAAATATATTGCATAAGGACCACAATTACTTTTGTCTGGTCAAAGAAATGGAATCACATTCTGGTATTTCATTTATTATTAAAAAAGAAAGAAAAATATACTCGCCACAATAACTATAAATTTTTGACCATGCTCGTGAAGCTCATTTACAAATTGCGGCAAACCCTTGTACTGTTGCTTGTCGACAGTGAAGATCAATTTATCGTACATGGTGTCGATATCTCCCCACTGTACATCCTGCAAAAAAAAAATTAAATAAAATAATATGTAGCAAATTATATTTCATTGCTGCTCATCATGGGTTTGTTAACCAGTGAATGCAGTAATGCCAGCAGGCGAAACGGAATTCAGAATCAAAACTCGTGAGGGTTGTGCAAAATAGGTACATGCATAATTAGTTTCATAACAAGCAGGTTTAATTTGTTTTTGTAACAATATACTGAAAATGTGATTATATGTAGACTGGCATATAGAGAGAGGCAAGGCGATGGGTGCCGTTTACCCGCACCTGAGTTCGATCGTATCAACATATAGTACAAAACAAAAATTATCTAACCTGTATGATAGTATTATTCGTATTAAATAATAATAATACTTAGTATTATCAAGCATTCTCCTGTAGAATCGAGGGAAAGTACTTTGCATTCTGTTTTGTGTATATTTTCTCTGTCTTCCTGTCTGTCTGTCTGTCTCTCTCTGTATATATGTGTGTGTGTGTGTGTGTGTTGCTACTGATGATATTGATTCAATGTATACGATTCTGCTCAGAGGTTTTAAATTTTTATCTTAATTCCAAATATCATTTCCTGTAAATTTGTCTTCACAGAATAATTGATTTTTATCCTTAATCACCAATAAACATAACATGATAAGGTCAGCTTAAAACGTTTGACGAAGATGGTCACCTGAGGTATATTAGCCCGCCTAGTTCTGTCCCACACTTCTCGCATGTGACTCAGGTTGCCATAGTGCCATCGACACAGCTGGAATCCTAGGGACCAATATGGCGGCATCATGGAACGTCCAATGGCCTTTAATTATAAATATATGTTGCTGTCCGAAAGTATTTGTACTTTAAGGTTTACAAATGAATGTTGCAACAAGGGAACAGAGAGTATTATTAACCGGTCAGCAATATTTAAACATAAAAGTGATTTTGTTTCAAGAAATTCGTCGTAAAAATTATAAATATTCCGCAAAAATAAAGCTTAGGTGACATGTCTTGGAATAACGAATGAAATCTATAGCGATCTACATTAACATTATTCTATTTACAGATATTTGACCTTTCTCGCTTGAAGATGTGCGACTTTTGCGAAGTTTTGGAAACGAGGCTTTAAACGTTATTTTCAGAAACGCTAAATATTCTTATATTTGATTGGCCAATGATAAATCAATGTCCAGTCAGACTTCAGAAATTTGAATCGAGTTTGTTCTAGAGCCAACCTGTGTAAAATCATGATTTAAACGCAGATAGGTAGATCTGACAAGCATCGTTACAATGTTACGTACTACATTGTTCTGTCTATTTACAAGCCAAATTTTAGCTTTGATGCTGATGAAAAAGAGAAAGGTCTTTTGGAACATATTTCTACTAACGATAACTCACCCTGACACGAAATGCAAAGCTTTATCTGAAAGTGTCCTAAACTAAATCGACAAACATTCCAAATATCAAACGATTTTTTAAAGATGCCTATCAGATCTAAATTCTATCAGCGTTTCCGATATCAGATTGAAATCGGACTTTAGAATGCAAACCGTATTTCTAACTTTTGGCTACACGCAAATAAAATACTTAGAATAAACAGTCACTACATTTATATGGTTATAAATGTAAGCCTGCATCCAAAAAAAAAATATCATTTCTGATGTGATTGGGTAGGTGACACTGCGCTAAGAACTATTACAATGACATTGAGATGTGTACACCTTATTATATTGTTTCACAGCGTTTGCAAATGCAAAAGGTGAAAAAAAAAAAAAACGATGCAGAAATCAGTCCCGCCTTAGAAAGCAAATTCCTTCAGCAGTGTCAGATATACAGTAAGAAGCAGAGACGAGCCGTAATACCGGTATAACTTGTTATAGCTTGGTACAGGTTTTTTCGTGATAGCCCGCTTATACGAGAAGTGTTACATTTACATACCTTTGTGTATTGCTGTAGGGCGTCAGCAGGTGATGAACCCAGAAAAATATAAAAGTCAAGAATCCCTCCTATAACTCGATAGGTGATAGCAGGGTAGGGCGATGGCTGCAGCGTCACTTCTGAAAATTCGATCATGCATTTTTCCATTGAAAATCAAAACTTTGATAGCTTAAGAAACGGAGCAAATTTAAAAGCAAATGATTTAGAACTGTCCAACAGGTTTGACATTTGGGAACGTATATGTTATGAGTCATAAATCTCCATCCAATAATTTGTTAGGTTCCCATAAACAGAAGAAAACGCAAAGAAACACAGGCTATTTAAAACTGCTTTCATGTTTCAGGCTGTGTGCGTTTATATACCTGAGAATTAATTACTTGGTCGTCACACGAATGTGTCTGCTACGCACGAGTGGATATAACACCGTGCAGGCAAGGGGATGGGAGCCGCTTACCCGCGGACCTGGATTCGAATCTCCGTAGAGTACGAATTACAAATTCTCTAACCTGTATGATAGCATTATTTGTATTAAAATGTTAATTCTGCCTACTACTATCAAGCATTCTTCTCTAGGAATCGAGGGATAGTACTTTCCATTCTGCCAGGTGTAAATTTTTAATTCTCTCTCTCTCTCTCTCTCTCTCTCTCTCTCTCTCTCTCTCTATATATATATATATATATATATATATATATATATATATATATATATATAATTGCGCTGGAACACGTTTAATGCATACAATCAGGCAAAAATAGTGAAATATTCTGACCCATTCGGATAACGCATTACAGTTAAAAATATTTAAGAACAAATAGCTACATTAAGAAGAAAACATGTTAACAATAACGAAACACTACGATTTGTTTTGGATTAATTGACAGAGCGAGGCGTTGAGTAATCAACTTCAAGCTTTGTTATTAAATAAACATAATTTTTTCGTATTATGACAATTTTTTCAAGATCATAATAAAGATCCTAAATTAATATATATGTATACATCTTATCAAATGGCATAACTTTACCCATTGCATTGCTGTTTTTCAAGAACACAACATTTGCCTTGCCGTCTTTTTCTAAGTTCATGTACATAGGCTGAGCACCGTATAAATTCCAATCGTTCTGAAAGAAGTAAATATATCGCTTTATTCATAAACGTAAGTGTGACATATAGATATTACTGGCAAAATATTATAAATTGTTTTCATTCTTGAACTTTTATAACGTTATATTTTCACACAAGGAAATACAAGAGCGCATCACGCCATGCGATGATGGCTTGTATCTGCCTCGAGAAGTGATACTTGCAGCAAGACAAAGTACCACTTTGTAAGCTAGAACAAATAAACGGTAACAAAGTTACTTTTCAGACGGGGGGTGGGGGCTGGTCGAGTGGTCTAAAGCGGCCAGTATTAATGGATCACTGCTGTCTCACCTCTGTCTGCGTAGGTTCGAGTCTCGGGTTCGGCCAATGTGGGTATGCGAGAAAGCTTGTCAGTAGCTTCTCGAGGGTCGGTGGTTCTTTCCGGGTTTTGTTGGGTTCTTCCTCCACATTAATACTGGCCGCCATATATAGCCTATCGTTTGCTGAAAAATGGCGTTAATCCCTACAACAACAACAACAACAACTAGTTTTCAGACATGGAAAGTTATCTTTTGCGGGATAAATTTAATTAGACGCCGTTCACATCTATACGAAGTTATCTCCCCTACCATTTAATATTTGTATTATTTTTATTATTTTTATTATTATTTATAGCTCTTTGTGATTTGTGTGCTGAATCAGACTTGCTTTATAGTCAGATAGGGGAAAGGAGATGGTTTGCAAACAGTAACAAATATCATTTATTTCAACATGGTTATGATCATTCGTCCCAAGCTTACTGCACTCTAAAATCGATGGTCTGTCTACGAATACGGTTAAACATGAGTAGAATTTGTGAAGAGGATGGTGCGGGTGATGTGCTGAACAGTGAATTTAGTCATATAAAAATTTGATTAATGGTTTAATTTTGGTGTATAATACTTCTCGTGTGTAAATACTGGAGAGATTTTATCTTATGATACACCAAATGATATATTTTAAGTAGTGGCTTCACACTGTCATTAAACAACTAGGTACTAAACCACTGAGGTTCTCAAAGGGAACAAAATACGTTTTTCTTTTTGTGTGGGTTTAACGCCATTTTTCAGGACATGAAAGGTTATACGTTGTGTTTGGTAGAGAAATGTCTCGTGAAGAACCATCCACCCGCGACAAGTTCCTGGCAAGCTTGCTGACATAACCACATTGGTCGAGTTTAGAATATAATTAAAGTGAACAGGTGAAATGTGCAAGTGTCTCTGTGCCACCTGGGGCGCCTAAATATGCTTGTATCTTTCACACAAAAATGATTTACATAGTTTGTTTACAGTTCGGGACTAAAATGGTAAGTGTTAGTCTTTTTGTTTGTTTGTGTGTCCGTCTTCTGTATATCCATCTGTATGTCTGTTGGTAAGAGAGAGAGAGAGAGAGAGAGAGAGAGAGAGAGAGAGAACGAACGTCTACGTACAACTGGCGCCACGTCTCGAGTAAATATAGACCAAGTTCTCCAGTTCATGTCATGTTTCAGCTGATTATGTCGGTGTTCTCCAAAGCCGTAAATGACGTCGGTTGGTAGCTTTGTTGTTAGCTGCATAAATTGTTCAGAAAATACCAGTCCTGGAAGCGTTGTATTGAAGCTATGTAGAAATAAATGACATGAATAATTTAAAAGAATTAATCTGAAGGTTCTCCATTGTTACACTTCACTTGAAAATTACAGTAACAAGATAAAATTCACGTCTCATCATTTTTCAGTCGTTCACATATCTGGTACGATAAAAAGAAGCGTACATATGATATATAATCTTCATCTAGTCGTTCTTAAGCGGGTTTAGATCACATGATCCTAACATTTCATTAGCTGTAAAATCAATTGTGCAGATTCATACCTGTCACATGACTTTGAAAACTATTAATATTCCTTTCAGTTCTGTCACATGACTTTTAAAACTATTTATACTGAATTCATTAAATTCGTTTACCCGAAATAAATACCGACTAAAATGCTATATTAATAATAATAATAATAATAATAATAATAATAATAATAATTATTATTATTATTATTATTATTATTATTGATTTAACAATCATGACACTTTTGGTCATGGAAGACCCATTTGCCACTTGTTTCTCAAGCTATTGAAAAGTTATGTTACAATAAATTCACTTAGACACACCCGGGTACATAAGCATATTCTATATTCGCACAGAGAGATATAAATTCACTTAGACACATCCGGGTATACAAGTATATTCTATATTCGCACAGAGAGATATAAATTCACTTAGACACATCCGGGTATACAAGTATATTCTATATTCGCACAGAGAGATATAAATTCACTTAGACACACCCGGGTATACAAGTATATTCTATATTCGCACACCCACGCATGCATATATATAGATGCAGTCAGAATGTCGTTGAATGGATTCTGAATAATTTCCAAAATAATACGTTTTATAAATACCGGTGAATTATATCCGAAAGCAACTGTAAAGTCTGCTAACAAATAAAATCCAGAGACTGCTCTAAGATGGATTTGGGTCACAAGTTCTCTTCCAGGCTAGAACTAGAAATTAGGTATCAGTAACCAGTTTTTTTCTAACTTAAAAACATTACAAAATTCAGGGATGCACAAAATTCCATCCTCAATCACAGACAGCAGTCTAGCACATAATACTAAAGAAATATAGATAACTATTCCTCTCATAAAGAAGAAGAACGAATCATATAACGAAGAGTTCTTTTACATAATATTCAGATATACATAATATAATCATCAAACATTACATAGGAAGATGTCTTACGAAAGACACAGAATATACATAATACTACTATACTTGTGAGTGTGCATTTGCAATCACATTTTTACATGTGATGTGCCTAATGTCAGTGTTCCGTTTTTGCATCATCAAGCTTTATCTAACCAATCCCTGATATTTTCTTTATTTTTATTAATTTAAATTACGACGATTGTGATCACGTAATACAAAAATCAGAGAATATACACTTTAAAATGTTGTAAAGCCAATATCAAAGCCAATATTCCTGCTCGATTGTGGCATAATTTCTCTTGTTTATGTGTTTTTTTTTTTTTTTTTTAGAAAAATACCACAATGGACGATCCATGGCACTTTTTTGTCTTCTTGAATAAACACTCCACCAACCATACATCATTTGCATCACAGATATTTTAAATAGCTGGTTAAACGTTGGTTCCTATAATACCAGTCACACCCGAAATTCGCATCAATTACTTTAACTAACATTCTCTAGTAATTCAGAGACAGTCTTGCCCACAACTTCTACAACTTGTACTTGACCTTGTCCAACAATGTCCTAAAAATGTGATACAAGCTCTTAAAACTCACCTTTAACTAAATTAAACATACGTTTTGTTTAATTGATTGGATGAAAGAATATCCGAATAGTTTCTAAGTGATTTTTCCAAGTATCGTTGAAAATGATGACGTCATCGATGTAAGAGTCACAATTATCTAGATCCGATGTTGCCATGTTTATTAAACAATGGAATGTTGACATAACATTTTCCGAACCAAATGGCATCACATTATACCGATAAAACCCATCTGGAGTTTGAAATGCCGAAATTTCTGATACTCTTTTTATACATGGAATTTCCCAGAAGCATTTTGAAAGTTCAAACTAAGCGACAAATATTGCATTTCCAATTTTGTCGATGCAGTCATCTATTCTTGGCACTGGAAATGAATCCAGTTTTGTCCCACTGTTTTCTTTTCTAAAATCAGTACACATGCGGAATGTATTATCTGGTTAGGCAAAAGAATACGTGGTGAAATCCAGTTATTTTTATTTGGTTCTTTAAAAATATTCTCTCGCAAACATTGAATTTCTTTGTTCAAATTTTCCTGCTTGAGGAT
This sequence comes from Sinohyriopsis cumingii, assembly GCA_028554795.2. NCBI lineage: Eukaryota > Metazoa > Mollusca > Bivalvia > Unionida > Unionidae > Sinohyriopsis > Sinohyriopsis cumingii. Next base: position 110,667,947 of record CM068828.1, read on the forward strand.
TCATCCTGTAAGGATGTTGTTTCACAGGTGTAGAATCTACAATATCAGCATCTAATTCTTGTAGATGTATCTGTATACTTGTATGTATGTTCTTTTATGTTTAGAACGTTTTTACTTTATAATTATATTTTAATTTAGAGATATGTACTTTGTAGTCTGAAGTAAAGAATTTTTATCTTATTTTATCTTGTATTTGTTCGTTTCTAGAATATCGGGAACAAATACTCATATTCACATAAAAACTGTCCTAGTTCACTCTTTGCCTGTGGTTGCAGATGTAAAAGTTTTCTAGTCAAGATAATATAATATTTCTGAATTCCGACAATTAGTTAAACCCCAGTTGCTACATTCAGATTTCATTGCGTCGTTTGCATCATCACTTTATGGGACATGTAAACTAAACTGTATCAATAATTAACTGGGCTACCTCTAACAACATAGTCCTTTACCATATTTTTATGACGAAGTGGTTTCTGTTTCCGCATCCCATGAGTGTAAATGATATAATTAGTCTTTTACTTTCGTTTCACTTGTATAAGACCATACAATTTATCCACAAGAGAATTGTGAGAAAGGGACAAACGACCCAGAACCCTATAAGCGGACTGAAAACTTCTTTCCTGTATGTTTTTGTTACGCCTTAATTTCATGTTTGACTGAGTAAAGCGAAAGTTACTTCTTGTTAATTCACAAGCCTCTGACAAGTTATATCTGAAATCAAAGACTTAGTCAAGAAGACTACTCTCTGAATCTGCATTTGAAGAAGTTTCTCTTTAAATAACATCAATGGTCCACGTATATTATGTCTAAATACCAGTTATAAAGGAATAAAACCCAATGATTTGTGATCTGATTCGCGAACAGCAAACAACAGCAAATGAACACCCTCGTCCAATGCATTTCCTTTATCGAAGCAATATTATCGAATCACGTTCTTCAAAGTTTAATGAAATCTTTCTAAATCCCATTGAAATTCGGGGTAGTAGGCAGAAGCTTTAAAATGCTAGATACCTAATTCATGCATAGCTTGTTGGAAAATTCCAGATTTAAAAATTAACTTTTGATCAGAGTGGAGAGATTTGGGATGGACAACAGGTGTTAAAAACGAAATAAAAACTGTTACGATTGGTTTTAGTTTTAATAATCCTCAAAGGAATTGCCTCTGGACATCTTGTGGACACGCACATTCTGGTCAACAAGCATTAGTTGAATGACTTGGTCTTAGGTAAATGATTAACCCAGCTTACCGTTATTCTGCTAAATGGTCCTCCAATGCAGGAATAGGTTTCAGATGAGGTTTATATATCTTCTGATTGGGTTTTCTTACAATGTGGCTAGTGTGACAAGATCTACAGTATTTAAAAACATTACCTCTACGTTTCGGCCAATTAAAATGATTCAATAATTTAAGACAAGTTTTCGTGACTCCTAAATGACAAGCTAGGGCGTTTCATGGGCTAGACAAAGAATTTCCGGTCGATATGACCCTGGAACAAGAATTTGATTGCTTACTGACAAATCATCACCAGCGATTACCTAAGGCTGTCTCCAATTTCTCATAAGAATCCCCATTTTCACAAACTAACAATCTAGCGCTTTTGTGGCTTCTGCTCCTCCAACTGATACAAACAGGAGATCTCAGGATCTTGTTCCTGTTCGACAATGACATATTGACTTTTGTAACCATGATTAGAATAGAGAGAATGAATAGCAAGAAGAGAATCACTGTAGCCAGTATCTGTAGATTGATCAATACTAGTAGAAATGGTGACCTCGTGAAAAGAATGACCGATACAAACTTCAGCTAAAGGAAAAAAATTCTGATCTACATCGTTCATAAAAGCTATTTGTGTCATATGTATCTACTAACGGCACAAGCAGGCTATAAATTAGGGATTTTATTATAAATATGATGAACTTTTTTTTATCCAGAGAAGGCCTGTCCGTTGCTAGTGGATTAACCATGATTTACTCTCCAGCTGGTCATATCCTAGTAATAAAGGTATACTTTATAAAAATAAGTCACTGCTCACAGAATCAAGAGTCCTGAAACGAAGTCTGATTCCACATTGACACAGTTGTTGTTGTTCTAGGGTTTAACGCCATTTTTCAGCACAAGATAGGCTATACATGGCGGCCAGTATAACTGGTGGAGGAAGAACCCTGGCAAATCCAGGGAAGAACCACCGACCCACGAGAAGCTACTGGCAGGCTTTCCCACGTACCCACGTTAGCCGAGCCTTGGACTCGAACCCACGTAGCCAGAGGTGAGATGGCAGTGATCCGGAACGGTGAGCGCTTTAGACCACTCGGCCACTCGGACCCCATTGACACAGTGTAGATGGGCATTAACAAAGCCGCATTCGAAACCCAGCATAATTAGACTTTCACTAAAAGAAGACGTTACAAAGACAAAGTTTCTGATAGCAAAAGCCCCTGAGAAGCACTTGTGCCTCTTAATGTTTTAATAGATAGGCTTGGCAGAATCGCCTATTAGTAATGAAGAATCTTCCGAAATGAATTATTAATAATTCTCCGATATAGAATCAGACCGCGGTTTGTAATGCCAAAGAATTTGCATGCAATTTCTTTGACATAAGAGTATTTTGAATCGCTCTGTATTTGATATGTCTCTCATTTGTCAACGTGTAGCAATCCGAATTGACGTGCACGTTCTTTTTGCAATAAGTGCAGGCAGGAAGAGATAATAATTTCTCATCAGACCTATCGTATGTTCGATTCAAAAAGTTGTGCCAGATTGAGACTTGGAAGTACTCGCGTGAGACTGAGATAGGTTGTTGTACAAGTAAACTGTTGAGAGGGAGATTTGCAACAATTGAAACTTTGTGAGTCAAGGAATAATCAGCTGTTTACGCAAGAAGCATTTTCCAAAGCTCCCATCTTTTGTTCATCAAGATAGATCATGACAGCACTTTGCATGCACTTCTTCATCTCTTCTAATAATATAAGATGTCTGAGGTTATCGTAATCTTTATCAACTCTCTTGGTTAAGCACAACCAAACAATTGTTATTTTCCCCTTACAAATTCGACATTAGTAATTTCAATTTATTGTCTACATTTCGTAAACCTTTGATAATATGCCTCATGTACCAACTCGTAATTTGTCAAGATATTTTCCATAGCCACATCATAATGGACACTTTGTTGTACCGACAGTGAGGTGTAGACTTCAGAAGGTTTGCCAGTAAGTACACTTTCCTTTGTAATAATAAATTTACTCTCTTGGCATCCTCTATATCTGTCTCTGAAATGTTATGGGTATGTCCCTCTTCTTTCGCTTATTTTGAAATTGCACTTCCAACATTTTTTTCTGACGCTTTCCTATTGCATCTGGAATTTCGTTAGAACTGCAATTCCTTTAATTTCCTATCAAAACCGGAGACAGACTTACTAGTCAAACCCAAAGCGCTAAGGATCATAGTTTCCTTTCCCACCGAATACTGAATAAAGATATTCTTTATTTCTTCCTTTATCAAAAATGCTTTCTCTTCAGAAAGCTCATAACGTCTGGCAAGTTTCAGTAACGTGTATTTTTTTATAGCCTCTAACCCATTTTGGATCGGATTGTAATTTTACGATATTTTATGACAATGTGAATTCTTGTTGGTTTCACTAAAGATTTCTCAAATGTGTGAAATTAAAATCACTACCATTGATAATGAAAATTCCGATGCAAAGTCAATTTTAATTTTATAAGGCACATTTTTAATATCACTGAAACATTTTAACGACATTCAATCCCTGAACAGACCCCGATATCTGTTACGACTCTAAAACTTAAACTAAGTAACATAAAAAGTGAAACCATGAATTTAAGTAGAATCAGCAAATAATATATTTCCTTAAGTTAAAGTGTGAAAATCCCAAATAGTCCTAAATGTCTTATCACAAGTTCAATAGTATAGAATGTTCCGAATGAATTACAGTAGTCGTGAATGTCCTTATATACCACAATGATCACTCCAGAATACCTTTGAATGGGCTCTAAACAATTCCAAAATAAAGTGTTGATCCAAAGCCAATCAGCACTTAGTAATTTTAATGAATAATTTGAAAAAATAATTTATCTCGAATTATATCTGAAACACAACTGTAAAATCTGATAACAATAGATGCCAGAGACTGAACTAAGATGGGAAAGAATTGCTTGTTTATTTTGTCCAAATCTGTTTCTCAAATATAATAAACTTAAAATGCTACGTCAACATGTTATTTGCAGCTCACAAACATGGACAAATAATAGTTATGTAAACATGTTCTCTAAAATTAACATTATTTTAAAGCACAATCTACGATCATGGATAAAAGGAAAGCATCGACAAAGGGAAAACACACACACACACACACACACACACGCACACCTTAAAGTGGAAATAAACTATGCGCAGGACCGAAAGTCATACAGTTTTACCTGGAATAAAACACTCACGTACTTTATCTCTGGGCACACTGTAATCAAATTCTGCACAGGAAAATATTATTAAATCAATCTAGCTGCTAATAGATAAATATGTTTCATGATGTTTTAAATGAAGCAAGATAATTTGAATTACGTATCGACAGAGTTACGGAATTTGAAATTGTAGAAGAGCTTTAAAAGTGGTTTGCTCTCGACCACATAATTTGGACTTAGTTATTAATAAGAAAGGTTCATCGTAGAGATGATGTTGTCTTAAGTAGCGTTGTTTCATATTTGTGAAAGCACATTTATATTTATGTGTGTACGCAGGACTTATTCCAGGGAGTGGGTGGGTGGGTAAACCATATTCGGGGGCTGGGGGTGGGTAAAGTTAAAATCATAAAGGTACATTTATATACTGCAAAATGGAATTTAGATAAGGTTTCTCGGAATGAGGCAACTACCCCATTGTCCTCCATGAGGACGACCATGTTTATATTAGTTACTACTTGGTTTTGAAATAAGTCAATGTTTGAGAGAATTAACTATGCAAAGAGGGTGGTTTCTTAAGAAAATAAGTTTTGAATATGTCTTATATAATTTGCCTTTTGCTGGACAAAAACTATATAAGAGATAAGCCCATAACTAAGGATAAGATATAATTTACTAATAATTTAATTAAGTATTAATAATAATTAATTAATTATTAATCTAATAATAAACAAACCTAACGGTAGTCTTTAATGTTTGATATACATCGTATCAATAATTAAGTTCAAGAATAAATGATACTGGTATGGACTAATAGTATAATTAATGGTTGGGGGGGGGGTAGAAACAGTTATACAGGTGGGAAACTTTGAGGTGAATGAATTATTTAATCTGTTATACACTAAAAGTCCACTCTTAGTCATGACATTTATTTCTGGTCTCTTCTTGCATTCCTTTAGGGTTGACAATAAAAGGTTAAGTTTCTTACACTGTTATCCCATTCCCAATTCGTGTTACAACAATTCCAAATTGAGGTCCACCTGTAAAGTTGTAGGTATACTGAGGGTTGACGACAGGCTCGGGTGAAGACATAGATAACGCTTCGTTTGAAATCTCATAGTATACGCTATCCGGATAGAACTGAAATAAAAAATTGTATATGTATGTATGTATGTATGTATGTATGTATGTATGTATGTATGTATGTATGTATACCGAATCTACAAAATGCAACGATACCAAATAGTAATTCAATGCAATTTTAATGACTGAAAAAATTCGCAACAATTTTGAGTCAACCAAATCAGTCTTCCATGACCTAAGCACAATTTATGTCAATATACCTGTGCATTCAACCCAGAAAAACTAATGGACAATGGTTATTCATATCATCTGGGATAGAGTTTATGTTGGTCTCGTTTTTAAATCAGACAACTAAAATTAACTTTATGATGATCTTCATCAACCTGGGTCTCTGGCAATGAAATTAAGCATTTACCATGAAGCCTAATAATAACTTGATCTAGTGTTTGTGTCACGCTTCCATGCTAATCCTTGCCTTTAAAAAGGCTTTCAAAAATTATTTTTTATTACAAAATTTTAAGTTCTTCTAACTACACTTAATTTTTGGTGTCCTGTCGTTTGCGCGCATGTCAAAAACGCGCCAATAATATATTGCAGCAATTGTGACATTTGCGATCAGCGGAAAAGTGACACCCTAGAAAGCCTGGTAAGACACGAGACCTGTGTATATTGCATATATTTAGTGACGGTCTGCGGTGCAAAATGTTCACACCTCGTACGAGTGACATTTTCCGAACTGCGCGAGTTGAACCTAAAATATAGCCAGTTTGGCGTCGGACAAAGCTGACAGTTTACACTAGAATAAATTAAACTGCGGTGGGAGTTATACCACTATTGCACGGCATATACAGTATCAAAGTGAACTGCGCGCTAACGACTGGGGTGCCTTAAGTTTTGTTGTTGTGGGGTTTAACGCCATTTTCACCACACGATAAGCTATACATGGCGGCCAGTATTAATGGTGGAGGAAGAACCTTTTAATGAAGAAAAGAAGCCTATTAATGTTATTTAGTAACATCTTGTCTGTTTATTTATTTTTACTTTTTTTTACATTTCTCATTAATAAAATTGTAGTCGAACCATTTAGTCTGTACCATTTAATCTTTGTAGCATTTTGTCCCATACCATTTTGTCCGTACCATTTTGTCCGCACTATTTTATCCATACCAATTTTTCCAATACCATTATGTCCACTTAACATTTTGTCCGTACCATTTTGTCTGCTACTATTTTGTCTTCGTACTGAATTACCAAAGAGGCACTTTAGTTATTGCCAATCCCTATGTTTCTCGGCTGGTCGATTAGTCTGCCGCCTGACCAACCAACACAGTGACAGCAGGTGGATGTGAAGCTGTCTAGGATATTTTCATATTTAAAAATAATCTGTTCTGAGAATATTATTATGGATTTAAGAGAAAAAAAAAAGAATAAATAGACTACTGTATTTGTGCCACGCAAACAAGAATACTAACGGAATAATGTCAACAGGTTAGTGCAATTTGGTGTCATTGACATTATGAACACTGTAGATAAATCCCAAGGAAAGTGTACACATAGTGTTACGACGAACAAAGTTTTTGTAGGTTACTTGGTGTAGGTTCAGTTTCAATTGTTTCATCAAGCCCAGATTCCGTTTTCTCTCTCACTCCATATTTCTGCATATCTTGGCTGTTATGCATTGGCGGGGAATACAAAAGGGAAAGCAAACATGTTTGCGATAAAATTGTGTACCGTATCAAATTCATTTATAAAACGAGGATTATTAATACTTTTTACCATTCTTTTCTTACGTCGCTAATGACTAATTAGTGGAAATTCGTCATTGATCTATAAAATCGATAGAATACAGTTGAAACAATGTTTATATATGCGTATTAATGCTGCAAGGCTGGATCCCAATTTGATAAACCAATACTGTTGGTATATCAAATTGCTTTTATAACAACACTTTAGCACTCACGGTACTAATTCAGTTCCCATAATAAACCTATACAAACACCATGATATTAAAAATTCAGTAACTTAAAAGTTTTTAGTGCTCATTATCAAACCTATATTTATCAGTATGGATGAAACAAGGTTGTCAGCTTCTGTGTAGAGGAAAGGATATGAGCCGCGGCATTTTATGGACCTGCATGTATTTGAAACATATGCTTTCAATTCCGCACCAAAGAGTCAGATGCTAATTTTAGTAATGAGTATTCCAATCTCAAGACTACTAAAGGACTGAAATTCCATCAATAAAACAATGTCTCCATCTTCTTCACTTACAACTAGGATAAGCTCTTAAAATATTCTTCTTCCTACAACATAACTTAGATTATTAACCAATCCTGGTCAGCCAGACCCATATATACTCTATTTTATGTTCACCCATTTCTAGGCTGGTTCCCATTTTTCCATACCATTAGTACCGTGTGTCCTTTATAAGCCATGTTACTTGTAGTGTGTGTGTGTGTGTGTGTGTGTGTGTGCCCAAATACAGATGCAAAAGAAATTCAGACGAAACATTGCATTATTTTTTAAGTAATCATTTGAAGTCCAGGTTAGAAAACGTTGATGCAGTTATTGTGGATCTACCCAAAGAGTTGATACACGCTGTTCCAATGACGTGTGCTGTGTACTAGGGACTAACTCATTACTCAGATATATTATAAGGGTTTGGGAAGCAGCTCAAAACATTCCTTTTAAAGGAAACATTATCTAACAAAACTACCCACTTTTATCCTGAGTGCTGTTTCTGTGTATTGCTGGATTTCAACATTCATGTTCTCATAGACGGACTGCTCGAAGATTGTGTTTATTGCGCCATGGCGTTTAAGAAGGATCTTCATCCCGCCATCTTTTGTAGTTTGTGGACTTCCGGTGATATTATATCCGATTGTATCAGGCGTAAACGTGCAGTTCGGAGTTCTTTGGTCGTCGAATACTCGCCATAGGCATCTATAATGTATACATATATTTGCTTAAAGACATTGTTAGATCCCAATTTCAGTATTTCTGTACAATGCACGAGAAGTATAGAACAGAAAGTTTTTTTTTTTTAAATATCGTTGTTGTTGTTGTTGTGGGGTTTAACGCCATTTTTCAGTACACGATAGGCTATACATGGCGGCCAGTATTAATGGTGGATTAAAATATCGTAAAAATATCCGTGATATGATATTTGAACGAAATAGTGCTATGAAATGACGAGATATTGCAAGGTCAGTGACGCAGCAAGAAATCGCAAGACTTAATCCTGCAGCTTTCTCCCGATTAGAGACCTATTTAAGAATGAACGCTGTTTTTTCAAGCCACATTTCGGGTAGCGTATTAAATTTGGTACCGATGTTTAGCTCAGTCATTCGACTGTGTATCCCTATCAAAAGTTTGACTTAATATCATATTTTTATGGAATGCCAAATCATTTTCCCACGGTACCGTTCGACATGTACCTGATCGCGCCCGCTTAATATGCAAACAACAACGTCCTGAATAGAATACTACCTTCTCACTGGCCAACTGAAAATAAGTTATAAATAAATACAGGACGTCACGTTTCTTTAACCAATGAGAGGACAGTATTCCATTCAGCGCTTTGTTGTTGCATATTACGCGGGTGCGATCAGGTACATAAACGGACTGATATTCAGTCAAACATTTGATAGGGATACACAGTCGAATGCCTGAGCTAAACATCGGTACCAAATTTATTACGCTACTCGAAATTTGGCTTGAAATAACAGCGTTTATTACTAAATGTGCCGTGCAAGAAAGGAGAGAAGTGTCCTTCCTTGTGGTTATTATATAGTACAAGTATGAAAGGTCAGGTACATAGACGGACTGATATTCAGTCAAACATTTGATAGGGATACACAGTCGAATGCCTCAGCTAAACACCGGTGCCAAATGTATTACGCTACTCGAAATCTGGCTTGAAATAACAGCGTTTATTCTTAAATGTGCAGCGCGAGAAAGGGGGGAAGTGTCCTCCTTTGTGGTTATTATATAGAACATGTATGAAAGGTCAATTTTAAGCAACGATACGAGCCCATGTGGATCAATGTAGGTTGAAATTAGGTTGTATAAGAATCAAGCAGCATACGACTTTTCAACAAAGATGTCATCACTCGTTCTCTACTGCGTATTAAGGTTCAATACAAATGCTTAGAGGACAAATTAATGCCCGTCGGAATGAAATGGCGAGACAGCGAATGCGATTAGTGAAGAAAATTATATATACATATGCTGAAAACACTAGGTGTTGAAATTAGAGTCAATTTGGATACCTACTGTGAAAGATTTTTTTAAAAATGTTATTGAATTACACATTGAGAGAACTAAAGCCTAATAGTGTTATAATGTTATAAGCATTAACATACCACGAGAGAGAGAGAGAGAGAGAGAGAGAGAGAGAGAGACAGACAGAGACAGAAACAGAGAGAGAGAGATTACTTTCTTCTTTCGCATTTTTCTTTGGTCGGGTCTGGATCCGGGTGACAGTCTACAAGGGCCTCCGTTCTGGAAGCGGAATCAGATTTTTTCGGTTTCTGGAAATGGAGGATCAGACCAACCGCGAGGGAAATTCCGAGACATAAAGTTAAAAACAGGGCAAGCAGAAGCGGTCGTTTGCTTTTTTTCTTTGCAAGCCCAGCCTCTTTTCCATCAGTCATCATCAGCTTTCAAATTAGATATACTTTAAGTCCGAGACTTACTTTTCCAATCAATCTTATGACTAGTTGCTCAACGTTTTGCCACAACTAGTAACATATGACTGAATATCGTATTTGTAAATAATAAATTAAGGTGTGCAATGTATGAGGATATGATTCATGTTCCCTGTTTATAATACCTGTCTTGACAATTATCAGTGAAATGACGTTGCATGAAAATTATCTAAAAAGAAGACGTAACTAAAGGTCGAAGTTGGCCTTAATAATCAATAAGATCTCACTGTTTCAGGTAAATGCCCTCTTGTTTTATAATCCAAGTTTAAAATCCAGTCTTCAGATAAAGTCTGTCCGAGGTTTCGTGTCAGCTGGCGTGTAAGGACTTATGTTTCTTACCTCTGTACATACTGAAGAGGCCGGAAACCAAGTTACAGAGGCATTGTTCGCATGACTTGTTTGCTTAATAGATATGAAATAACTGTGCTGTTCATCAGCTAAAAACATGCCACTATTTTACTCCCGGGTAAGATATACGTGAGATATGAATGACTTCACAGTCTATGGTGAGTTATAATATAGGAAACTAAATCTCACTTTGTATACAGTAAGCGTACACATTTTGTTCTGCAATTTCCATTTCACATTTTCCAGCACATAAATGTCGGGGATACTGAAAGTTACGTTTTGAGTTTAGATGTTGGTTGCAGGTACAATGCCATACAAAGCAGTGCAAATTTAAAGACAATTCCAACGATTCTTATTAAAATGTATAAGTTGTACAGAATTTTAAGGGAGGTATTTCTGCGCCAATATATTACACCTTTTCCCATTTTCATGATATTTTAACGAGGCAAATTAATTTACAATAATATTGAAAGTATTAACGGCAGATAAGACATGTCAACACAAAGCGTCACTCCGCAAATTTATGAGAGTGAATGAAATATTTGTAAAGGCCCGGATGTGTGTCAATAATGCTGCGCCAAAGTAAAGCAACTATTGAACTATGAGCCATCTAAGGAGGTAAAGACATATATTTCACTGACTTATCCATAGTAATTTGATAATACTATGGAACCAAGGATACGGTTGACCCCTTTTATGCCTTTGCAATTAATAAGGGCATTTCCTTCCATATATTGGCTACAATCCTTCAGATGCAGAGAAATTAATTCCTTTTAGTGGAGAGAAATAATGCAACCATTTGAGAATTGTGCTTCATATCAGTGTTCGTAACGTGTAACTTTCTAGAGTATGTGGACCGCTCCAGTGGCCTAGTGGTTAGAGCGTCCGCCTCGGATGCGGGAGGTCGTGGGTTCGATCCCCGGCCGAGTCATACCAAAGACTTACAAAAATGGTACTAACAGCTGCCTCGCTTGGCGCTCAGCATTAAGAGGTTAGTGTTAGGCCTGGTGTCAGGATAATGTGACTGGGTGGGACATCATGCTACATGTCTGCGGCATGATGCCCCAGTGCTAGACATCACTATAAACTGCCACACTGCAGACATCATAGCGATATGACTGAAATTTGTTTAATGCTACGTTAAAAATGCAAATCACATGACATCTAGAGTATGTGGATCAGTGATATGAATACTAGTGATACAACGCTTTCAGGTGTACAGTTTGCTCGGGAGTGTTTGCCTCGTCTGCTGTTTATAATCGTGAGATTTCATAAGTATTTTCTTTGTTATGTAGGCCAGCTGAAGCACAAGGAGACGTAGATTATGCACACTAGCAATCTGCCTGGCTACATGACGCTGTTTTACTACGCAGCGAGTTCCCTTTTGGTACAAGATATATAGGTAATATCAAAGTCCGTTAAATAATACTTAGGAGGTTAACGCCCCAAAATACAAGTTTTTTTTTCCAACTCGATTAAAAATTCTTGCTTGTAGCCGCGAAACATTACGTCAAGATTTATATACATGTTGAAAACGTTATGATAAACACAAGTGTTCACTTAGACCTTGGCGAGCGCTCTTCTGTTAGAACGATGTGTACGATTAAGGACAGCTTTTATCTATGTCAACGGTAAACATACGTGTATAATGCCATGATAAAGTAAAACGTAAAATGCAATTTTGAGTACAAAGTTTTAAAAGGTAATATATAAGAATTACCCAATCCTATAAGACTAGCGCTACCGCACACAAACTTGTATTTACAAAAAGACTGACCATTGAACTTTTGTTTGTTTATGATGAATTATGTGTGCATTTACGTAACAATTAAGTCGAACACTGTTGCATTTCTTCGTGAATATGGTGTGTGCATAATCTGCAGCAAGCGGTATATCATATTTATCTACCTCACATTATCTGTCTTTCTGCCTGTTTGTCATTCTATATTTCTATATATACATCAACAGACACATAAAACATACACATAATAATACTATTTTTGTATTTTATAACAAACGCAAGACGGGAATGTTTCTTGTTGAAAAGACCTGTCATCGCTATTTACTTTTTTATATTATAAAGAACAACAAAAAAGCTACAAATAAAATAAAACAAAAACAAAAACCTCGGCAAAACATATCATTTGTATAAACTATTAAGACAGTTTACAAATTTTAGAAGAAACTCACAAGATTTGGATAATAATGAAAATAAAAATTGACCTCCAAGTCTTCGGTCCATGTGGATTGTACGTTTGATATTTCAACTGGTAAGCTCGAATGGAAAAATCACAAAGTTTAGAACAAAAAGAATATATATATATATATATATATATATATATATATATATATATATATATATATATATATATATATATATATCAAATACTATGTTGAAAGACCATCATTGTGTAATGACTTTTTAATAATACCCCTACCATTAATATTTATAGAAATGCATCACTGGTGTTTATAATCAGGATTAGTACAATTTGTAACAACTTACCGATTTTAAAATGAAAATCGTAATGCACAAGACTTAGTCATTTCATTCATTAGTATATATTTTTCTAATGCGACGAGAGAGAGAGAGAGAGAGCGAGAGAGAGAGAGAGTGCATAATGTTTAGGTTTAGTATGCACTTTAACCAAACGAGGGTTTAGTTAATAACATGGTGGTCATATTTGCATGGGGCGAGTCCATAGTTTTAGTTACCAGGAGTTATGTCGTGTATCGTCTTCGATAAGCTCCGAATAATTCCGTAAATTTCCGTAAATTTGGGAGTTACGTCCCTTATTAGCCTTGTTCATAAAAGTTAAAAGACATGTCCTTCTTATTTTGTTCTTTTTTTCTGTTGAGATTTAATAAAACTCGATAGTGTACATACTGATCAGAAAACACAGATTTTAGCTTGTATGTATGTATGTGTGGTTTAAAGGGGTTCTAGACGTGCTCGGGGTACGGCGAGCAAATATAGCACTGTATCATCCGAAAAACAGTTTTGTCAAAAGAAATTAAGAGGAAATCTAATTATATTTAAAATGCGAAATGCCACTGAACGTAAATTAAGATATGATTCTAACCTGATGATGATTATGAAGGATAAGTATGATGGGTGGTTGTATTATTATTTTTATTATTATTATTGTTATTATTATTATGACATAATTTGTTAGTAAAAGTAAAAAGATTGAAATTTTCTCTAAATTGTATTAAAAGTAATTTTTGATGAAATGATATTGAAAGTAATTTTTTATTAAAATATATTCAGTTTAAATCCTCTTTTTTCGGTATTACAATTATATACTATTTAATACTGATTGCGTACGCCCTTATGTGCAAAAGGCAAAGCTCTCTATACATTTCCCTTGTATTATAAGTCAGCAAAAAACTACACTCGGTAGGTTGTGTAGATAGATGAACTAGACAAATTCCAAAGATTCTTTCTAAATGGGTAATTGAGCTGACGTTGCGGAATTGTCTAATGACATACATAGACCCAGACGATAGCATGTAAGAAACCATGTAGCCTCACTTTGAGATTCTGGCGAAACTCAGGAACCATACGTATGTCCATATTTGGCTACTTCCTAAGAAACTGTATAAAAACAGGAGACCTGTTTGACAATCAGTCTATGCGTAGGAATCTCAAAGAGGCTTGTGTCGTTACAGGTAAGATTATCGTCTATGTACAATTTTGTTTATATAGTTTAAGGATTTTTAGTGTTTAGATGTTATCTAACATCAATACGTTGCAACATTGGATTATTTTAATATTTCTTTACTATTCTTTAATATAATGTATTGGAAAGTTTAATTGTTTGAAGAACTTATATTAACTTGTAATTATATTATTGATTATAGTAAAAAGCAATGTTCGCAACCAAATTCATTCTCAGTAATAGTTAATTTATAAATAAAATACTCTTTAAATAATAGAGCTTAATATGTTGACATTTTCGATTAAATTTAGTAAAATACATATTTAAATGATTACGGTATTAGTCTGAACTATTCAATTTTAGATTCTTTAGCTATCGTGAATTTATTCGATATTTAATTATCCGTATTATGTTCTAAGAGGTAGAAATTATACAAATCTCTTATATCCGTAATTTAAGTTTATTAAGATTGCTGTTGGAATGTTGATATTGGAATATAATTATGTTGAATATTTCAATTAAGAGTCCATTCGTCAGACTTTCGAAGAGGCTTTAGTCATTACAGCATCCCGAAGTACCCTCGCATCGCCATATTCCCCAGATGTAGCCATATCTACGCCGTCAAAGTGACACCTCTTTCAAGAAAGCTTGAACTTCTTGTTCCTTTCTCTCTCTCTCTCTCTCTCTCTCTCTCTCTCTCTCTCTCTCTCTCTCGTGTCATGGAAAACAGCATTATTAAGAGTTTATGAGACGAACATGTCTTAAAAGCTGGTGGAAATCCCTTTTCATAACAAGTGGTGGACGATTATCATGAATAAAGGTGTCACTCGGCATAATTACGATCCACAAGAGATGATGATGATGATGATGATGATATTCTTTTATTCCTCCATTTTCTGAAGAACCTTTTCGACCATCAGACTTCACGCCGTCCAGCTTTGCTACATCAACTCAGGAACGACTGGACAACTGTTGTATGTTTTCGTACTTTTCGCACACAAGAAGGGTCTGGTCTGAAACATCATCACCAGAAACATCACAAGGGTAACGAACACATTACACTTGAGACGATTTCCAGCATAAAATGTATACATCGCCAGTGAGAATTCTTCTTGCAGTAACACCTGAAATTCTCGAAATGTCGAATGCATACTATACCTAGTCCAGCCCTGAATTCGAGCTACCTATAACTCAGGCTGAAATACATCTACCCATGCCAAAAACAGAGATTTCCATGGTTCCAACAGCGACATCTCCACCATGCCCCGAGTCAACGACAGCAGCATTGACAGTCTCCTTCCCAGTGATAGTGACTTGAACTTTTACAATTTGAACTCTTTCTATACAACAGACAATACGTGTATTGTTTACTATTCATTTAATATACAATTCGTTTCATAAGAATATTTCTGGACTATGGTAATTCTTACACAGGTACGTTTTTGCTATACCATATTTTGTATCTTGAATTACAAACATTGCAGGGTTAGTGCGTTAATTTCAAAATATTTCCAAACAAATGATATATTTATGCTGTATTTAATTTCTTATTTTGTAACAATAACGTTTTCTGTATACCTACTTCAGTAACACTCATCGTGGTTGCTTAAGTTTCTGCCACAGAGTGTAAATGAACCTACTGACTTTAACTTGCATTCCAGACTATGCTTTCACATCAAAGCTGTTCGTCCTGAAATTTGTAACCACTGTATACATGTTTCGCTGCCTACACACGTTAACAAAGTCTTACCGTATTTACCTATCGTAGGGAAAATTGTAACTTCCGCCTAGCCGTTTCAAACATATTGACACAGATGTTGTTTATTTTGTCAGCCCGAGTGGGCTCGATAATGTTATTGAGGTTTCTCTCTCACGTTTTCATACGAATCGTATGAATGTATACCTTATGGTTTTTATATCTCGGCGATAACATAAATGTATGGCTCTCATAAGACCTGAGCAGTTATTGGCCTACTTACGGCCAACTTCTGAGTCACGTTTGTTTGAAAAGATGACGGTGATACATTCTCTTGCATACGTAACTTCGATAATACACACCCATTTCACGGTTGCCTTAGACCACACCAAACCTGTTTAAGATTATAATGATGTTTTCACTTATTGCTCTTCGGTTAGTTTAAATACGATTTCTGTTTCATACATGCGCAGTTCAAAGCTTGATTGCAAGTGAACAGACGTCATGATTATTAGGGTAGTACAAACACAACACTAAAATGTTCAGTTTCCTTACTCTTGGTTAATACCAAATTCTTACTACATTCTCTTAGCAACCATTTTTACTTCAAGGTCACTGGTATTTCTTTGTTGATATTATATATGGAATAGGAAGATAAACTCAATATCAGCTCGCTAGCACTATCCAGAAGAAAGAGAACTATTTTCACCAAACTTGGCTGAAGCAAAAGAAAATAAAAAAAATGTAGCCATCCATAAATATGTTCTGCTAATGTTATACAAAATAAACAAATTAAAAAAAGAAAAAAGTAAAACT
The DNA here is from genome assembly GCA_028554795.2 of Sinohyriopsis cumingii. NCBI lineage: Eukaryota > Metazoa > Mollusca > Bivalvia > Unionida > Unionidae > Sinohyriopsis > Sinohyriopsis cumingii. The sequence goes on from CM068828.1 coordinate 110,684,674, forward strand.
AACATACAAAAAATAAAATGGAGATAACAAGAACAGCATGCTAATATTGGTGTTATAATTATTTGACAAGCCTATTCGTAGAAGTGGATTGCGTAGAATTTTATTGAAACATTTTAAAACTTTTTTGGTTATTGTTTTCTTTCAATTCTTATTTATTGTCCTGCCATGCTCTTTTCATTTTTTTTTAAATTTTATTAAATAGTGTGAAATGTTCTTTTCATTGCATTTTTTGGGGAAATTTATTAAATATTTTGCAAAGGTACTCTCATTGTATTTTTTCTTTTACTGAGTATTTTTCAGCGGATTTTTCTCATTGTATTTTTTTATTATTTTACTGAATATTTTGCAGTGTTTTTGTCATTGTATATTTTGTATTTTACTCAGTATTGTGCAGTGTTTTTCTTATTGTATTTTTTTAACTTTACAAAATGTCTCACAGCGTTTTTATCATTGTAATTTTTATTTTTCACCTTTTACCTTCTTTTTATGAAAGTAAATTATTTTCTCTCTCAAGCCTCGAGGACTACGCTCAAATGACCCGGAGGTTACTATTTGGACAGAATCTTTTAGTAAAAGTAATAAGATTGAAATTTCCTCTAAATTGTATTAAAAATAATTTTGGATTAAATGATATTGAAAGTAATTTTCTAATAAAATATGTTGAGATTAAATCCATTTATTTCGGTATTACTGTTATGATACGATTTTTATCATAACCTTCTCATCTCTTGCTATGAGAAGGGATTACTCATGAGTTAGGAACTGTCTTTGCCCATGGTTAGAGAGAGAGAGAGAAAGACAGAGAGAGACAGAGAGAGAGAGAGAGAGAGAGACAGAGAGAGAGAGAAGAAGGAGTTCAGGCTCTCTAGCAAGGGTGTTACCAATAACCGTGTAGATACGGCTAGATCTTGGGTTATGACGTACGGAATCACTGTAAAAAGACAGCTGTTCTGATTCGATGAACTATATACATATATATATATATATATATATATATATATATATAATGCTACATTCTAAGGATATATTTATAAAGCCTTTATAATTAAAATACAAGAAATGCATATAAAATTACACTTTACCATTGAGTTTACCAACTTCATTGTATAATTTCTGCCTTTTATAATGTAATACAGGTAGTTTAAATCTCAATTACGTCATGATATCCAATAAGTATTAAATTCAGTACTTGCTATTAATGCAACAATCATTTTGAAGAAATGTATTTTACTAAATTTAAAATAGAATACTAATTTGGAATTGGTTACTAAACAGTACTCAATATTACGTAAAGGATCATTGATTTTCAAATTAAATATAAACATGAAGCTGGTAGCGAATTCATCTTTTCCAAGAATACATACCGCAAATACTATTAAATATTCCATTATATTGTAATATAGAATATAAAGAACTCACAAAAATGTTGGAAAACCATGCATTTACCCGTTAGAGTCTCAAATATTAAAATGTTCCCATTCTTTAAAGTAGATTGCGAACACAGACGATTCTTACCTCTAAGGAAAAGACAGAGCTGTTCTGACTCGAGGAACAAACTAACCCTTCGTAAGCCCGCTCTCTATTTATACAGTTTTTGGTTTCGTTCAGTCCAGTCAGAACAAGACCATTGACCTTTCGCAGGAAAATTGTGTGAACCATCTTCGTAACTCATCCATTATTGATTTAATAAGTTGTCAGTTCAGCAGCTTCCCCCTAAATCTAAATTGCTGACATTTAGATATAAGCAAAATGTTTTTAATGCTGACAATTGTTGACATTTAGATATGCATGAAATGTATTTTATAGATTTTTGCACGTGCTCGTAAAGCGCGATCTTTATAAAAATAACATACAGTTATATTACACAAATAGATATAATTTATCTCAATATATTTTAGTGGAAAATTACTTTCAATATAATTTAATGAAAAATTACTTTTAATGCAATTTAGAGACAATTTCAGTCTTAATACTTTCATTAAACGTTCTGTCCTAATATTACAAGTATATACTATTTAATAAAGATGGCGCCGTTATGAGCAAAACGCAAAACTCTCTATATATGTCCATTATAATATAAGTCAGCTAAAAAACTACACTCGGAAAGTTGTGTAGATTGATGAACTAGACAAATTCCAAAGATTATTTCTAAATGGGTAATTGAGCTGACGTGGCAGAATTGTCTGTCTAATGACGTACATAGACCCAGACGATAGCCTGTAAGAAACCATGAAGCCTCACTTTGAGATTCTGGCGAAGCTCAAGAACCATACGTATGTCCATATTTGGCTACTTCCTAAGAAACTGTATAAAAGTAGGAGATCTGTTTGACAATCAGTCTATGCGTAGGAATCTCAGAGAGGCTTCTGTCGTTACAGGTAAGATTATCGTCTATGGACAATTTTTTGTATATAGTTTAAGGATTTTTAGTGTTAGATGTTAATCTAACATCTATAAGTTGCAACATTGGATTATTTTAATATTTCTTTACTATTCTTTAATATAATATATTGGAAAGTTTAATTGCTCGAAGAACTTATATTTACTTGTAATTATATTATTGATTATAGTATAAGAAGAAACGTTCGCTACCAGCTTCACACTCAGTAATAATTAATTTATAAATAAAATAGTCTTTAAAAAATAGAGTTTAATATGTTAACATTTTCGATTAAATTCAGTAAAATATAATTTTTTAATGATTGCGGCATTCGTCTGAAATATTGAATTTTAGATTATTTAGCTATCGTGAATTTATTCGATATTTAATTATCTATATTATATTCGAAAAGGTAGAAATTATACAAATGTATGATGTTGGTAAGTGAAGGAATATCGTAGTTTTATATGTATCTCTTATATCTGCAATTTAAGTTTATGAAGATTAATATTGGAATGTTGATATTGGAATGTAATTTTATATGTGAGTATTTCAATAAAGAGTCCATTCGTCAGAAACTCAAAGAGGCATGTGTCGTTACAGCATCCCGAAGTACCCTCGCATCGCCATATTTCCCAGATGTAGCCATATCTACGCCGTCAAAGTGACACCTCTTGAACTTCTTCCTTTCTCTCTCTCTATCTCTCTCTCTTTCCATCGGGTCATGGGAAATAACATTATTAAGAGTTTATGAGATTAACAGTCTCGTAAAATTGTTATCATTAGTAGTAGCATCAGTAGTAGTAGTAGTAGTTGTATTATTTTTGTTGTTATTATTATTATTTTTATTATGTTATTGTTATTGTTGCTGTTGTTGGTGTTGTTGTTCTTCTTGCTAAGCTATTGTACGGTAGTTATAATTGTAACTGTTGTTGTTATCTTTATAATAATATGATGATTTTTTTTAAAAATCTCTTTATTTTATCCTCTCCGCTGAACTTAAAACACATTATCATACTATCATGAACAAAGAATCTATTCTGACACCAAATTTCAAATCGTGAGCACAGCCATCCGTATGCATATTTATGACCAAAATTATTAGGACAAATTATTAATATTTTCTAAATTTTATTTGTTATTTTTAATTTTGTTTTAACACTTATTGCATTTACAGACGTTGTTTGTTACTCGGCAGATATATATATATATATATATATATATATATATATATATATATATATATATATATATATATATATATATATATATATATATATATGTGTGTGTGTGTGTGTGTGTGTGAAAAGAGAATGGCATGACGTAAAAACGAACGGACAAATAATTTGTCTTAAATCTAACCTCCCGTTAGATTTAAGACAAATTATTTCTTACCAGACGGTGAGTAATATTAACCAGTCATGTTGAATATTGTCGTAATTTATAGGTTATCTGGCAGGATAGTTCTTGCAACTGAGATTTATGACTTTGACTCCTTTGACCTATATCCGTTTACTCGAATAAAAAAAATATTTGGGTCTGAGAGGAAGATAGAAAGCGAGAAATGAAGAGATAAATGAGTGTGTGTGATTTGGATTTTTAACGTAGCTTTAACAATTTTTCAGTCATATCGCTACGATGTCTACAGTGTGGCAGTTTATAGTGATGTCTAGCACTGGGGCATCATGCCGCAGACATGTAGCATGATGTCCCACCCAGTCACATTATCCTGACACCAGGCCGACCAGTCCTAACATTAACCTCTTAATGCTGAGCGCCAAGCGAGGCAGCTGTTAGTACCATTTTTGTAAGTCTTTGGTATGACTCGGCCGGGGATCGAACCCACGACCTCCCGCAACCGAGGCGGACGCTCTAACCACTGGGCCACCGGAGCGGTTGAAGAGATAAATGAATGTATACAATCAGACTGATGGACTAAAGAGCAAAGATATCCTTTCGGTTTGACAGAGCATACAATATTAATTCGACGAAATAAACGTGCCATTTAAATATCGGACAGGTAATGGTTCTTAAAACTGTAGTGGACCCACTTCCCGGCAGTCTACTTTAATAATTTCAACACCGCACAGCTCGAAATGAAGTGATCATTACCTTATTATGTCATTAACATGAAGTGTATACTAGCTATGAAGTATGTAATATACTAGATATAAAACTCCTGCATCTAATTAAGTGTGTGTGTGTGTGTGTGTGTGTGTGTGTGTGTGTGTGATTTGGATTTTTAACGTAGCTTTAAAAAAATTCAGTGATATCGGTACGATGTCTGCAGTGTGACAGTTTATTGTGATATCGAGCACTGAGGTGTCATGCCTCAGACATGTATAATGACCCAGAACCTGCCATAAACTACTGCTCACGTAGGGGACAGGGTCCAGTTTTTATGTACAAAATTAATGCCGCAATCAGCGACCTAGTATAAAAAATCATAAAAAATCAAATACACAAGTGAGGTCAAAAAGGTCCATATTTTTAGATACCTATATTAAAACAAAGCATAAGAATAGTATTCACTTGACAAGAGAAGTCAATGGCAGTTCATAGCAGAAGAGGTTTATGCACCCCAACCCCTATTTTATGCATGCATTTTTCACATCCAAATGCCATTTTTGACAGCATGTGGTGCTCACAGTGCAAACGCAACCCCTTTCCCTGGATGAAAATTTTGAAAAACATTGTCTGCTAAATAGTTTGATGCAATTCAGAATAGTTGTCATCCAAGCCGTTTTTGAGATACTCTGCTTGCCTTGAACCCATGTGTCTACTGCTATGGGAGGCTAGCTCTTCTTCCTAGCCAACTATTGGTATTTCACTATCAACATACTGCAGAGCAACAATGGAAGGTGTACATGCCTGACATCAATTTCAAGAACAACACAAGCCCAAAACACCTAGTTCACAAATATATCCATATCTATAAATAGTAAACAATAATAGCTGAAAAAGTCACACCATAGCCTTAAGTTAAGAAATTTGCTAGGGGCCAATTTACGAAACTGGACACTGCCACCGTAGGCTTTGTAGTGCGGAAAGCCAGTTTGATTTTAATTATTGTGTCATACTGGAACATACCCTTTTCGTCGCTTACTTTATCAGAGGTGTCTACGAACATCATGTGCAAATTTGATAAATTTTTAAAAACTCATTCGATCTATGTATTAAGAATAATTAGCAGCCAAGGATTTGTTCTCTCTCTCTCTCTTTCTTTATATATATATATATATATATATATATATATATATATATATATATATATACAATTGCAAATGTTGATCTTACAGCTTAGTCTGTTTTACAGACGCTTTTATTAATGTACACATTACCACATTACTCCTTAGAATACAAGTTTTTGTGTAATTTTAAGAGTAAACATTATATAAATGTACTTGTTACCAGGGCCGGCGCCAGACTATCTGGCGCCCTAGGCAAGGTTAGATTCTGGCGTCCCCACCCCCGGAAAATATTTCGGTGTTTCGGTCAGACTGAATCTCTCCGATTATTTGTCCCTGTATGAAATAAACCAGGATAAAAAACGACCCTCAATAAAACTGAAATTTATTTATTTATTTTTCAAAACTGTTGTTGATTTGGAGAAATGCGCCCCCTGAAATCAGCGCCCTAGGCGGCTGCCTAGTTTGCCTATATGGTAGCGCCGGCTCTGCTTGTTACCCATGGTTTCGATCAGTACTTACCCTCTATAACTTGGGTGTATGATAAAATGTTAGACAATAAACCTCCTTGACCTGAAGAGTCATCAGAATAAGAAAAAATGCTTAGCAGAATAGAAAAGAACAGGAAAAATACCAGTAATAAAGGTGCTTACTAGAGATGCCTTTGTAATGCGCCTTCCACGTGGTATTTACATTAGGATCGAAATAGTTGCATGGGAAACCGATATCCATGAAATGGACATCATTTGCCGTGAGTGATCCTATAGGAAACAGTTTTAGTTAGAATGGTTCCATTCTTGGAGTTTCCTGTTTATTGAAGCAAATTAAGTAACTCTGGTCATTTTGAAGCTTAGCTCAGACAGTCCCTTACCTGTAAAAACAGCAGCTGTAGTTTTCCAGACTATTTGTTCGAAACGCGTCTTTGTAAAAGGAGTCATGTTTGTATTCTCAGCTTAAAGACATTGAGTTAACACTTATCAAATTTTGTATCTAGATTTTAAAAATGCTTTAATTACAACTTTATCTTGCAACGTTTTTTAAACGTTTTTCACTTATTTGCAAGGTCTAAAAGATGAAGCTAGCGCAGACAGAACAATTTATGGCATATTTTAGAAATTTCTCATTTACTTTTTGAGGACCTAACTAATTAAAATACATTCAGTTTTAAAACTTCCGAAAGTTTTTGTCATCCTGTCTAATAACGGTGATTATGTTCCATTGAATAGTTAAGGTAAATCTATTTCTATAAATGAATAGCCAACAATGACATTAGGGGGTGATTTCAAAGGATTTGTTTCGGTAATAAATAGTGTATTTTCAATAATTGTTTCACGCTGAGCAGTTTACTCACCAACCAGTCTAATTAAATCAGATCTCTAATGTCCCATGTGAACATCTGACAGTAACTACTTAGGGGGTCATGTTCTGGTGACCTTTGAATTAGCGAATGGAAATCCAGCTTTCAGAAATCTGAAAGTGAATCAGATCGTTCTGCATACATTGATGGTCTTTAGTCATGTTAGAATCAGATCACAATTAGTAGCACCGGTTAAGTATCCACGAATGTAGTCCCCATCTATTCTAGAGCATTTGTTTCTGCCTCCTTTTGGTGGTAATACAAGAGGTAGATTTAGCCATTCTTGGTATGGATTTAAAGGTAATAGTTTATACTTTAAAATATGAGCTTATGGTGTAGTTGTCTGTGTGTGTTTCGGCGAAAGTGTAGAGTTAGTAATAACATTTTGGTGATAATCCGGAGGTGAAATCTGTGATTCATTGAACATTTGTTTGCTTACAATCCAGCCTCTCAAAGAAACGCAGGTGAACATATGACAAGAACTTCACCGTCAAGTCATCTTTGAAGGTATTTGAGATTAACATATGATTTAAATTGATTGGCAAACAGTGGAAAGTTCAGTACTGAGAAAGAAATGTAGAAAATATATAGTAAAATTAATTGTGTTCTGGGTCCAGCAGTTAATTTTCACAAAGGCTAAGATATAAGACTTCATCTGATTTGCTGATAAAATTAGCGATTATGGTAATACCATAGGTCACCAGAACAGAACTCCTTCGCAGTCGCTGTCAGATTTTCACTTAAGACAGTGCACCACCAACCTACGTTTATTGTGCATTTGATACGAGAGGTCGATGGACCTCAACCCTTGTAAAGACGATAAATTTTTAAATACTTATTCTAGTTATTTTGTCATGGGAAATTAGTGTTCCTATTTGGTTACTCCGACATGGAATAGAGTAGCGCTCAAAATACACACACATCTATACATTTTGTCCGAATTGTGAATTTCCTGGACTTTTAACTGTGTAAAATAAAAGTAAATAGCTAAATTCATTTTACAACTAATCAAACTTAACAGCAGTCAGTGAGTACCAGCGTCATTTAGATGTACCCTATTTCGTTTGTGAGCCCCTTTTCCGTCTCAGTCTAATGATTAAATCGACCTGGATATTATTTACTGTGTATATTCCTTCCTTCGCTTAATACATATATACCTGTATCTGGTGCGTGCATTCTTTATGAAATGATTCCGAGAAAACTAAAAGTACCGAGAAATCGATGCTAAACCGCAAATCATTATATATTTTGCGTGTGCCCTCTCTACTTGAAATCAGTGACGTGTGCAACGTCGCGTAAACGCAGGTCATTTAGGTGCATACTTTACATTTTATTCTAAGTCAGTCTGTTATCAGTTTATTCTCGTCAGTAAACAAAGAAAGGAAACCCACTCCCAACACCTGTCTCCTTCCCCCTTGATCCCCGCCCTCAAGTTAGGATTTACTGCTTACATTGAATGTATCTGGAAAAAAATGACATAGATAATAAAAAAGAGCAAAGGACAAAAAGGACAAACAAATAATTCGAATATCACCCTGCAATAAGAGAGAAAAAAAAACGTGCAAAGAAAATAGTAATTAATAATATTTTAACATGATCATAGATTATTAAAGTCAATATAGTCCATTAAGATTGATTCTGATAATGCCACTCATCATGGCGGCTATGCATAACTCTCACGGTAGATGCTTATTCTAAGTGCAGCTGCAATAACATATGTAATCGAAACTAAACGTTCAGTTCGAAATACTGTATTCTGGTCGAATGACTAATTACAAAAAGGAATAATTACAAATCCAGTATGTGAGAAAATACATACATACGAGACTATACATTAATGGATTTGCAAGGCGTGTATTTCTTAAGCAAGCAATACGTTGTTAAATTGGAGAAAATGCTTTTACCTTGTCTCTGTCGGACACTCCAACAACTTCCTTATAAACATTGTCCCAATAGTTTATATAATTCGTAGCATTCCAGTGTTTTTCTGATAAAGTCGGAACAAATTTATTATAATTTCAGCAGTGAAAATGTAATTTGCACTTGTTAACTGTCCCCCAAAAATTTCTAATATGGAATATGAGTGGCGCTCTAACCAAAACGCTACTATTATTAATAAATAATATGGGGGGGGGGGGCATTTGCGTCCTCTCTTTGGTCTGTTTAACCTAGCGTAAACCCTTGCTTATGCTTAGGTCCGAAAAATGATGTCACATGACCGTGAGCAAGGTCAGCAAATATGTGGATGTAATCTTAATTAGAGGACGATTACAGAGAACTCTGTACGTTGATTCCAAAAGTTTATCCTATCATAAATAAGAAGACACTACATAAATCAGATGAAATCTGTTTTAATCATTTTATAACAACCTAGCTGGTCATATAGAAAGCAAAATTTGCAAAACGTTTTGCAATCACAATACAAATGGGAATAAATCAGGACATTAATCCCAACAGCAGTAAACCACAAGGATGAAGATATCACCATTGGTTTTTAGAATAAGATAAAGACCCTTTAACCAGGTTCTTGTAATAAGTTTAATTTACTTTAGTTTCAGCATTTACAGCGATATATGCACCGTGTGTCTCAGTAAATACGTCGTGAGGCACTTTAAAGTAAAATTTTCCTTGTCACTGTGTTCATGCACATCTTTGTTTGACGCCATTACTATACGGATTTGCTCACCGGAGGGAACGCTGCATCATGGGTAAATTATAGGAATTAATAAGCCAAGGGACATAACAACCGTTATCGAACAGGCCTATACCAAGTTTACAGCAAAATAATGAATACATTGAATATAAGTTTAAGCCCTTAAAAAACGAAAGTAATCTTTACTAATGCATTTCTTGAAAACTATAGCTAATTACAAAAACATAAAATATAATGCTTTTTGTAAGTGTTGACATCAATCAGTTTTAAATACTAACTAAATATATATTAATGTATTATCTAATGATTTGAACATGACGTGTATGTGTGTGAGAGAGAGAGAGAGAGAGAGAGAGAGAGAGAGAGAGAGAGAGAGAGCTATGGATGAAAATCTTCAAATTACAGTAAATGAGCTTACAATACGCTTAGTTATTGTAGTTATTGTAATACGATTTGTAAAATTTCCAGGGGATTTTAACCATGCCATACCATAGTATGCCAATGACAAAACTTGCAATATGTCTGCATACCATGGAAATACTCTAATTATATGGATGTGCTATACCAATTTGATTTTTACTGCATTAATCAATGTTGTGTTTAAATTCATGTATTGCACAAAATACCTGTTTAATACATTCCGATATTTCTATGACGATAGTGAACATGCGCTTTCCTTATCTACGGATGGACGATCGTAGGTGATTATTTCCTCAACCGCTATGTATGTATGTATGTATGTATGTATGTATGTATGTACGTGTGTGTGTATGTATGTACGTGTGTATGTATGTATGTATGTAAGTATGTGTGTGTGTGTGTGTGTGTGTGTGTGTGTGTGTGTGTGTGTGCATTTATCTATCGGTGTTTGGGATAGCGTCAACAACCATCTTCAGAACATGTCTATATGGCTTTCTGGTGTATGTTTAAATTTCTGTTTGTACCAGTTAGTTCATAATACATATCTGAAAATGTTTCGAAATAAGTGTTAAGTATTTCGGAATGTGTTACACCTGTTGTGACGTAAACATTCATTAGAAGTTTGTGCACAATAGATTTTCCCACATGTGAAAAATCGATCTAATGGTCAATATCATTGGTTAGTTAGCTATAATAATAAAATATAACAAATGTAGATACCTTCAGATTAGGATACTGCGACATATGTAAACCTTGTGACTGAGTCTTGCATGAAGGACTATATTACCTGAGACCTTATAAGCAGATTGCAACGAGTGACACTTCGGGCGTGTTTTCAGAGCAGAATGTACTAAAATTAGTGTGCCCCAATAATCCGTTTTAGGTCACTTACATTTCTTCATATTCATACGCATAAATTATATTTTATATAATATACACTCCATTATTCGTTTACTTGCATACATTACAAGTATCTAGAATTTCCCATCGTAATCATTGAAAACATCAGCTCTGACTCGGAAAAAATTTCTCCGTTGGAAAATAATTGGCTTCGATCATTCAACCCTTCTAAAAATGAGTTCCAGATAATTTCCAGGACAAATAATAACCCGTTCCATCCACCACAATCTTTTGTTTTGTGCATTTAATCTGTATTATGTTGTTGTTGTTTTTTCTTTTGCTCCATAGCTATACGTTTTATATAATGTATTTTGTAATTGACCTCAGTACAAAACCTAGTTCATGGTGAACTTGATGTCACGGAATTGTATAAATTCCTTTTGTTTTTAAATGCATGTACTCCGGTTTCGTTTTTCGTATACAACGATACCCGAGTGTGATTTATGTATATTGTACAATATTTCGAAACAATGAGTTCGGTTTATCCTATACCGCACGTGCGAAGTGCTTTCGATGTGAAAAACTGATATTCGTCAAGCACACAGACGACGTAGGGCTACATTGTCTGTGTATAAATGCCTCAGGATAGGAGGAAATCTATCGGATTACGGAAGTTCTTGTCATTGAGCAGTCTACTTAAGGACTTGCAAATCTTCAGCTGCAGGGGTACGAGTTATTTAATAATTTTTTATGTATATTATAGGTTATAACTAGCGTACTACCACGATTATTTTTGTGTATTTTCTATGTAACTCCGGTTTGCGTATTATAATGCAAATATTTGCTATTCTCGTATGTGACATAGCATGAGGTCTATGTTAACAATACAATTTCATTTTGTTAAGAAATATTTACTACCATACGATTCTAATCAGACACGTGTAGTTTCGCTTCTGAACATGTTTATTGTTTAGCAATGTCGTGCCGATAATGTTATTTGTATAACGTACCGTATATAACGTCATTATGTGTTATCGTATATGCCCGTGTCTTTATACTAAACGGTGTTAGATCAATTTTCAGCTGATCCTAGTTGACGGGGTACCAGCTGTAGAGCTGACCATAGGAGCTGACCATATCAGCTGTAAAGCTGACCATAGCAGCCGTATAGCTGATTGAACAGTGTGTTGCTGGTTGAGTAGCAGGTGATCGGGCGTTGCTGACCGATTGGTGGGCGCTGATTGCTTGATTGACCAAGGAATTATATGATGGTCGGTGACTAACTGTAACGCTGGCTGCTTGATTGACCAGTGTCACTCGTGACGGAGTGTTTTGTGTAACTCCATACATGTAATCTTTTAGCCGTGGGCTAATTTAGGAGTTTGTTATACCCAGTGGTTTGGGACTGTAAAGATATGTTGTATGTTATCTGTCCCATTGTTTTTATAATTTACTATTTGAGTAAAGTGCCTCATGTTTCACCGTCTGAGTGAATACATTTTACTATGAGTAAAGTACATCATTTTTACTATTTGAGTAAAACACATCATTCTTTTCGTTGTAAAATTACCGTGAATCATTTTTCCTATTTGAGCAAAACATTCTTTTCGTCGTGTGAAACTACTGTGAATCATTTACCTTTGTCCTTGTACAGTGTAAGGTCATTTACTTGTATTCACAATTAATTATACATTATTAGGTTCGTGCGGATTGTGTTAATTTGTCCAATATTTGTATGTTATACACGCACGTATTAATCATAATTCTTCTCATTCAAGCCATTCATCAATAAACATTGTATTTGCATCACCATCAAAAGTGTTCCGTTATAAATCCGAAATCCAACCCGGTTATCTTGTCACACCCGGTTATCTTGTCACACTTGACTATGGGCATTGATTTTGTAAACAATAGATTAAATATTAGGATCATTATTAATGGAGGTAACCCTTTTTATCTTAATCTGCGTCTAGAACATTGGTATAGCCCATAGGATAAACCTGGTGTATCTGATGTTTACAAAGCTCCTTGTTATAATTTTAGTAATATACCATATCTTGTTGACAGCTTAGAATGTTCTAGAAATGAACTTTTGAGCCTCATCCTGGTTCGATTGTCTTAGCTTTTTTAGATGTTGTTTTTTAATCTGAAAAATTGCTCATTCTTGCCTTAACATCATGAAGCAGAATCAGCGTTAATGTTGTGTTCATATGTTCACTTGGATGGAATTATTTACTCGTATTGGTACTCACTAGAAATACAAAGTGCTCATCAATAATATTCTTCGACAGAAACATTAAGTTGAAATTATAATGAAATAAGACAAGAACATTTTTGGATTATACTGTTGTGATACACCAAAAGGCGATTAGCACATCGGCACAATCCGGCCTTTGGGACATTTTCGCGTTGGAGCCTACAGGCACACCAATACATCAAATATGGGAACTTATTTGGAATACCACTTGAATTCAATTGGAACTTTATGCATTTGGTCCTGTGATATAACATTTTTTTAGTTGCATGTGATATAAACAAAATTTATGCATTGCTTTATTTTGTTTGAGATAAACCACTTGTTGTAAATAATTCTTACTACAAATAGAACCTTTTATACATATCGTCATTTATCAAATACTGGGAAAATCTTTATCGCGGGGTACATGTTTGTTTGTGAATTTCATGGCTGCTATTAACCACGAATGCAATAACAAATCGGATAACGATTCATCTATGGAATCAGTAAGACCCCTTCCGAAACAAATAAATTTAATTACAGCGAAATGATCTACTGTCTTGAAACATAAATATTCAATATGTTGGACATTTAGGGAAAACATATATTGCAACTGTCATAGGTAAGTAAAGAAATATCACAATAAAATATGTGCATCCGACTCGAGCATAAAATATAATGTACATATTATTAACCAGTTAAATACAAAACAGCAGAATTTTCATACAGCCTGGTGCTCATATATCATATTCTACAAAACTATTATTTTTAGCCTTTCCTTAAGCTTAAATACGACCATTATGAGAAACAGCATTTGTTTTAATCTATTAATGCCCCGTTTTGACGAAACTGTTACATGTTTTCTCAGACTAACATTATTTCTTCTGTAAAATGTTTTGCCCGCATCGCCTTTGGACAAAATTTTAAGTTCTGTTACTCTTGTTGCACAACGCATCAATATGAATCCATAAATACCTCAGATACTGCTACTAATAATAATAAGAAGAAAGAAGCAAACAATCCTTGGTAAATCTTGCTGCTTAATCACGTGATTACGTAAAGTAATATACACCGTCTGAAAATTAATTGCTGTTTTTATTTAGCCCCGACCTTTTCAATGCTGCTTTACTAGACTAGAGGTATAAAAAGTACTTTAAATCCTAATAGTTGTTTTCTTCTTCAGAAATCATTACATCCATTACATCCATTACCCTCTCATATGTCAGTTAGTTATGCTCTCGACTCGGTTCCAACATTCTCATGTACCAGGAGTTACGTAAATACAACGATTTAGACTGAGACACTGACGGGTTGTAAAAAAAAAATACGTTATTTCTGTCACAAACAACTCTAACTCGGTCGACCTAAGCTCTCGTACCAGATGTAACGTAAATCCATTGAATTATGTATTGCTAAAAGTAACAAACCACAGCACCATTCAATTCGAACCTAATGCCCACAGTCCCCACCACTATATGAATCATTCCAGGTACATGTGCATGGCCAATGGGTTGTCTAGAATAGATGTCATTTCTGTCACAAACTCTTCCAAATCCGTGTACTCTGAAGGAAGATCCAGTTGGTTGGAACAAGTATGGGCGATGGGACGTCTGAAGGCTCCCCTCAGTTCAGGATTGAAATTGATTTTTATCCCGTCCTTTGGTAGCCTTGTGTAACCAGTCACAAACTGTAGAAACTGTCTCAACGACTTCTTATCTAACCTCTCTACAAAATGTACAAGATAGGTATAGACTTCACTCTCTTTATCTGACAGCTGTCTAGTCGGAAACAAAATGCTTGCAGCTTTTCCTGGAGTTGGTCTTAGCTCTTCCGCGAGCTTTCTAAAAGCTCCTTTGGAAAGGCGGCTCCAGAACACCTGCACATGGATCTCAGGCATCCCTTCTTTCATATGTTGTAAATGACGTGAAGGCTCGTGAATTAAAACTTTTACAGCTATGTCAGTCAATTTCTCCTTGATATTTGTTTGTGTTGGTAAGCATCTATGCCCATGTGTTTCAAATATACGTACTAAAGATTCTTTTTCGTCCTCTGTGAGACAAGAAAAATTCGTCTGGGCTTTTTCCATTAACAGTCTTTCCTCGCTGTTCACAAACATTAAATACTCTTCCAGCAAAAGGTCCAGATCAGACATCCACGAGTTGCCGCCATGAAATGCAGAAATGAGACACGCTGCTGATATGTTGAATGGTAGAGTTCCTGTCAGCGCAACAGTATGGGACAAAATTCTCCCTATGACTTTTAGATCAGTCTCTCCTTTTCGTATTTGATCCAGATTTACATGAGGAACTAAGACGTCCTCGCCATAGAAATATTGACCTGATGCTGCCGTCCAAAATGAAGTTAGCATATCCTTTGTTAGTCCTCCGCAATCCCAGCCTTCTTCCCCTTCAAACTTTACACGCAGTTCGTACATCGCAATACCGGGATGTTTGTCATACAACTCCATGACTTCATTAAAAATGGTATTTCTGTCTATAATGGTAATCTTTTCTCTTCTTGGGTTCAGAATATGTTTTAATTCCGATATAGCTGAAAAGGATGCAAACTACATAATTGATTTTATACGTCTTATTAAGGAGAATACTATTTCTCGTATTATAAGCAAATAATATTGTTAGAAATATTTTGCTCATAGTTTACCATATACAGTACATTTGACAATAATGTAATATTCTTTTTTTTTCATTATAACTGCCTTGAAGCTGCGACTGTAGCAAAGTGGGAATTGAATCAGAAAGTTCATAACTTTCCAAAACTAACTTTAAAATTGTCACATTCATATATAGTTTTAAAGTCATCTTCATTTTGTGGCCCAGATCGAACGCAAAAGCGGAAAGTAATCTTCTTTACATCGCAAATAAGTTATTGTGAAGCACTTGTTAGTTCTAATAAGTCTTTGGTATGACACGGCCGGCTTTCG
Organism: Sinohyriopsis cumingii; assembly: GCA_028554795.2. Lineage (NCBI taxonomy): Eukaryota > Metazoa > Mollusca > Bivalvia > Unionida > Unionidae > Sinohyriopsis > Sinohyriopsis cumingii. The sequence goes on from CM068828.1 coordinate 110,700,689, forward strand.
AACCAGCGACCAACCGCATCCGAGGCGGACGCACTAACCACTTAGGCCACCGGAGCGGTCTCGTGTTAGGTTTAATAACACCATATATCTGCGAGAGAAAGAACTAGTTTATTGTGAGAGAACATTGAATTACGGAGACTACATGTATCTCTGTAGTGATCTAATAAAATGGAGATGAAACTGTTAATTTAAATTTTACTCATGATGTGTAAGCATATGCTATACTTATCATCATACCACCGGAAAAAATAAATATCCTTGAAAAATATTAAAAACGTTAAGTCATTAAAAGCCACCGGGTTACATTGCCATGGTTACGAATTGGACAAAAACATTTAACGCATATGTTTAGCGAAAAGTAAATGTGGATTCCTCTCAAGGGAATTTACTTCAAATATATACTTCAAATATAGATACGAAACACGAACCTGTGGCTATATGAATTTGTGAAGATTCTGACATACAAAAATATAGGACTTGACTTAGTGCTGTTAGACGTAGTATTACATAGAGATTATATAACGTTGAGATGGATTCTGAGCTTGAGAGTTTGAAACTCAGTGTTTTATTATCTCCAGACCTGTTACTTATTTTCCCAAAGGTGGACACGGGGTCTGTAGAAATACTGAAGTGTAAATAGATTTTTGTGGATATTTCTGGATAAAATTGGCACATTGGAAAAACTAATATGCTGGAGAGAATAAAACAAATTAATTACAAAATTATATATATTTTCACTAAACAAAATTTATGTTTTGGACGCCTGTGCTGAGAAACATATGACATTGAAATTGCAAGTGTTTGCAAAAGAAATTTTTGGTTGTTGATTTTACTTCGCTCTTTTCTGCATGATATTAATGTTGTGTTGCATGTGCACTCACAAGTATACAGAAAGGCAAAGGTAATTAGACAAAGATGCATTCATTACCATGACGAAGTTCTTTGTAGTCGGAACACGATTCTTTAACTGCATATTCTTCCGGTCGCTTTGAATGACACAATGGGGTACAAAAAGAAGAAAAATCAACACTCGCTGAGACTGATTAAGGCAGAAAAGAAATCAAGTTTTGACTTTCTGAACACTAACTGAACGCTCGTAATAAATATTTAAATTTATACAGTAAACAAAATGCATTAAGCATCTGATGATTGAGGAATGTTTAAAAGACATGTCTTTAGGACTAATGACGTATAAGTGAAACGTCTGGTAATATATATTTCACTATTCTCTGAGTAAGATTAGGTGTGTGCAATTTCTAGACTGGTTCCATTCAATCAAGTTATACTCATTAGCGAAGTATCTAAAGGGAGGGAATCAAATCCTCCATCTAAATATATATTTATATTTATAAATTCAGTAAACATTTTCTTATTTTCTTAATATTAGTCTCGCAAACGTCCTACATGTAATTTCATAAACTATATCAAATACCGGGTTTTGAGGCAGAGCAGTTGCCCCCATAGGTAGTTCTAGTGGCTCCAATGCTTCCGCTGTTTGTGGTATACTGGAGTCATTGGGTTGCACGTCTGACTCTGAGATTTGGTCTGAAAGGGTGCTGTTGAAAAAGTTAGGAAATTAAATGAATTTAAATCTGTATTTGCTTAAACGCAACGTTTAATATAATAAAAAGGGCATCGAATATTATAATTTCTTGCGCATACACCACTTTATAGACACGTATACTTGTTTATGAAACACAGACTTAAGGCGTACCGCTCATATAACTGACAGTTAACTCAACTCCTGCAAAACTGTGTAATGTTCCCCAGCGATCTACAGTCTTTAGGTCAAACAGTGGATCTGTATGTGTAGGTAACTACGTCATTTTTGCTTTCAAGCGCTTACTCATCTTCATGGATATATTTCTACACTGGCCATCAAGCTGAATTTGGTAATACATCTGGGACACGCACCAACACAGACACACGCTCATCCACTCATATTCATAATGCATATAGTACAATACTTCCATATATTGTATCATCACGAAATATTACGTATCTCTGCGTTGTATTATTCACCTTCAACAACAGGAGCATAATTGTAACTGAACGTTACCTACAAAGGAATAACTCCGATCGTACCTGAGATGCTGCTCTTAATTTTAACTGCTGCATGCGTCGCCAAGCGACAACACTGAACACAGAAGAATACATCATGTATTTTCCCATGCCAAACTGTATGTACTTGATTTCCCATAATTCGTTTAAAACTTTATGTAGATGCTTTCGTAGGAAAGGTTGCCATTTCGACTTTGCAAGTCAATAACATCACACATTCCTCTTCACATTTATATCCTTATAATCCTACGACACGTTAACGATGCTGTGCGTACAGCTATATAGCCCTCCCTACGACACATTAGTGACGTTGTGCGTACAGCTATATAGCCCTCCCTACGACACATTAGTGACGTTGTGCTTACAGCTACATAGCCCTACAACACATTAACCACACTGCCCTTACAACTACAAAACCTTTCGACACATTAACGATGTTGCCCTTACAACTACTACGTATCCATTGATGATGTCATTGCACGTACATATTCATACTACGTATCCAAGGTCGATGTCCTTGCACGTACATAGTCCTGCTACGTATCCATGGATGATGTCCTTGCACGTATATAGTCCTACTACGTATCCATGGATGATGTCCTTGCACGTATATAGTTCTACTACGTATCCATGGATGATTTCCTTGCACGTACAAAGTCCTACTACGCTTCCATGGATGATGTATTTTCAACTTGATATCTCAGTGACACCTTTTCATGCTTCCATGGCACAACAAGGTTTACCATTTAGGGCTAAATGGTTAAGTTTTTGAGAAAAAAAATTTGTATTATAGTAACATAATCCCCTTAACAGATGTAGCTTTCATTCATCGTTTTCTAGTCGTCTGTTCTTTGGAACTTTCTGCCTTTATCCTTTCGTACACAATAACGGTTTGAAGGATACAATACACTAGATCTTCTTCTTTGTCAATTTTGGCCACATCTCTGCGAGAGAAATGTAATCAAATACATTCAGATACAGAGGTTTTCGTATTGTTTTCTATTTCTACGGTAACTGTGCATAGTCTACTTTTGCCCTGTCGTTGGTGGCAGCGTGGTCCCATACAATTATTCAGTCAGCATGTCAGAAGCCTACCAATTATTCATGTATCATTTATTCATGGGAGAAAGCCAATGGGGAATTGTGTTATTATCTTCTTCCTCCTCATGCTTTTTAGGATATACATGAGTGTACAAAATACTCTCAATGAACAAATAAATTGGAATCACGTAATTTAATATCTGTCATTTATACATGCATACTCATCGAAGTGGAACATATCATGTTTAGTCAAACGAACGAACAAACTCATTATGTATTAATTTTTAATTTCATTGCTTTATAAACCTATTAAAATCAAAGTAACAGATATGCATCTGTAACAAAGGAATTAACATTAGTTTGACAAGACAAGACAATTTTTCGTTTGCCAGTTAACAACTTACCAAGCACCCATCAAGGCGGCAGTATCAGCCTCCGATCTGTCTAACAATCGGGCTAAATCGGGAACTGGAAGTCCAAGCTCACGGAAGAATTCCCTCTGATCTAGGTCAGATTTTGGTTCCGAATGCTGCTCTGATATACCACTAGCTTTTGCTTTAGAATCTGCAGGAAACAGTAGTTATTTGAATACATTAGACAGTCTGAGCTAGCGCTGCAAGTCTACTCTCATTAGCATCGCATTTCAGCAGACATGAGGTCTCCTTATGCGTTGTTTTCTGTGTTCATCTCTTTCTCAGTGGGTGGAACAGTTTCCAGTTCTTAACAACTATTGATGAAATATTTGTATTGAATGCTAAAGTACGTATCTGGTGTTCGATGTAAATTTTGTGTCTTCGCTGTCTTGGCTATGACTTGTTTGCATTACTGGACATTTTGTAAACAACTAGTCAGCAAGATAAACAATTGTTTTCACGTGTTCCATCTAAGTAAATATGACACATTTAAAAATAAGAAAATATTTTGTAAGTAGGCATGTGCTGGATAATAATGATAATAATAATAATAATAATAATAATAATAATAATAATAATAATAAGAAGAAGAAGAAGAAGTAGAATAGCAATAACAAAAACAACAACAACAACAAGTCAGCAGATACTGCATAAAACATCAGCATGAAAATCTAGCCCTAACTGTACACTGGAATCTCCCTAAGGCATACATGCTTAGGTGAATAAGCAAGTGTTAATACCAAACGGGAGAGAAAGTAATTGAAAACAGGAAAATAAAAGAAAAAGAAAAGAATCTTAATGGATTCTGACAACCATACCGACGCAGAAAAAACTCGCTGGAGGACAGTCAATATTTTTAGTAACTAGAGTAACCTGATACAAATCATATCATAGCAACACTAGAGGATTCACCTTAAAGCTGACCATAGTTTCTTCACCAGCATTTTATATCATAGTTACCCATGTAACGGTAATAAGAAAATAAAAAGCACCAGTCTACCTGTTTCCGTAAGTTTTTCCTTCTTTATGTCCTGAATTTCTCGGAGGATTTCAAATGCCGAGGAAACGATATCTTTGACAACAACGTCTGAAACATTTTCCAAAGATCTTCTGAAGTTTTCTGCCCTACACGAGAGAGAGAGAGAGAGAATTAATACATTTGTAATAAACAAAACGGAACATAATCTGTAATGTGATTTCGAACAAAAATGTATCAGTAAATATTATAATATTCAATGAGTTATTAATAGTTAATTTCAATGGAGATAAAAAAAAATTATTAAACAAAATGATATCTGGTTGCTGGTTTAGCAGCTTACGACACAACAATATAAATATCGAGGCCACTAGAGTTAAGTGCCTGGACTGAGGACACATTCCAGTAGTCGACCATAGAAAATCCAGGACAAGAGTTGAACTCGCACCTTTTCGGTCCCGAGTTCTCCATCTCAACCGGGCCCAGAGTGGCCGAGTGGTCTAAAGCGCTCTCCGTTACGGATCACTGCCATCTCACCTCTGTCTGTGCTGGTTCGAGTCTCAGATTCAGCCAGTGTGGGTATGTGAGAAAGCTTGCCAGTAGCTTCTCGTGGGTCGGTGGTTCTTTCCGGGGTTTTCCCGGGTTCTTCCTCCACCAATAATACTGGCCGCCATGTATAGCCTATCGTGTGCTGAAAATGGCGTTAAACCCCACATCAACAATCAACTCCATCTCAACCACTGAGCAACAGCAACTCCTTTCTACTTGAGCTTGCCTCTTATGACATATGGATATAAACCTCGGACTTACCCAATCCACGGGACTGCAGGCGGAAAGAAAACATAAGCCCTACTACCTCCCGAATCAAGCCTTCCCAAAGTCGATTTATGAAGACAGGAGCTTGTTAAATCGCTATACTGCAATGATTTCTAATGTCTGGTTGGTAAAGGTAGAGATTTTTAAAGTAAGCATTCGTTTAATTATCCGCGAGACGGACTATTAGGGACATGGTTAACTTCGATTTCATATCAGAACTGTCAAAACTGAAATCCTACAGAACCGTTATTCTGGAGTAGATGTCAAGTTGACCCCAATTTTGGCGCCTAGTTGTAAAAGGCGGTAAATATATTTCATCCGGATTGGTTACGATAAATAAAAAGCGTGTTTCCCACACGAAATGTCTTAGTTTTAAATATCGCCTCATCGAAAAATCTAATTAGTCTAAGCTTTGCTGCAAAGGTAAATGTACAGGGGAATCGGACAGTCAATTTGGAAGAAATTCTCTCGTAAAACATTTGTCCAAGGGACCGGATGTCTGGAAGGTTGACGGACTTTATTTGGCGGTGTAAACGAACAAAGCTAGAGGCACGAGGTATTTACGTCATTTTTCACGTAATTGGTTGATGCCAATAGTATGACTTGCTTGAATTTAATTGGATACACGTGCAAGAATTTATTTGTTTAAATTCGTAGATCAATTCTCTTGATATAAGGATAACTGTACAATAATCTTCTATATATAAAGTTGTCGAATTGTTTGAATATATCGTCTTGTTTATATAGGAATTAGGTTCTAAGAATTTCTTGTACTACTTTAGTTTATATGAGTTACGAGAAACCGTGTGAAATCACGATTTCGTGTAATTTCACGTAGATAAAGACTTGAGTACCTATTGACTGAAATTAACGTTGTTAAGCTATACAGTGTGATGTCATGCATGCTAAAGACTTGAATGTGTGTATTCGCTAAACATAACGTAAAGCCATTAAGGAATTTCATTCATTCATTTGTATAATTGAGAATAGAACGGAACTGTTATGTTTCGTGTGTTAATGCGAAGTGATCAATTAGCCATTAGTAAGTACATTAATCTTATGAAACTAGGATTGTTTTGATCTGCCAGGCTTGGGCCGACTAAAGACTTTGGTATCTGTTCAATACCGATAGTAAAATATAATAACGAGAGGGGAGTAATGTTCTATCCCAAGTAGGATAACCGACATAAAATTTAGATTGTTCTCTGTTTTAAAAGGGGTAAAATAGCTCTTCAGACGTATTGCCAGACGTATCGTCTGATGTACCTACGCGCTGACGTATCCAAGTATATGTGTATCCACATGCTTACATATCCACCTACCCACACAAAGTTTGAGGGACGAAAGGAGGCGAGACTCTAGGGAGGTTGGGAGATAAAAGAAAGGACAAAAGCGAAAGGAAAGATAACAGCTACAGTGAAATTGGAGTGAAACAGACCTAAGCAGGTTATGCAATTGTACAAGGCAATGAGTTCGATTCTTCACTCGATCGTATGATGAACTAATTATATCAGTAAAACAGATCGGCTATTTTTATAAATATATTTGTGTTTTGAAATTCGGTGAACGACTTATTCCAAAAAGAAGTGTGTCTCCTAATATACTGTATTATCACCATTGTTTATGTAATCGTTTAAGTTTTGATTTTTATGTACGGGGACTCGAGTCATTCCGTTCTATATATCTGCTCAGATCTCTATTTATTCTACCTTTAAGTTTACTCGATCCGGGCAATAACACCAAGGACGATCATCTCCTAGATAACGAGAACCGAATAAAGCCGCCACCTTGAAGAAAGGTACAATCCGCCAATCAACCCAAACCCTTTACTAAGAGTGGGGCGTTACATCTTTTATGTTGATACTGTATAGACTAAGGAACCTAACATTTGCTTATTACTTCCCCTTACCGCCCAAAAGTGGTGCTAATTTTAAGCTGAGCCGAACACCGCGTAACAGGATGCTTGGACTGCATTTAGGATGGATGGGTATTTCTGCATTCTCCTTGGAATATTTCCCCAATCACAATAACGTCAGGAGAATATGTAATAGGCGGAGGGAATGTTAAGCATGTTATCCGTTAACCTCTGAATGAAAAATATTGGAGGTTAACCCGCTCTCCTAAATTGTGAACAGTTCAACCGGAGCCGATGTTCTTAAGCATGCAAAGAAGAAAGAATAAGATATGTTTACTTCATATAATTTCCGTACAAATCCAGCGAAATCTTCTTAAGGTGCCCGTCCGTACGTTGTAGTCACGTCATGTGGGTTTGGTAGCCGCCTGTGCGACTGAGACGGGGCCTACGTGAACCAGAGTGTCGCTGCGAAGCTAAAAACTCAAGAGGGTCTACTGTACATGTCAAGCAATGCCCTCGGCGATATCTTTGATAAAGACATTATGGTCAAGCGGAAGGCTCGCATATACTGTTCTTATTTCATGAGTAGATATATTCATGAGGCGGCTGTTTTCTTGTGAGATGTAAGAGTATGCTGTTCATATTACCCACTTCAAATACGATGAGCGGCTTGAAGGGTTATGTCTTCTTTCCCATGTTTAATTGGGAGAAAGAGGCGTCTTCGATCTCCACGAATTTGTTCAATCCGCTACAGATAATGTCTAGGTCCTATTTGATAGCCTCTAGTGATTTGTTCATACTGGAGAGAGGTCGTATGATGACGGTCTGAGTCCGCACTGAAGGTAACCTATTCTTGGCTACGAAACCGGGTTGTGTCATAAAAACCACCGAGCCCTCTAAAAAAAACTGAAGATAAGCTGGTTCAACGGAAAGAGCATGTTATTCACTAACTATGCATGACGAAGCTAGCTCTTTCAGGAAACAGGTTTTGCATAAAAGGAGCTTCTTTGACTTTCTGGATAAAAGGCTTGTGTTTGTCTGAATTCAGCCAAGTCAGAACACAGGAAAGATTCTAGTGAACAAACACTGGAAATTATTTATTCTTACTCAAAATTGGACAATTTGTCAAAGCGGTCTTTGTTATGTGGAAGATACTCTCGGCGAAGACGACGAAATGACACATTCCGTCATCTTGGCCGAGAGTATCTTCGACATAACAAAGACACATGTATCATAGAATGGTAGCCCTTAATAGTAATCGGAGCCAACTCTTTCTCCTCGAGCAGTCATATAAAAAATCAAATACATGTGTGACAGAGGTACTCAAAGGAACGCGGTTTTTCACTTTGCACCAGTCCCTGAAAAGCGTCACTTTCCGTCGTAAGCCTTTGAAGTGGAAGGCGACCCGTTCCACGACTGAGGGGTTGAATTAATTCTACTGCGAGGTTCTCCGGATAAGAGCTAAGCATGAAGGAGAAGACGGTCCGGGCATGTATGGAAGACTTGGGTCAGAGGCTTTTGAGAAGATTAGCCTGGCCGGGATCTTCCTGTGAAGATGTATTGCTAGATCAGGAAGATCGTTGATCCATGATTTGCCTGTGAGGAGATAGGCAAGCAAAATCATTTGCACTTCTGGCCTTTCAATTTTTATATAATCTTTGAAACTAAGATCGTTCGGGATGGGGTAGTCAAGGTTTCACAAATCCAACTGAGAGAAACAGCGCAGACAGGACTAAGCCTCGGGATTCAGTTTGGAGGAACAAAGGTGAATAGTGTGCAATTTTACCGGGATGCAAAAAGATCGATTATCGGAGTCCCTCATTGCAGGATATCTGACCGATGGATGGTAGAACCATTCTGCATGGAGAAACTGTCACTTTGTTGACAGAGAATCGACCAAGACATTTAGTCTGACTGGAATATGTCTCATCTGGATGTCGATGTGGCGATCTGCTCACTAGCACCGGAACGCCCAGACCTGAAGAGTTGGGCTGATATGGTGCAACATTGTTCGAGGAGGTACGTCACTACAACTGCGTTATCCGACATGACGATCGTGACATTTCCCTTAAGAAGGTCGCTCCAAAAGCGAAAGGATGTGATGTGATTAGCGCTCTCATCTCCAAGAGTCTGATGTGGAAACCGGAGAGCTCTCCGCTAACAGTGTCGAAGATCGGTAACACATGGGTTCCAAAACATGTCGATGCGTCTGAACACTCTGTCACATCCGGTTGAGGATGTTCGAGAGGTATTCATGCGGTGAGCAAATTTTGGTTGTGCCACTGTTACAGTAATGATAATATGTAAATCATTATGACGATCCCGTGTTAGAGCGGCATGGAAAATAGGAGTCACTGAAATGGCAAGGTAATCACCAAAGGGTCCATGTAGTGTCGAACCAGCTGGATAAGATATGTTACGGCATAAAGCAATCCGTGGAGTTGCAGGCTGTGATCTTTTTTGACCGCTCCTGTGGCATAAGTGGTTAAAGCGTTTGCCTAGGATGCGGAATGTCATTGGTTCGAAGGCCGGCTGAGACATACCAAATACTTATAAATATGGTACTAGCAGTTGCCTCGCTTGGCGCACGGCATTAATATGTTAGTGTTAGGACTGGTCGGCCTGATGTCAGAATAATGTGACAAGGTGGGACATGATGACACGTGTGAGCGGCATGATGCCTCATTGCTAGACATCACTATAAACTGCCACACTGCAGTGATCGTAGCAATACGACTCAGATTGCTAAGCTACTTTAAAAATTCAAAACAAAAACAAAAATTCCCAACGTGATCAATGTTTTGTGGGAGCTGGATTTGGTGAGAACGAGGATTCTGACCACCCGAAGGTGTAGAAGAATAACCAGATAGACGAACTGATGAGATGGGAAAAAAATGGGACTTTCCAATAGATTAGAAAACCTAGATGATGTAAAAGGAAATGAGATAGTTCCTTCATTTGAGTTGAATTGAAATGATAATGTTTCTGGAGATTGTCACCCACGAAGCAGTTTGTTTAATTATTTGAGAAAGCTTTGGTCACTAAAAGAAATACAGCAAAATTAAACTTACTTCAATAAGATTTGAACTGTTTGCACTGAAACTCCCAAATTATGGGCTATTTCCTCTGGTGAAACTCCACACTCGGCGAAACCCCATAACAACTGAAGTCTGTCTGTGTATAAAATAAAACGTTAGAAAAAGCACAGAGATTTAAATGGACAGTATATTCTTATATATAGACGTATGGGGGGTCTGCACCATTTGCCACACAGAACTAATTACCGCACGGTCAATATTTATTATCGACTCTGTGTGTGTGTGTGTGTGCGTGTGTGTGTGTGCACGAATTTCATGACATAACTATTTAATGTTGCTATGTATGGGACCAACATCTGGTCTTGCGTACACTACATATTCCACTTAACAGTTTTGAATTTGGAACGGGGTCACATGTTTAAAGAAAAAGCTAGTTCCGACACTTGACCTATGGGATCAAAAGTTTTGAAGCACTGATGAAGGATCACAAGAAGGAGTTTTAAAAAGATGCAAAATATTTCTGATTTAAAAAAAACGATACATTCATCACCAAAGAATTTTAATTTTAGATCGTATGAAAAATCAGTCTCAATCTGTGTTAGCTATCAACGAAAATAGTTAGACCGAAGCATGACCACGATGCCAGAAAGTGAACCTTTATGAAAATAGTTAGACCGAAGCATGACCACGATGCCAGAAAGTGAACCTTTATGAAATATTTAAACAAACTGCACCATGACCTCAGCTACCATAACAAAAGTGACTGCTTCAGCTGCCACTGAAAGAAGTGAAAGAAGAACAACGAGAAACTGAAGTCATTACAAATTCCGATGATTTTCATTTCAAATCTCTCCCCATCACCAGCCCTACCTCTATTTCAGGATTCGAAATCTTTATTATCATCAATTTGTCGCTCTGAAATCTTGTTATTAAATATGAACACCCTCTCTTAACTGGTGTAGCTGGAGTTCAAGTTATAACGAAGAGTCCTCAGTATCCATGAAAATGGGACTTTGACCATATTGCCTTGCCATGCCCTCTATTAGCTTAGATGGAGACAGTGACGCGCGGTTGTACAGACGGATGGAAGCACAGACGCAATGAAAGCGGATTCGCCTGCCATAACAAAATATATCTGCAAAAGTGCAGGTATGTGCCAATCGAAAATAATTATTTTACACGCTACTTTGATGGGTATTAACATATTCTCCTCGCAAAACATCCACACGCTCACTGATAATATTTGTCGACATTTATTTGCCAACTATATTTAGAATGAAACAAATGTCTTGCTTGGAAATATTTTTTTTAATGAGCCGGCAAAACTGGGACTATGCAGTCTGTTGCGAGTAATTAGTATAACAAACAATATAGATCATGATCTGCCAGCACATTCATCAGGGTCTATGCTGTTTGCAGCTGAACTCGACTTACAAGCGGGAACAGACGGTATCCAATAATTATGTACCCATCACTGAAATCAGCCTTTAAAGATCAAATGGATGCATATTTTAATGGATGCGAATGAAATTTTCCTTTAAATACGGTATAGCCCGTGTGTTGAAAATCAAGGTTCATTTGCATTTGACAGTATATTGCAAATACAGGATTAAATGTATCAATTAGAACAACTGCACCATTTATGACATTTGTCGTGTATTCATTCCCTATGCACTAAATCTGGTGACTACTTCATTTAGAATTTCAGCATATTGTACATCTTTAATTTTCATAAAAACTTGGACATGCTTTATATTGTATGGATATTAATGCACAAACACCGTGTTTTTCATGTTGTTAGCACCAGGCTTGGACCTAATTCCTCGAAAGCTTTATCATGTTTTGGTGATCATGATGCATATTGGTTTCAGATATTTGAAACATACGTGCATACACACACGCTAACACAGACACAGACACACACACACACACATATGCATATGTATATATAATACATTTTGTAATTTAGAAAATTAACGATAGCTCTTTCTTTTCATCTTACCTTTATCAGAATCGAGAAATTCTTGAATAAAATCCTTGATTTTCTTCAACAGTTGTTCAACAACATTCTTCTTCAGAAACTCCTCCATAGTTTTTGGTGTTGACGAAATTCTGCAGTCGCCTGGTGACTTTGGTAATGATTACAGATCATCTGCTGATATAGGAGTACTAACGTAACAATGATAGCCTTTGAATTTCATACTGCCATTTAAAACGTGACAATATTTCCACGAATCCGTTACCTTTCACAGTGTAGAGTCATATCGCCGAATGTAAAGCATGCTGGAGTATCCCGCAGGATATTACCGACCTTAGACGAGCGGTTATTAATCCTGTAGGACACACACACACACACACACACACACACACACACACGCACGCACACACACACACAAGCACGCACGCACGCGCACATAATTTATGGGGTTCATATTATCTCACATGTTACTGACTTATTACTGCTGGGAAACAAATACAGAGATATTTCCATGGTAAATCCCATCGCTTTTATCACGTACCACCGGCTCATCTCCAGGTTCTGACTAACTCTGGCTCCCCTCTCTACCTCCCTTTTCCCCCTCTTCCCTCCCTCCCACACACAGTCCATGGCCGGGTCATCTTCCAAGTCTGAAAATCTCTTACTGATATATGCATCCCACTGCTGTGAGATCATGTACGTTATTTGGTCTAAATATAACCATTTTAAAATGCATTTTTTTGTACTTGAAATCTTATTCCTTCCCCCGACACCCAAGGGGACGGAGAAAAAATCATACCGTTCACAGTGATGGCTACCACATACGCCGCATGTCTGTCACATTAATTCAATTTCAATTCAGCGGTTTATAAGAAAAGCTAATGACGAACAGACAGAATGACCTATGGACGAATTGATAGACGGCAGATATAATATCACTGACACGTCTTCAAAATGCTTGGGGAGGATGATTATCTTCGGATTATCTATGAGATCGTACAAGTAATGGTATTTCATCTTTCCTTATTCTATATTAAACAAGTGGAATCATACCTAGCTTCTTTGCAGTCGATACTCGCTGACCACAGTAATAAAGATGCTCATTTTTCAGTCACAGAATAGTAAGGTTCTAGAATAGTCTTCTTGATGGCTTAGTGTAGGCAGCTACTGTTATTGTTTTAAAACACTATTAAATAAATTTTGATTAGGTCACATGCCGTTTGCGATCAATAAGCAACTGGGAAAAATGGGATTTAAACGAGAAGAACAGTGAGCAATTTGCTCCCGTAAATATAGCTCCGCCTACCACGCGTCGGGTCTTATGATGTCGATGAATCTATTGTAAAAAATAAAATAAAATGCAAGCACAAAAAAAGACAAGAACACAGAAAAGGAAATGAAGAACGATGAACATTTGTGATATTAGTGTGGAGAAAATGATTGGTCAAACTGTATACCTCAGTCTGACAATAATCACCTGAAACTGCACGAGTAAATGCGTTCACTAAAGTTTGTCATATATTACATACAACCGTAATTCTTAAAGGGCAATTACTTGTACATGAATGAAGTGGCACAAGGATTTACTAGTACGTGGATCATTAGATGATGACCATACTATGCAATCAAGTTTCATAGCAATCTATTTATATAAAAAAGCAATCCCTAAACCACCACTAATCCCTATCCCCCAACAAAACCCTCAAGCCAACAAAAAAAAAAAATCTCGCATGTCAAGGCGCTTTCAAAAGGTTCAGTTGTACACGAAGTTCAGCTGCAGGACATAATAGGGAATAATTGCAAAGAAATTTCGAGATGAAAGCGATTTTTCGAAATGCCCATGATCAGATGATGGCCGTACCATGTGCAAAGTTTTACTGTGATCCATTAAAAAGAATAGCAGTGTTGACAAGTTTTGTCATATGCTGCACTACTTTCGAAGTCAGAAAGGGGAATAACTTAACAAACACTAGATAAAAACCAAAACGAACAACAAAACAAAAACAATAGCAACACAAACAAAATAGTGTAAGAAAATCTAGGGTATGCCCCGGTTCTATTTAAGTCTCTATTTTGATAGATTTATTAGATTTTTGTGATTATTTGTTTGATTATGGGAAGTCAGTTTAGGGGAAATGTTCCGCAGCCCAAAAATTGGCCAATTGCTAGGGCAAACGTCACAGAGTGCAGTATTGATGCGATTTCATGATGGCATAGTTTAGTTTCATAGCGAGTTCAGGTCAGAGCCGCATATGTGGGCACGAATCAAGTTGATCCTATTAAATATAATTATGTTGATTGATTGTGTATCTCCAAGTGAACTATTTGTGATAGGGACTGATATTGTGTACATTGAAATAATTGCGAAGACATTGTTCTATTATCTGGAGACGCGTTTTATTGCTGATATGATGGTAATATGGTGGAGTGATCCAGGCGAAACCAGGTTTATAATCGTTATTTGACTGACCTAGGGATAGAGGGAGAAAAAAGTTCCCTGGTTTTGTTTTTAAGTTGTATTTATCTGTTCACAGCATGAAGTACCGATGCTACGTTGTAGAAAGCTAATAAGGAGAAACCATGCAGGTGTGAGGCTGACATGCAATTGTGAAGTTGTGATGTAAATGTGAAGTTGTGATATCTGTAGTCATTCATTGATTAGAGGAAAATATTTTATAGTCTTGGCGCCATGTTAGAATTTCCAATAGACAACGGTTGTTTTCGAAAAGTTCTTGGTAATAAGGGGAAAATAAAATAAGTGACTTCTAGCTGAATTTACGCAAGGGTTGGATTCGCTCGGTAAAGATACCGCTTTGGCTTATTATAACAGCAAATAACAAATCAGTAATGTAGGATTAGAATGATTTGTTGACATGCGCATAGTCATATATTATTCATAACGTTTCCCAAGTTTCGTTGCAATTTTCTTAAATCTGCAATACTTGTCGCTTTCAAAGATTCTGTCATACACTGCAATCAGCTGCAAATCCAATAGGTCACTGACTTCTTAAATGACTTGCGAGAACACATCGACTGGACGATATATGTGTGATTTCAGGCTATGACCATAACATTTACCAATTTACCAAATTCATGACAATCCATCAAAAACCGTGGGACTACGCTGCTCTAACGAGATCGTTTCATAGACTACATTCATTCGCACCACCTCATCTTTTCTCTGCAAGGCAAACAGTTTTCGGACGTATTTTATCGTATGAATTTGCAGAAGAATTATACATTTTGTTTGCGGTAAATTTCTCAGCAAAAACGAAGCAACTTTGTATATTTTCATGATTTGTTAAGATCAGTCTGATATATATCGACTGTATATTAAACAAAGTAAAATTATGT
The DNA here is from genome assembly GCA_028554795.2 of Sinohyriopsis cumingii. Classification (NCBI taxonomy): domain Eukaryota; kingdom Metazoa; phylum Mollusca; class Bivalvia; order Unionida; family Unionidae; genus Sinohyriopsis; species Sinohyriopsis cumingii. The sequence continues at coordinate 110,716,221 of CM068828.1, forward strand.
TAACATGTGTTTATGAAAATGTAAATTTTGCCATGCTTATTGGAGCGCATTCATTGTCAACTCATTAGTTCTGAAGGTGCTTAGTTTTTCACCTTGTCAAGCTCTTCAATTCAGAGGTAAGTAATTCTTGAACATTGTGTACAATCCTATGATACCTAAACAGAAGTGTTTGGTTTTGAAAAAAAACCGGAACCTGTGAAGTTTTATGCATTCTATGTATGATTTTTGGGAGGAAGTTGGAAATTACTAATTTGTTACATAAAGAGACAGACGGACATATTTTTAAGAATTCTCACTTTTTTCTTCTTCTCTAGTCAGGTGGGCTGAATTAGTGTCACAACCTATTCTATGTATGTTCTCCAACGATATTTTTGTGGCTCTCATGGTGTACTTTATGAAGATCTCCACCTCCAACCCAAACAGCAGTGTAAGTCAATCACAAGTTTGACATAGATCTGATATGAGTCCAACATACACAGCATAAGCAGACTTGTGTTATATCTCTCCATTGATCATTCATTCAATGTTTTATAATGTATACTTTTGAAATCATATTGCTACTACCTAATTTCCCTAATATAGTTGTGACTTCTGTCCTCTTTCAGGAATAGTTTCACCATTTCCTTTGTAATCTCTACATTCTAGCCCTAGTCCTATAATGTATGACACATGACACGTTGTTTACGTTTTTGTGCTACATCTTACAGCCTAAATAATAGTCTTGTGTAGCATGTTCTCAAGTCGACTGCCAGAAGAACGAGAGTTACAATTTTCAGGAACATCTCACACACTTGGCAGCCCATATTGACACTCTTCCGTAAATTTAACTCTAACTGATTATACTTACTTATTCTAATTGATTATACTTACTTACTCTAATTGATTATACTTACTTTGCTATCTTTATTCTGATAGAATTAATATATGACAGTCGCAAATGGACGCGTTTCCTTGTTCCGTTCAGCTGGTTTCAATGCAACGGAAGCCGGGAATGCCGAAATCGGATTAGATTGAAGAATGTTTCTTTAACGAAACGAATAAAAATATACTAATACTGAAGAAAGTGATTAGATAGCTTTCTTGCGTTCAAGATATTTGTCATCCTTTAAATCCATTTCGGCATTCACAGTATCCTTCGCATTCCAAGAAACTGAAATGTAAGTCAATGGAACTTGAAAAAGTCCATTTGCTTGTTTGAGAATTTAAAGTTGTTCGAAAAAATACATGGATTACGAAAAGTCCGCCGAAATCAAAATGTTATTAGTTTGTTGAAAAGCTTCACTATGCGCTGCCAGATATGTGAGATATTCTTGAAAATATTGGTCTCTTGTTCCGATGTCAGTCAACATCGGAACACGCTACACAACTCCTTTATTTATGAAGACGTAGCACTAAAACAAAAACATCATGTGATAGTTTTACTTTGCAGGACTAATTCTCACCAATAACATGTGCCGTTCTTCTTTAAGGGAGACAACTCTTCATCTCCTCTCCAGACTTCACAGTACTTGTATTTCTCCAACAAGCACCCTTTAAAACAGTTAAGGAGAGGAGTTTAAGGAAGTCATAAATGTTGGTCAAAATAAAACGTATAGTGTTCAGATATCACCAGATACTAGCAATATCCATAGGTTAGATCATTGGTGACGAAATAATTTAACATCATTATGTTATTTTATGTGTGTAAATTCTGAACAAGTAAAGAAGGAATACGTCTCGAAAACGGCCTTGACCTCTTTTCAGTAGTATCTTAAACGCCCTATAATTACTTTGTTTTGGGGGAGAGGGAAGTTCTAAAAAATACTTGTAAAGTTGATACTATCAGAAATCCCTAATTTGTCAGAATTCCTTGATGATTATATAGCCTGTGAAATAGAAGAATCAAGCAACAAATAAATATTTGTCCACCCACCCCACCCCAGCATCTCACACACACACACACACACACACACACACTAACCAACACATATAAACAAAACAATAGAAAACAAAATTAACGCCAGTACTTACGATTGAGGCTCCGTGCGAAACCACTTTTCATGCCTATGTTTGCAGATTGGGAGTGTAGAAAGCCTACTTTCGATTTAACAAAAAATACAGCTCTTTCGGTATCAGCGTGCGGTAAACAGTTGTACACGCAATAACGTCCGCTCGCATATATACACATGCACATACAACAAAATATTAGTCCTTCAGAATCGTTGCCTATTCAAGTCATACTTTGTATTTTTCACATCGTCTAATACTAGGCGGTAGATAGAACTACAGTGGTTACATTATTAGTTTTGTCAAGGCAGGATGGATGAGTCAGCTAGATATGATATTTTAACCTCTCGACAAAGGTTATCTTCCTTGCAGAGAGGGACATGTACTTTAAGTTTTCGATATTGACGTAATAATGATTCTACATCTACTACTACTACTGTTAATAATAATGATGATGATAATAATAATAATAATAATAATAATAATAATGATAATAATAAGCATTATTTTCTTCTTCTTCTTCTTCTTGTTCTTCTTCACAGTCACGTTAAACTATCCTTTTAGCAAGTTATACATGCGGCCATTATAGCCAAGACACCTATTTCCTTTAGTGTTCTTCATAATCCTCGCATAATTTCAAGCGATACATTTATACTTAAAGTGACAAAAATGTATATATTTGCGTATGTAGGTACGCAATAAATCATGCACTGATATCATTTTAGTTTAAAGGCCAAAACGATTATTCTTTAATGGAATAACAGACGGAAAAGCAGTTTAAGGATAGGAAGAACGGACTTAGAAAATATTAAGGCCAAACTGATCCAGCGGAGAAACTGTATGTTACATTAAAATATTAAAAAGTCTCGATCTTTTTAGTGTCAGGTCATGAATCATACTTCTTCATTTACTAAGCTCTGATTCTGAGCCAGCTACGTAATTCCACTTACGCGTATGTATGTATGCATGAATGTGTGTGTGTGTGTGTGTGTGCATGTAAGTATGTATGAATGTGTGTGTGTGTGTGTGCATGTAAGTATGTATGAATGTGCGTGTGTGTGTGTGTGTGTATGCATGTATGTATTCATGCATGCATGCATGCATGTATGTATGTATGTATGTATGTATGTATGTATGTATGTATGTATGTATGTATGTATGTAGTGGGAACGCCTAGGGACGATGAGACTTTAATGTTAAAATAGGTGGTTTGTACCCTGGGGACAATGGGAATTTAACATGGGGAATTTTAACATGGGTGGGACTATAGAGGGACAATGGATTGGGACTGTCTAGGGACAATGGATATTGAACATGGTGGGACTGTCTAGGGACAATTGAAATTTAATATGGGAGATTTATAGAACACAGATACAACAGACATTTTTGTTAAAAAAATAAATGGAGCAAAAAAGTCAATTTCTTTTCGAGGTATAGGAGTGGCCCTGAAAAAGGCCTTTGGGTTTATGTTAATATCACTCCGTTAACACAGAGGGCATCGTATAGGTCTTCCTCTTTTCCTTAAACTTTGTCTCACTTCTAGTCCGTAAATCAAAACCCTCTTTAAACATCCTTGCCTCTCCACATAGATTCTTCTCTTCCAAATACTTGTATCCGTCATCTTGACAATGGTCCACGATGATCTAACATACATGGTCCGTACGGAACAGCATTGAAGATACGAGAATAGAGGATTCTACGTCGGTCCACATGTTGGTGACGAGAACAGGTGAAGGAATGCAGTGAACTGCGGTTATTTATAGGGGAAGGGAGGATCGAAACAGATTGAGTTGGTTGACCAATCCAAACACGCGTTACAAAATTCAGTCACCACACGGCCAATCCGAAGAGAGTAGTCTGTGACGTCACATTCCCTATATGGAGGCGCTAGCGTCTGTGCGCATCCAATCCATGCGACACAATTTTCAAACATGACGGAAACTAAGAAAAATTTTAAACAGAGACAGAAAGAAAAATTGGAGAAATTTATACAGCAGCAAAAGGAAGCAGAACAAGCTTTTCTCCTTCAGCAACAGCAGCAAGAAGAAGAGGTAAGAAGGAAACAACAAGAAGAAGCAGCAAAGAAACAAGGGTGTGAAAGTCAAACGGTCACGATACTACTGTTAGACATTTTAGCGGAGTTAAGAAGTCTGAAACAAATATATCAGGCTTCTTTATTACGACCGAAGAGAAAAAGACCTTCCCGAACTAAACAACCCAACCCTGTGACTACGCCTACCGTTCCACCCTTAGTAATTTCTACCAAATCATCGACAGTACGCAGTCCAGAAGTAGACCTTGGTCGTGGCAAAGGCTTAAGGCAGTTAAAGTTGATTGTTTAAACCAACAAATACCCAAAGGCCCTTTTCAGGGCCACCCATTTCTCTCGAAAAGAGATAATATTTCAATTGCCAACATCAATTAAAACTCAAAAAGCCTTTTTTTAACCCCTATTGTGTGTGTGTGTGTGTCTGTGTGTGTGTCTGTGTGTGTGAGTGAGTGAGTGTAGGTTCCTATTCTAAAAATCAAAACCAAGAGACACTTACGTTTTATCCCTGTCTATTCTGGTAAAAAAAATTACAATTCAGTTCACAACACAAGATAGCACTTTAAAAAAGTTCTTAGGCTTCTTCTGTGTCTGTCTTCACTCTCTCTGTTTTTTAAATTTCTTCACTTTCACAGTTTTTTCCTCCACTTCTTCCTCACTTTCTCCCCTTCTTCTTTTCTTCTTCTGTTTCTCTTTCTGCACATGTCTGGGTTCTTCCTTGGGGGAGGCTACCTCTTCTTCCTCTTCATAATTCCTCTCTTCTTCTTCTTGCTCCTCTTATTTCTTATGGCAATCTGGAGACCAATCTTAGTTTTCTTGACAATGATAACAGGTATCTTGACTTTTGTCTCTTCTAGTCCCTGTTTTGTTTTGTTGACGGTCTGGACACTCTGAAGACCAGTGCCCTTTCTTCTTACAGACATAGCAAGTATCTTGACTTTTATCTCGAAAGGAGGGTGAGTAGTCCGTCGGCTTGTCTGAAGAAAATTTTCTGATGACCCCTCGCAAAGCTCTGATGAAAAGTTCGATCTGTGTAGGCTCTTCCATTGTTCTGCTCGGTTTGAGAGTGAAATGAATAGCGGAAGGCAAGTCACACACTCTTTATATATACGCTGGTCAGCCATGTATATAAAGTGATCCATGGTGCTTAACATATAGTCATTTGACTTTTCACAGTCAAGATGAAACGATCGAATCAATTTAAACGTGATCTATTGCCTCGTACAATAGATGAAGTCTTGGCACAAATTGATGCCAGTGATTTTGAAGATGACATGAGTGAACCAGAATCCAGACCCAGCGATTCAACACTCAGTCAAAGTTCACCACCCTTAGTAAAGCCACAACATTACTATCACATTCGAGAGACGAGAAAACGCTCCTCTAGAAAATTTAGAACCACGGCTTACACTTACAGGGTGATGTTTAAAGATTTTAAGACCGACGTACCGCTGGAGAAAGCAGGGGGCTTCATCACCGAGGTGTGGGATTCTTTGTTAACCACACTGAAACGACAATGTGAAGCCAAAGAAGACGATCGCTTGAGACTTTCCATACATCACGACAATCTAAAGTCCCCTGTTTAGATCGAGTTTAGCAGCCCAGCAGAACTGACCCCTTCCAAAGTCATCGACAAGATTCAACACGTGCAACAATCCAATGACCAATTTCACATCACCGATGGAAAAGTGACACTGTTCATGACCCACATGTCTCTTCCCCAAGGGACTGGACGCAGAAAGGTGTTATTGGTGGACGACCTTCGCAGTACCAAAACGAGCCTCGTCCAAAATAACAATCCTCAAGACCAGATGTGTTTAGCCAGGGCTATCGTAGTGGGACGAACGTATGCCAACAAGAACGACACAGTAGAATGGAAAGGACACTGGGAGAACATTCGAAAATCGAACCGAGCCAAACAACGAAGTGAAGCAGAACTACTGTTACAACAAGCCGGCCTGTCCAAAGACACACCCTGAGGCATTCCTGAAATGCAAAAATTGCAAGATGTCCTAGCTCCACGCTACACGTTGAATGTGCACCCTCAGCAAGTGCGTGGGTCTTTGTTGTTTCGAGGCAAAGATTTTAAGGATGGAAAATACATTCACGTATATCATCACGATGAACATTTCGATACCATTACCAGTATCACTGCATTCCTGGGATACGGTTATTACTGTGAGAAATGTGACTATGGCTATAACAATCGAGAGCAACACAAGCATTGTGGTTCGAAATGCTCAGGATGTTTGGTCTCTCAACCCTGTCTGGACAAAGGACAAGAACGAGTGCATTGCCCTGCTTGTCTGCGCACTTTTGTCAGCTCTGACTGTTGCCAACAACATTTGAAGACGCAAGGTTCACAGCAGAAATGTGCTTGTCAACTGCTGAGACTGTGTCCTACGTGTGGACAAGGCATACGTACCAATAATGCCAAGGCACACGTATGTCCAGGAAAGAAACGATGTCACACTTGTCACCAAATCGCGGACTTGGAACACCAATGCTACATTCAAAAATACCAACCACAACAAGAGGAGGAAGATGATGACCACAAGAAGAAAGGGAATTTCATCTTTTTCGATTTCGAATGCTTGCAAGAGACTGGCATTCACATTCCTAATTTCTGCGTGGCTCATCGAGCGTGCGAGAAGTGCATTCAAGAGCCTATCTTTAGTCATTGCCCTCACTGCAGCAAGATTCCTGGAGGACGTAAAAAAAATATTTCGGGGACCGAACACGCTGGCCAATTTTGCCCAATGGATCTTAGAACCCATCGACGAGACGTGGAGCCAAGAGGACATCGAACGTTACGGAGATTGTCATCGCCATGCCACGGTAATGGCCCACAATTTCTCGGGATACGATGGACAGTTTCTTTTGAGGTACTATACGGAACAAGGCACCGAACGTCCTAAAGTCACTTTGAACGGCGCCAAAATTATTTCCATGCAAGTGGGACAAGTACAGTTTAAAGATTCGATGAGCTATTTGGCCATGCCTTTGAGTCGAATGTCTAAAACGTTTGGAATGACAGAAATTGCCAAAGAATATTTTCCACACTTTGTCAATACGGAAGCCAATCAACATACTGTTCTACCCCATTTGCCTGAGGCTGACGATTACGACCCCGAGAACATGCGCACCGAACAAAGAAAAGCTTTCTACGCTTGGTACCAGGCCTATACCTCTGACCCTTTCGACTTTCAGGAAGAAATGTTAAAGTATTGTCGCTCCGACGTGGACATTTTACGGCGTTGCGTTGGAACATTTCGAGAACTGTTCATGAAACACGGAGGGGTCGATCCTTTGAAAGAAGCTTGCACCATTGCCAAGGCGTGTTCCTTAGTGTACCGCCAACAATTCATGCCTGAAAACACCTTGGCTGTCATTTGCCTTCAAACGACCAACTTTGTCAAACGTCAATACTCGGTCAAAGCCCATCGTTGGTTACATTACTTGTGCGACAAGGAAGACAAATGGATTCAGCACGCCCGCAACGGAGGGGGAGAAGAGATCATCGGAACGTATTCAGTAGATGGCTGCGACTTAGAAAACCCCAAGATCGTGTACGAGTTTAACGATTGCTTATTTCACGGATGTCCCGTCTGCTACCCTGAACGTGGCACTAAAAATCAGTTTTTACAACGAACCATGGAAGACTTGTACCAGACCACTTGTCAGCGACGCCTAAAGTTAGAACAGCAAGGATACCAAGTGGTGGAAATGTGGGAACACGAGTACGATCATCGTTTGAAAACCGATCCCGAGTTTAATCGAATCGTAGAATGTTACAAGTTGATGGACCCCTTACGTGTGCAAATATTGTCGCTTTCCTGCAGGGCACCCGCAATTGCTGACGGAACACATCGACCTGGACCACATTGGACAATACGAAGGGTTGATTAAATGTAAAGTCTTGCCTCCCACGGACTTGTACCATCCCGTGTTACCTCACCATTGTCAAGGCAAACAGATGTTTCCCTTGTGCCGTACTGTGCGGAAACGTGCAACCAAGACCAGCCTTGTCAGCACACCCAGGAAGAACGCATCTTGACGGGAACGTGGGTCAGCGTGGAATTGTTCAAAGCTCTGGACCTGGGATACCAACTGTTAGAAGTCTACGAAATTTACCACTTTCCCAAGACACAATAATACCACAAGGGTAACCCAAGTCAGAAAGGCATTTTCGCAGACTACGTGGATGCCTTTTTAAAACTGAAACAAGAAGCCAGTGGCTATCCGTCCTGGTGTCACACTCCCGAAGATAAAAAGACATTCAAAGAGAAATACTGGGAACAAGAAGGTATTACTTTAGACTATATCGAGAAAAACGAAGACAGGCGATCGTTTGCCAAAGTGATGTTAAATTGCTTGTGGGGCAAAATGGCACAACGACCGTGTTTACCCAAGACGGAATATTTGACAGAACATTCCCGTTACTTCCAGATGATTCACGACAAAACCAAATACATGAAAGACGTGGACGTCGTTCGTGAAGATTTGATCTTAGTCATTTACGAAGTAGATCTGGACTTTGTACAAGCCGACGAATTTGGAAATGTCATCATTGCGGCTTACGTGACAGCCCATGCTCGCTTAAAATTGTACGAAGCTTTAGAACTGTTAAGGGACCGCGTCCTGTACTTTGACACAGACAGTTGCATTTACATCGATCGCCCGGGTCAACGTCACCCTAACATCGAAAGAGATCGTTTAGGAGCCTGGACAGACGAACACCCCGACGAGAAGATTTTAAGTTTCGCTAGTGGCGGTCCCAAAAATTGCGGCTACGAATACCGTGACAATCAAGGAGAAGTGCACACGGAGTGTAAAGTGAAAGGATTGACTCACAATTATCGTATCAGTCGAGTGGTAAACATTGGAGTATTGAAAGAAGCCTTGCAATCTGTAGTGATCACCTACCAACCGAACAAGATTGTACGTTTACCCACTCACCAAATCGTCAGTCGACCCTTGGAAAAAGTCTATCAAATCGTGTACCAGAAGCGAGTGCGACATCCCAACCATTTCACTTTGCCGTACGGTCACATCGATATTGGTCAGCATATAAAAAGGGACAATGGGCAAGATCGATAGTTCATTGTGACTACCAAAACCAAGCGAACAAGATGAATACTTTCAGAGAAACACATAACATGTTCAGACAGGCACAATTCAAGTTTAGGGCCTCTGAAGTGGAATGCGATGCTGAACCTTGCGATGTGAGCGATGCTGTACGCTGTGACCTCATTGATGCAGTAAAGTTTCATGGGAACTTTAGTATCACTACACCTATCATGGAAAATGATGCTGTGCGTGTCAGAACTAATGGATGCGAAAACGATGCCACTCGTCATCGTGGACACTTTACTGGGTTTCATTGTAAATGTGGATGTCAACCTTCACGTCTACCACCCTACGGATGTCCTCCAGCCCTGAGCAAACTCCTGTCGATGTCACCCTACCGTCATCGAAACGAACATGTGAAAGACGAATATTCGTTCCCTGTGCGTTTGCCTGAATACTGTGACTGTGAAAATCGTCTTCAATCGTTCAAAGGAAAATGGCCTAAGTATCTGGGAGGACCAACCCCCGAAGAATCAGCCAGAGCCGGATTTTTCTACTTGGGCGAAGGGGATAAAGTCAAGTGCTTCAGTTGCGGTATGTCACTACACCAGTGGGAACAACAAGATTCAGCCTACCTGGAACATGCTCGATGGTCTCCGAATTGTCACTACCTACCTTTAGTGGGACCGAGTCATTGAAGTAACCTACCATGTTGTTGATTCAATAATACTGACTGACCTATTCATGGATACTTTACAAGAGAACATTCGTGGCTTGCCTGGGGAATTGAGAGAACGCATTTACCGAGAACTGGTCCAAATTCAAATGAAACGTAAAGAACAATTGCATCCGTTAGGTCACCGGTGTTTAAACCACTGGTACATGAATGATGTAAAAGGACTGATTCAGTTGAAAGAGTTTCATTGGTCAGACATTCATCAACTATCCTTTGGTTCAAAGGATTGGTTTGCTATTGATGATTCCATTTGCTACCAGGTAGACTTACTGCAAAAAAATTCAGAGGAAGAAGAGTTAAAGGATTACGAAACTCTTTTACAGAATGTCACCTTAGTTAAAGAGGAAACTTCTGAACGAACTGTGATGTGCAAGTTAGTGACTAAACGATTTAGATTCGCTACTGAGTAAAACCATCTCTGACCAGACAGTACTCTTATTGTCTCCGACAAAAAAAAAAGAGTTTTAGTATGACCTATTCATGGACACTTTACAAGAGAACATTCGTGGCTTGACTGTGGAGTTGAGAGAACGCATTTACCGAGAACTCGTCAAAATACAAGTGAAATGTAAAGAACAATTGCATTCGTTACGTCACCGGTGTTTGAACCTCTGGTACCTGAATGCTATAAGAGTACTGATTCATGAGAAAGTGTTCCAGTGGTCAGACTTTGTTCAACACTTTGAGGTCGCGATACAAAAATTTTTTACGCAACATCTGCTTAGTGGAAGAGGAAACTGAACTGTAGGTTAGAGTTTGGAAGATTTAGATTTCCTACTGGAGAACGAAGATCTCTGGGTAGAAAGTACATTTATTGCTTCCGAAAAAAGAGGGTATAAAAACAGGCTGCCATGCCAAGGTTTTTATCACAAGTGATTCAACTGATTCCGTGGAAGGAACTCAATGACAGTATTCAAACCGTGGATGATTACCATCACTTATTACAAGAACTGTTTCCATTGAATTTGGGTCGACGTGTGGTGTGTGACTTAGTGACTTGTTTTCTGGGATTTCGTTTACCAGCTGATTCCTTGTGGACTCTTTACGAACAGTACTTACCACCCGAATGGCTTTAAATGGTCACGAGAGACTCATTTTGCTCAAAGCCTTGCGTTTTCATCTGGATACTTCTCGACCTCTACGGGAAAAAAAGATTCGTCAACTTTTAGCTACCGAAGACGTGTATGACGATGTGTGTGTAGCTTGCGACTTACACCCACATTGAGGGGCCCCGAGTGGCCGAGTGGTCTAAAGCGCTCACCGTTACGGATCACTGCCATCTCACCTCTGTTTGCGTGGGTTCGAGTCCAAGGCTCGGCTAGCGTGGGTACGTGGGAAAGCCTGCCAGTAGCTTCTCGTGGGTCGGTGGTTCTTCCCTGGGTCTTCCAGAGTTCTTCCTCCACCAGTTATACTGGCCGCCATGTATAGCCTATGTCGTGCTGAAAAATGGCGTTAAACCCTAGAACAACAACAACAACAACAACACCCACATTGGACAAACGTACGTGACTGAAAAAATGGGGTTTTGAGGCTTGGACCCAAGAAGTGGCCCAGTATGCTCGAGAGTTGTGATCCTTCCTTCCAACGTCCAAAGAAAATAGGAACTTTTCAACCTGTGTTGGTGACAGTACCAGAAGAACCCGTCACCGAAAACATTCCTGAAAGACTCTTTCGGGAGGACACTTGTTTGACATTACCCCCTGTAGAACTTGTCAGAACATTACCCAAAACATGTTGTACAGAGACTTGTTTCTATTCCACTTTGATCGTTTTCATGTGCATTTTATCGTTGTACTTAAGCCTTTGGCTTTTATGTATTTTTGTCTTTCGTGTTCATTTTTAAAACATCAATAAACGTTTCCTGAAAAAGTATAAAAACTCTTGTCTTGTCTGTTTTCGTGTCACAAGTGATATTCCTGACACTATGGCTACATCTGCTGTCTCTGCTCCCTCTTCCTCCACTTTCAAAGTCATCGACGAACACTTAGATCGTGCCAGTTGGGAGGCTTTGTATCTTCGCCATCCCTTTAACATACTCTTTGCTGGACCTAGCGGTTCAGGCAAAACCGAATTTGTCAAACGTTTGATCGAATATAAACATCATTTGATCAATCGTCCACCTCAACGAATCGTGTGGTGTTACAAAGAGTGGCAATCGGCGTGCAGCCTCTTTTGAGAAAGTCAAGGCGATTCCATCATGTTTGTGGAAGGCATTCCTAACGAAGACGACGGAATCGTGTCTGACCCCCGTCAAACCCATTTGGTCATTTTCGACGACATGTTAGGAGAAGACGAAGAAGAAATTAAACTGTGGTTTACGCGCAAAGGGCATTACCGTAATGCCAGTGTCATTTACATCACTCAAAATTTGTTTCAACAAAGTAAAGCCCACCGCACCACCAGTCTCAATGCTCATTACGTGGTCTTGTTTAAAAGCCCTCGAGATAAATCGCAAGTGCAAGTCTTAGCCAAACAGTTAGGAACGCCTTGGCTAACTCAGGGGTACGACGATGGCACTCAAACTCCACACGCCCATCTACTCGTCGATTTGAAACCCACTACCCCCGATTATTTGCGATTTCGTACCCATTTGTTTCACCACTAGTGTCAAGATGGAGGACCTGTCCTGTACTTGTCTCCATCCTCGACTTAACCCAAAAAATCTATAAAAACCTCTGACACTTTTCGTCTGTCTCATACAGCGTCAACATGACGTCCCTTCAGTCTCATCTTTCCGTCAAATTGATTCGTGCCTTGTATGGCATCAGTCGCGAAAAAAATCCACAAATATGTGCTCGTGTCTTAGAAGCCAGTCTCAGAGAAGTCTTACGATGGTTTACGGTGACAGCACGTCAATTACTGCAAGGTATCATTCAGATTCCTCATCAAACGCTTATTTGATAGAAACAAAGTGGCCAACTGGCCGACCCCCGCATCGACATTCAAACCAAATAGCAAATCATTTTTAAACCTGGAGGAAGCGGTACTCTAGAAGGTGTCATCATTCGCTCATTCTTAAGATGGGATCCTAATGCTCCCAAAGTTCTTCCCAAGAAAAGAACCACTCCCAAAAAAGCCAAACGAAGCCCCAAGAAGAAAAAGAGCAGTGGTGTCAAGACCAGGTCACAACCCCAGAAAAAGAAAAGCCCTTAGAAAAAGAAACAGAGGAGAAGTCCCCAGAAAAAGAAAAGCCCACAGAAAACAGCTTCTACTCGCAAGAGAGGTAGTTCAGCTAGGACGCAACGTTACATTCGCAAACCACGACCTGCAACGACGGTAACCGCGTCTCCGGTAGCCTCAAGTTCATCCATTTCTCCGTTGATGACACCATGGAAGCCCGTGTCTCCAAGAACTTCTCCTCCAGTGGTGACACCCTCCTCCTCTTTAACTGCCGTGGCAGCTGCTCACAAAGTACCTGCTCCCAAAATCAAAGTCCAAGAGAGATCGGGCATGTTACAGAGTTTACTGGATTTGTCGAAGCAAAAACTGTCCGGATTTAGTCCTATGCGAACCCCTGCACGACGTGTGATGCCTGTCCTCAAGTTGATACGACGTAAAGACAATCAGTGGCTTCGCGTTCCAGTATAAAAAAGGCCTGAGTATCAGTGGTTTTGTGCTTCTGAAGACCCAAAGATGTCACCCCCAGAAAACATTCCTCTTCTAAACCTAAAGGAAAGAAAAAGAAAGGACTGCCTCCTCGTTTAGTCAAACATGGGGACATGTTGTCTGTCCTGTCCAAAGCTGCTCCATCCATGCGAAAAAAACAAACTCATTCAAACGGCCTCCAAAGATGTCATCCATACCGTGTGCGAATGTTGTTGAAACTTTTTGAAAGGCACGATTCCTTTGTCAAAACACCAGAAACAATGCCTAGGCAAACATGGTCACGTTCTTCACCAAATGTTTCAAAAGAAAATCCCCATTCGTTAAAAGAAGAAGATGATGGTCCAACGCGGAGGAATTTTGCCACTCTTGTTAGGACCTCTGCTGAAAGAAGTCTTGGGAACCATGTTGGAAGGTCTCGTGGGAGCAAGATAAAAAGACCCTCTGGAACCCCAAGATCTCATACGTGACCCTTGACATCGAATGGAAGGACGAAAACTAGCTTTAGTGCCTTACAAACGATAGATGGAATACCATCGTTGACAAGAACAACTAACCCCACATTTGCCTTCCAATCCCAATTTGACCGAGATGTCTCAGTTACAACACGAATTGCAATCATTGATGGATCGCCACGATTTGTCCGAAACAGAAAAATCACAAAAGTACGGTCAACTCTTGCAACGACTGCAACTCTTTCACCAGAAAGCTTTAGACGAAACAGCTCTACCCACTCTGAAAGATTTTAAGACCTTGATGAAAAGTCCACTGCCACCACTACCACCACTACCATCCCCAGGGGTCATGAGAGACGCGACCCCACGAAAGCCTGAGGAAGAAGAGATACGAGAAGTTTTTCAAACACCGTCAGCAACTCCCATTTCTAGTAAGATTGCAGCGTCCTTGTTGACCCCTTCCCCCACACCGCATCGAGAAGAAATGAATGCTTGGGTTAAAAAGGTGATGTCCACTCGTCCTTCGACAGAAGTGAAAAAGAATGAAGGGAAATCAGAAGTGAAAAAAGAAAAGAAGACCAAAGCCATTCAATTACCACCTCCATCACTAGCTTCGACATCTACTCCCATGGCGCATCGGACACGTAAATCCGTTTCCAAACCACCCTTTCACCCCATTCAAAGTAGCATCAGCGAAGAGTGGGTAACTTATTAACAAACAAAAACAGTAAGAAGGTGTTAGCCAGCATTTACTACGATCCATCCCATCCTGCAGGTTATGGAGGAGTTCAAAAATTGTATCGTGCTGCCAAAACGTTTACCTCAAGTGCAACGATGGTTACAAGAACAAGCTACTTACACTTTACACAAACCCATTCGACGCACGTTTTCCAGAAGTCACACCCAAGTGGAAGGCATCGATCATCAATGGCAAGCCGATTTAGCCGATGTCTCTCATTTAGCCAGCTACAATCGCGGCTACAAATATTTGTTTTGTGTCATCGACGTCTTTTCCAAATTTGCCTGGGTCGTACCATTGACTTCCAAATCGAGCAACGTGTTAGTGCGAGCCCTGCAACGGGTGTTGAAACAAAGTGGTCGTCACCCTCTTCGATGGCAAACGGACAAAGGCACCGAATTTCTGAACCAAGCTTTCCAAAATAATTAAAGAAACGTGACATTTATATTTGTACCACCGAGAATCCTGAAATCAAAGCCAGCATCGTGGAACGTTTTTAACGTACCTTGAAAGAACGCATGTGGAAATATTTTACGCATCACCACACTCTGAAGTACATCGACATCTTACCGCACCTGGTGCAAGCGTACAACCAATCTTACCATCAAAGCATTGGACGTGCCCCGCAAGAGGTGACTCCCGACAACGAAGTACTGGTTTCTGATCGCCTGTTTGGATCGTCCCCGACGGGGGTTGTCCCCAGGAAAAGTGAAGTGTTGGCCGTAGGAGATTGGGTGCGCATTGGCAAAATCAAACGCACTTTCGACAAAGGTTACTTATATAACTGGATCACCGAATTGTTTCATGTCACTGGACGAGTGCATGGCCGTCATCCTGTTGTCTATAAATGTGGATACATGAACGGAGAAGTGTTAAAAGGAACGTTTTATTTGCCTGAGTTACAACGTGTCACCATAAAGGAAGACGACGTGTACGACATCGAAAGCATTCTCGAACGCAGAACCCGTAAAGTAGGCAAACGACATGTCAAAGAAGTTAAAGTACGTTGGAAAGGATATCCACCCAGTTTTGATTCTTGGATCGACGCTTCGCAAGTTATCGACTATAAAAAGAAGTGACCATCATGCCCATTCACACAGACTCAGCTACTGCTGCCATTCCTTCACCCAGTTCTTCTCTGCAAGATTTGCAAAAGCAACCCTTGTGGGTGTGAGGTGGAGAACGTGTGGCTAAAACGTATTTCGTCTTTTTCTGCCAAATCTTTGTGGTCTATTGTGTCATCGGTGCAGCCATCGCCAATTTGAGTTTGCAACAAGGAGACAAACAGTTGTGGACCAATTTATTGAGCAGTTGCATCGGTTACCTTCTTCCCAATCAATCCCTGAAATTCACTTCGAACGGGAACAACGGGAATCTTGTGTCTAGTATCAGTCGCCACTCCAACAACAACAACCCCTTTTTGGGCGGGGACACTCCTCTGACTTGCAGTAACCCCTCGGACAGCCACAAAACTCTGGAATTATGAGTCACCATAGCCACTTTTACTTAACCTTACCCAGTGACAGTTCCATGGACGTGTTTCCCAATAACATTTTGTGCAGTTACACGGCCAAATTACCCCAGGCCATCCAATTAGATCATGAAGCCCATTGGGAAGTGGCTTTAGTGGAAATCATTCACCCAACCCAAGTCCTTAATGTTCTTCCCAATCAAAATATTTTTTCAGTGGAAGTTCATGACGAGCAAATGCAACAGTGCTTGAATACCCATGTAAAATATGACAAGAAAACACATAACTCAGAAACTCAAAAGACGACCGATCACTTGATCTTTCCCTCAGGCTATTATTTTAGTGGTCAACATTTGGTGAGCACCATTGCATCCAGGTTTAATGTCGCGTTTCTTAAAGCTCTGGAAAGTGTCAGAACAATTGTCACCCTTGAGTACCATAAAGAAGCTCGTAGCCTCCTGATGACATTTCCTGAGGGGAGCAAGGTGCTATCCATTTTATTTTGTCCTGAATTTTTTGATATGTTGGGCGAGGACATGGAGATGAGGATGAAACTGATCAAGAAAAACGAATTACCAGTCATTTCAAACAACGATTCTTGTGCCAAGTTTTTTCGTTCCCCAGTAGAATTGAACCAAGGACTGAATTTGATCTTTGTGTACTCCGATGTGGTGGAGTATAACGTGGTGGGACACACCTCCGTACCGTTAATGCGTGTCATTCCTTTCAAAGTGGATTCTGCCACGATCGCTGACGAGGAAGGTGGAAACACTTATCACGTTCACCGCGAATTTGTACATCCTCACTATTTGTCCGTCAGCAAGTCTTATTTTGACACTGTCAACATTGCTACAAAAGGAGATCTGGGATAAAATATTCCATTCACCAAAGAGAAAGTCACGGTGAAACTCCATTTTCGAAAACGGTTCTCTAACGACTCGTAAGTCATGTATCTAGTGTACCGAGGCGTTGCTCGAAAGCGAGGACACGGTTTAGGACATATGTTGAAATCAGCCTTTCGTTCGGTGGTTCCCGTGTTGAAACCGATGGTGACACGAGGATTGCACGACTTGAAAGATGCGGCATTGACATACGGTAAAGAATTTCTCCAAAATGCCATCATCGACAAACAAAACCCTAAAGAAGCATTTTTGAGAGCAGGCAAAAATGTCTTGTTGCAAACGGGCAAAGACATTTTAGGCCGATGAGAAACACCTATAAATGCCCTGCACGCTGCCGAGTCAGGCATTCCTGCTTCCCTGACGCCACAACAAGGACAAGGCAGAAAGAGACGACGAAGAAAACACCCTTTCACAAGACTTCACACTTCTAAAGCTAGAAAGACAAAGAAAAGAAGAACTTCTCGAGACTTAGACGTTTTTGATTATTAAATTATTGAGAAACAGAAAAATGATGCACCGAGAGTCTTGCGCCTGTCGGAACTGGATCTGTTTGCCATGCCACCAACTATGATGACAATGCAAGAATCCCATTGGGTCGATTTTCACACTGTCTCCTCATTGACAGATTCCGCTCCCCTCGAGTTTGAAATCAAAGGACAGCCCGAGGATTACATCGATCTGAACAGCAGTTACTTGTATTTGAAAGTCAAAGTTCAAGATAAGACAGGAGGTACTATAGACACTGAAGCACTAGCTCCCGTCAACAATTTCATGCATTCCTTGTTTAGCGGAGTGGACTTGTACTTGAATAACAAACTAGTCAGTAGCAGCATGGATACTTACCCTTATCGTGCCTAGCTGGAAAATCTCCTGATGTAAGGAATAGACGCCAAGAACACACATCTCAATGCCTGTGTGGCATGAGAACCTGACGATGCGGGCGAGTTTGACGAATTGGTAACGGATTCAACCAAAAAACACAATGAGGGATTTGTAAAACGAAGAGAGAAAATATTAAATGGAAAGAATTTAGAACTGATGGATCGTTTGCATTTGGACATGTGGTTACAAGAGAAGTATTTGCTGAACGGAGTGGATATCCGCTTCAGACTGAATCGCAGCAGTACCGCTTTCCATTTAATGGCTGATAGTGCCGATTATAAAACCATCATTAAAGAAGCCAGACTCCACGCCGTTGGTGCCAAGCTGTATCGGCATTCGTCGTTCCCTTGGGCACACCAGCTGCGTGGAGAAGGGGGATCTGCTGCATGGGCAACAGCTGATTCTCCATACCACCCTGCCCAGGCTTCATAGCTCCACTGGAGAGGACACTCCAGCGTCGTCGTACGGCGTCGGCACAACACGAGAAGTAGCAGTTTACCGGTTCTAAGTCAAAGCTCGATTGGCGTAGATCTTGGCGCCAGGGGTTACTTCTGACGGTGGGAGAGATCATCAGGTCTCACTGGACAGCTACCACCCACCTCAAGCTGGGCAGCCCCCAGTCAGTAAGGTGCTGCCCGCCATGGCCTGCCTGCTTCACTGGGTGCGTGGAGCTTAGAGAACCATCTCGACAAGTGGGCCACAAAACTCTGCACCAGGAAAGACTAAAAGAAGAAATAAAAAGACTTCAACTCTTCGTTTTGCAACCTGGAGCATCAGGACCATGTGTCCTGGATTGACCACTGACCTACAGCAGATCGACGATGCACGGAAGACTGCCGTCATTGACAGAGAACTCTCCCGACTGAACATCGACATTGCCTGCCTCCAGGAGACCCGACTGGCTGACAGTGGCACCATCAGGGAAGCCAATTACACATTCTTTTGGCAGGGGAAGCCCTTGGATGAACCTAGGCAGCATGGTGTAGGCTTTGCTGTCAATAACACGCTAATCGCCTTCATTGAACCTCCATCATCAGGTACTGAGAGAATCCTTGCCCTCCGGCTGTCAACATCCTTAGGCCCGGTCAACATCTTCAGTGTGTACGCTCGAACCCTCTACTCCACCTACGAGGAGAAAGACAAGTTTTATGAGGCTCTGGATCAGGCAATATCCAGTATCCCCAACAATGAAAGCCTTTACTTACTAGGAGACTTCAATGCTAGAGTGGGAGCTGACCATGAGGCCTGGTCCACCTGTCTCGGCTTTTACGGAAGGGGCAAGATCAACGAGAATGGTCAGCGACTGCTGGAGATGTGCTGCTCCCACAGCCTATGTGTGACCAACACTTTCTTCAAATGCAAGGAGATCCACCAGGTGTCGTGGAGACACCCACGTTCACGCCACTGGCACCAGCTGGACCTCGTCATCACCAGGCGTGCAGAACTGGCCAGTGTCCTCCTTACCCGCAGCTACCACAGTGCCGATTGTGACACGGACCATTCCCTCGTGGCCAGCAAGGTGCGAATATTACCCAAGCAGCTGCACCACGCCAAGAAGAAGGGTCACCCACGTATCAACACCTGCTGTGCAAGCAACCCAGAGAAAACACAGCAGTTCATCAGCAAACTGAAGGAAGCCCTCACCAAAGTGACACCTGATGACACCATTGATTCCAAGTGGTCCCATATCCGTGACTCTGTGTACAATTCAGCCATCACAGCTTACGGGAAGAGGGAGCGAAAGAATGTCGACTGGTATGAGGCAAACTGGGAGGAGATGGAGCCCGTGACTGAGGCAAAGAGGAAAGCCCTCCTGGCATACAAGGCTGCACCTAGCCCCAGAACACTACAAGCCCTCAGGATTGCAAGGAATAACGCCCAGAAGACCGCCCACCGCTGTGCCAACACCTACTGGCTGAACCTTTGCAACAGTATACAGACAGCTGCTGACACCGGGGATACAAGAGGAATATATGAGGGTATCAAAAAGGCGACAGGCCCCCCCACCCCAGCTATAAGACCGCCCCCCTCAAGTCCAAGACGGGCGAAGTCATCACAGACCAGGGGAAACAACTGCAGCGATGGGTTGAGCACTATCTCGAGCTATATGCAACCCAAAACAATGTCACTGGAACTGCCCTGGATGCCATTCCAGACCTGCCTGTCATGGAGGAGCTAGACACACAGCCCACCCTGGAAGAGCTCGGAAAAGCCATCGATTGCCTTGCCTGTGGGAAGGCTCCTGGAAGCGACGGCATTCCTCCTGAAGTCCTCAAGAGCCGAAAACCAGCACTGCTCCAGCCCCTACACACACTCCTCTGCCTTTGCTGGGAACAGGGATACATCCCACAGGACATGCGTGACGCCAACATCGTCACTTTGTACAAAAACAAAGGAGACCGTAGCGACTGCAACAACTATCGGGGCATCTACCTCCTCAGCGTCGTCGGAAAGGCCTTCGCCCGTGTTGCCTTGGCGCGCTTGCAGATCCTAGCCTCCCGCGTCTACCCAGAGTCCCAGTGTGGATTTCGAGCCGGCAGGTCAACTGTAGACATGATCTTCTCACTACGTCTGCTGCAGGAGAAGTGTCGTGAGCAGCGGATGCCCCTCTACATTGCCTTCATAGACCTGACGAAGGCGTTTGACATGGTTAGTCGGAGTGGACTCTTCAGACTCCTGCAGAAGATCGGCTGCCCCCCACGTCTGCTTGCTGTCATTATGTCGTTCGACGAGAACATGCACAACACAGTGTGCTTCAATGGCGCAACATCTGAAGCATTCCCAGTCATTAGCGGAGTCAAACAAGGCTGTGTCCTTGCACCGACGCTCTTTGCCATCTTCTTCTCCATGCTTCTCCAGTACGCATTCAAGGACTGTAGCGAGGGAGTGTACATCCATACCAGGGCTGCCGGCAAGCTGTTCAACATCGCCCGTCTCCGTGCTAAGACTAAAGTCACAGAGGTACTCATCCGTGAATTGCTCTTTGCCGATGATGCAGCCTTGATATCACACACGGAAGATGGACTTCAGTAGCTGGTATGCTGCCTCTCCCATGCATGTAAGGATTTTGGACTGACCATCAGTTTGAAGAAAACGAATGTCATGGCACAAGACACAGACTCCCCTCCCTCTGTCTCCATCGATGGGTACAATTTGGACGTTGTCGAGAACTTCACATACCTCGGGTCTAACATCTCCAGCTCACTCTCCATTGATTCTGAGGTGGGCGGCAGGATTACCAAGGCAGCAGCAGTGATGGCCAGACTTAACCAGAGGGTCTGGAACAACCCCAACCTCACAGAGAAGACCAAACTGCGTGTCTACCAAGCGTGCGTGCTCAGCTCACTTCTCTACAGCAGCGAAACATGGACCACCTATGCAAGACACGAGAGGAAACTCAACAGCTTCCACCTGAGATGTCTGCGGCGCATTCTGCACATCCAGTGGCAGGACAAAGTACCCAACACAGAGGTTCTAGAACGCGCCAACATGAACAGCATGTTCTCCATACTCAGAGAGAGGCGCCTTCGCTGGCTCGGCCATGTCAAGAGAATGGACCCAGGTCGCATTCCCAAGGACCTGTTATATGGGGAGTTAGCAGAAGGTGCACGACCAACTGGACGACCATATCTGCGCTACAAAGATGTTTGCAAGAAGGATATGAAAACAGCAAACTTCAATGTCAATGACTGGGAGAGCTGTGCAAACAACCGTTCCAGCTGGCGTCTAGCTGTCACAGGGAATTCAAAACGCAGAGGAAAAGAGAAGAATAAAGCAAGCTGAAAAGAGAGCTAAAAAGAAGGATAAGCAAAAGCGTACTTTGGAGCTATGCCATCGTCTCCCGTAGACGGACGGATGCCAAGAAGATTAAAGAAGCCAGACTCTACGTGCGCCGCGTGGAAGTGTTACCTAAAGTGGGAAACGACTTCAGTCACACTTTGAGCAGAACGACCGCCAAATATCCGATACGAAGAGTGGAAGTGAAGACGTTCACTATTCCTCCTGGACAACGATCCATGATCGAAGATCATCTATTCCGAAGACAGTTACCCAAACGTTTAATCCTTGGCATCGTCGAGAATTCAGCCTTCAACGGAACCTTCGATAAAAATCCTTTCCGCTTTCAACACTTTGGCGTGTCCAAGATCGAAGTCAGTCGCGATGCCAAGACCTTGTGTACTCGACCCTTTGAGCTTAACTTTGACAAGAATAATTACTTGAGATCGTACTTGTCCCTGTACGAAGCCACCGGTCAGTTATGAACCAACACCAGTCACGGTATTACGTACGAGGATTATGCAGGAGGCTACGATTTGTGGGCTTTTGATTTCACTCCAGACCAAGGCAGCGACGAGGGACATTTCCACCCTATAAAATCAGGCCAGATTCGTGTGGAACTTCAGTTTGTAGATGCTTCAGCCAATACGATGAACGTCATCTTGTATGCCAAATTTGATAATACCATATAAATCAACAGTTTGAGAGAAGTCATTCTAGACTATTAGAAGCTATGGAAGACACTTATCCCTCTTTGAATAGTGGAGAATCTATGGAAATGGAATGGAAGGAGCCTATGAAAGGAGAATCCCAAGACAAAGACGAAGAAATCATAATGATGAAGTCCAGATGGCCAGAACAAGAAGCACATTTAGTGTCCTGTTTTGCTACAGTCCTGGGAGATAAAATTAAGGAATTGATCAATAAAGATTGCTATGGATGTCAAAACGATCATCCC
This sequence comes from Sinohyriopsis cumingii, assembly GCA_028554795.2. Taxonomy (NCBI): domain Eukaryota; kingdom Metazoa; phylum Mollusca; class Bivalvia; order Unionida; family Unionidae; genus Sinohyriopsis; species Sinohyriopsis cumingii. Next base: position 110,738,847 of record CM068828.1, read on the forward strand.
AGTCAAATTCAACACGATAAATGTCTGATGCTGAGTCAAGAAGAAAATTGGACGAGTATCTGGAAAAAGCTTGGAGTCTGATCTCGGAAGAATTCGTGTTTGATCAGTGGTATAAAGGCTTACATAAATATTGTTGTCCTCCATTAACGCCTCTGGAGATCCGTCGCATCGAAACCCTCTTGGACCAGGGTACGAAGTCGGAGCTAATTCCCATTTACTTGTCAGACATTTTCCAAGAGAAAGTCAGGATCGAATTGATCACTTATTATCACCTGTGAAGCAAAAACAACACAAAAATGGATACCTGGGAACTTTATTATCTTTTGAACCACAGTTCGTACACTGCTTCTTGGAATCCTGTCGTATGTGCTAAAGATGAACTCCCTCATCGCAAACCTCAAGACCATCAAGCTTATGTGATCAACACGGACGACAGTCATCTCCCAGGAACCCACTGGGTAGCCGTCTACTTTCCTCAAGAAGGATGTGTGGAATATTTCGATTCGTATGGATTGCCCTCTTTGGAAGACGATATCATTGACTTTATGAGAAGAAATGCTCAGACCACACGCTTCAATAATGTGAAATTACAAGGCACAGATTCATTGGTGTGTGGACAATATTGTGTGTATTTTCTGCATCATTGCAGTCTGGGATATTCTTTAGAACATTTAGTGACTTATTCTGATCGTCATTCTTCTAGAAACGATGAGAAAGTAGATCGATGATTTTGTGACCATTATGCTTATCTTTTGTCTTTAGCTAGGAAACGTAGTGTACATCAATGGCCCAATGACTTCCAACAGTGGAAATCACAATTTCATTCACAACGTTGTCAGCCGTGTCCAAAATAGAAAGTTAGTTGAAAAGAATTTGTTAGTTGAATTGAATGGTTATTTTTTTAAAAAAATTGTTAATTGTTAATTATGAATTATTTGAATAAAAAATGTTGTGTTTTGAGAAAAAAATGCGTTTGTCATTTGTTTTGCTATGGGTATCATGATTCATGCTCTTTGACTTCTCTCTATCCCTCACATCACACTAATTTAGCGTTCCGACTCGAAACCGAGTAGGGATGTTTCCCTTCGCGTCCGCGCTTTTACAATAAAACGGGGCAGTCTCCAGTCTGACCATCCATTGTCGACTCATCTTCCTACGAAGATGTGCTTAAGACTAGCCAAGTTGAACGAAGCCTACGTGAATTTGCATCGTGTCAGACAAAGTTTGATACCGAATCTTAAAGAGATAGAGAATGTCAGAATGTTAAAAGTCACTGAAGACCCGATAGAAGAGCTCTTCAGAGAAGAAATTAACAGGGAGAAAGAAGAATGGACAGAGAAGTACATACTTCAGAAACAGCAGAGAGAGCAGACAGAGAGAGAGAGAGAGCAGCAGCAGCAGCAGGAACCTGACAGAGGCTTTGTCGACTGTCGTGTCGACAACAAAGAGTTCTCCTTCTCTTTCCGAAGAAGCAGACCTTATCCTGTGAGAAAGCCTGTCGCCAGAGGAGGTCGCAATCTTAGACCCTAAAAGATTGCCATAGCTCCTCGTTCACACAAAAAAACAGCCCTTTTCAGGGCTACCCCATACTCTATAAAAGAAATAACATTCCAATGCCTATGGTACGTTAGAAAAAAAATTAGAAGTGCGTTTATAAGCACATCATTTCTTTATATTGGTTAGAAAGTGCGTGTATAAGCATTGTCTTTAAGTGACTTGTCAACAATTTTAAAATAGTGATGGTCAGTACAAAAAGTGAGTGAGTGTTTCTTTTAGGTCCGCGCGTTTTGGGTGATCATATAGGTAACGTAAGATTTGGGTTTTAGGGAATGTTTTCCTTCACGTCCGTGCTTTACGTATATATAAGAAGCACTCGTCAGTCTGGCTACTCAGTCAGCAGCGAGCACAGTAGGAGTAACACCTAAAAATGGAGCCAGCGGCGGAAATACTAATCCCACACCAGGCGTTGAGCGCAAGCCAAGGACTTGGTCTTAAGATAGCCTCCGGCTGCAGTTTAAGAGCCCAACATAAGAGAACAACGCTCTTATTGATATGGGAGGGAAAGGAAGAACAAAGAACTAGGCCCAGAAATTGACGTGGCGGGAAGAAAAATATGCAACAACAGCGGGAGCAACAAATGCAGACCAGAATGTTAGCAGCCCCACCACAACGAGAAACACGACCACCATAACACAGCAGCCGACAGTCCTGAATGTTGAACCCTCACTAAAGGAAAATATTAACCGGGCCCATGATACCGACCTAGCTGCTTATAAACAAACATTATCGGATATTTTAACAGAGCTCACTGCTAGAATGATACGTTCACCTGAACCGATACTCTAGGCAATCATACCTGAAGAACAATTTACCACTACGGACGACGTCCTTTTGTCTGACCTTGAAGTATCGACTTCGACCGAAGATGAACGAAGCACACCGGTTAAAGAATGGGCAGCGGAGGTAGAAGAAAAATCGGGAGACGATACTGACCCCCTGGTTGAGAAATACACGGAAATGGGACTTGACCTGCCACTACATAGTACTAAAATTGCTGGGCAATTTGTCAGAGCAGTGCAATATGTAGCATTCCGGTCCCTCGACACCTTTCAATCCAGATCATCACAATGGGGCTTTGGGACCAGAGTTCTCCCCCAACACTACAGACGGGCCTTTACTGCATACCCCCTCAGCCAATTGACCGAAGCCGCCGCACACATCGCTACCTACCACGGCTACTTATTCCCCGATGTCATTAAACAAGAGAAAAGGACAGCGGAACATGTCGTGAGGGCAGAAAAGCGGCGTGGCACCTTCCAGGAATAATAACAACAGTCCTTCTTAGGGCTCATAAGATTGCCTATAATTTAATAAGGACCCACTTTGGCTCGGTGTCCCTCTTTGAACAACTAAACCTTACATACCTAATTTGAACTGTTTTGGTACCGCCGTTTAAATTCTCACACTTCATTTTTACTATGCGTGACTTAAACTGTTATAAGTCGTTTAGACTTCACCGACTGGTATTTAAACTTTAACAATTATGTACACTATGTACACGAAATTCAAACTTGTTCGTAAATATATTTTCAAAATTTATAACTCTAATAATTTGGCTAATTGCAGAGGTGGCTTACACATTATTGGTATATTTTGACCACTAGTAAAACTGGACTTAATTTGAAATAAGTACGGGCTAGCGTTTCGGGAAGTACACAACGTCCATGGCTGGCTTGCCGAGTGCCTTTCCTCCTTCACCATGCTCGGACAACGTACATGTGGCAGTATGTGGAACGATTTCCACCTGCCACACGACCAGGTGTCCTAATGTGACGTCATCGCTGCCGACCAATCGCAGCGGGCGACACATACTGCTTGGGTTGACACCTGGGGCTTTTAAATGCAATTGAAGTTTTCAGTAACATGAGTTGTGTGGTACTGTTCCCTCTCATGTAACAGCCATTCAGTTAGATTGTTAGGGACTCAATAGTCCCACAATCTAAGGCTAAATTAATAAATACTCTGTGGGTACATAAAAGCCTGGGGGATAAGGCTCTCTTTCCTTCCCCCAGGAGTAATTAAAAATCACGCAGTGCGTGAACAAACCAGTGATACATGTTCTAGATGAACGAAAATCACTATAATTCAAAAGAAGAAGAAGAAGAAGAAGTCTGGCTACCCATTGTCAACGAGACAAGATTAAAGAATGAGCAGCAGACTGGTAAAAACTAATGGAATTTCAGATGCACCTGGAGTACGCCCCTCGCCTGTTGGATGAGCTGGCCATGGAGGCCATAGCAGAGGCAGCAAACATAGAAGAGGAAGAAGAGGAGAGAAAAAAGAAAGAAGAGGAGGAAAAGAACAAAAATATATTACCTAACCTCATGATGAAATCTGTGTGTGAGGTTAAGCCAGAGCCAAGGAAGCCTCCACAGAGGCAAACACTGGTCACTATACCAGTACCAGAGACAGTAGCAGTACAGGTGCGTGCAGAGAATATGAGGAGACCCCAACATCCTAGAGTATGGAATAGAAGAAGAGAGAGGGAAGATTTGACAATCTCAGAGACAGTAGATTGGGAGAGTGAAGCCAATCAACCTCCCTCTGCTCTCCCGACAACAAGAGTGAATTGGGAGAACGATTGGAGCCGTCGATGTGTCTGCGGTGCCAGACCGGGGAGATGTAGGCATTAACCAGGTGTATCTGAAGTTAGAAAAACAGCCTTTCTCAGGGCTAGCCAATACTCTAGAAAAGAGAAACTATTCAATTTGCCAATTGTATGAGTGTGGAGTAGTGTGATTATAAATACTCACTTCTTTCCTGGTGTGAATGTGTGTTTGTGTGTGTGTGTGTGTGTTTATGTGTGTTTGTGTTTGTAAGCGCTCACGTACGTTTGTGTGGATAGTAGATTATTGGGGTTTGTAAGCTCTCACCTACGTATGTGTGAATAGCAGAGTGTGTGGTTATTAAACCTTCCCTTCCGTGTGAATGGAATGTTTGTTTTTTTTTTTTTTTGGCTGCTTCGCGTGTGTGGATTGTAGATTGTAGTAATGTTTTTGCTGTTTAGCGTGTGTGGATAGTATATTATGATTATGTTTTTGCTGCTTCCTGTGTGTGGATAGTATAGTCTGGGTTTGATTTTGCTTCTCCCGTGTGTGGATAGTAGATTTTGGGTTTGATTTTGCTTCTCCCGTGTGTGGATTGTAGATTTTAGTTATGTTTTTCTGTCTCATTACGTATGTGTGGATAGTAGATAATATGAGAAGAGAAAAGTAGGGGATGTTTTCATTCACGTCCGTGCTTTAGATATAAAAACTCAAAGCGTTCGTCATTCGCGCCATTCTACGGAATAACTGAAAGAACAAGATGGCAGCAACTTCAGACCTGTTCAACAACTTAAAGGAGAGTTACTATTGGATGATGATAGTGAATATGTAGTGGAAAGAATTGAAAGAGAATGGAGGATAAGAAACAGCCTGGACTTTGCTAACAAACTAAAAGTAGCAAGGGAGAAGATAGAGGAGATAATAGAAGAAGAAGTGAAGAAGTTGAGAGGGTTGATTAATCCATCCTATGTCAAAGTTGGAAAGTTAAAACAGGCTCTGGATAACGTTATAGAAGTAAGGTGTTTTTTGGAAGGTATGGTGCAATGGTCAGATCGGCCATTTGTTAAAAGGGACCCGGACAAGCTGAAGAAATCTGAAGAACGTATGAGAAAAGTGATGGATGAAGAAGTCAAGAAGATCAAAGAAATATGGAGTAAAGAAAGAAATGATAAGGAAAACTTAAAGAGAAAGAGACCTTTGACAAACTGAATAACAATTGGATGAGGATACAAGAGAAATTTAGAGCCATGGGTCATCCAGAATGGATACCAGAGACAGAGATAAAGAAAAAGAAGAAAGGAATAATGGAGAAAGTCAGAAAATGGTTAAAGAATTTAAGAAAATAGAAGAACCCAAAGGCCCTTTTCAGGGCCCCTCCTATGCCTCGAAAAGAAATTGACTTGTTTGCTTCAATTATTTTTTTTAAAAAAATGTCTGTTGTATCTGTGTTCTGTAAATCTCCCATGTTAAATTTCCATTGTCCCTAGACAGTCCCACCATATTCAATTTCCATTGTCCCTAGACAGTCCCAATCCATTGTCCCTCCATAGTTCCACCCATGTTAAAATTCCCCATGTTAAATTCCCATTGTCCCCAGGGTACAAACCACCTATTTTAACATTAAAGTCCTATTGTCCCTAGGCGTTCCCACTACTCTACTTGTATGTATGTATGGCATGTATGTATGTATGTATGTATGTATGTATGGATGGATGGATGGATGGATGGATGGATGGATGTATGTATGTATGTATGTATGTATGTATGTATGTATGTATAGCATGTATGCATGCATATCATTCTATAATTAGATTTTTTCATTTTCGTTTTAATATATGTCAGCAACAGGAAACGTTAAGGTACCATTAATGAATATACATCACACTAATCGTGCCATTACACTTCTAAAGATGCATTAACTGTTTTTCGATATACACATTAACATTATATTTGTATACCACACTATAGTTTATTTTATGTATATTATGTAATCACTCGCATATGTCTCATCTTGAAAATAAATTTGGCAGACAACATCGACAATTTAGATACGCCACACCATAAACTATATACAGTATAACATACCTCTGATGTCCAATAGAATCATTTTAAACATGTACCGTATGTTAAACATGAAGCAATTACGATGTACTTCAAATACAAATAGAGATGCAAAGACACGTTTGTACGCGTAGGCGTTTAATATCTGTCTATGTTTGTCAGTGAGCGTGAGAATGTATATGTGACTGTGTGTATGAAAGTAAGCATGTATGGAGGTGAAAGGGTTAGATAGCATGTGCAACTTAGTCCAGGCCGCAAGCCGTTAAGCGAGTTTGAATTCACACCTTATCATGCTAATAAGCAGATAAAAACTGTTCGCGGTTCGGATGCGGCTGCACGCAAACATTAGGCTGCACGCAAAAATTAGGCTGCACATGCCAGGGTTAGATGAATGATCTGGAAATGTAAATAACCGAGTAGAGCATACATATATATGTTGCTATTGTAGTCACGTGAGTGAGAAAACTCATTGTAATAAAAATATTTTAAAAGACAAACGATAAAAATAACACGCTAAAGAATGTACGTGAAAACGTTTGTGTGTGTGTTTGTGTGTGTGTGTGTGTACCTTTGTTTGTTCTTATTAGTCTGTAATTATAACGTTATTGGTTCATATTACTCCATATGTATATTCCTTCTAAATTTGAAAAGAATATAAAGAAATGAAAAGCCTGTTATCTTTAAAGTCAGTTACATATTTCCAACACTGAATTTTATTGATACACCCATCAAACACGATGGCAGCTGAGCAATGCTGTTCATGACACAATCATTTCTTTATATTCGATCTTTGAGATCAGTAATGAGGGATGTGACGTCAATGGCATATAATAAATCCTGAAATTATAAAATTAGAAACAAATGCATGAGAAAACTAAACAGACAAGCCAGCAACCTTAAAATATGATTAAAACCTTCGTCCATGTGAATTTATGATAAAGTGGAATTTATAGTCTCAACAATTAGTTTTCTCACACAGGCTAATGTCAGACTGCATTCTCAGTAGGTCAATTGGTAGAGAGGTTGGCGCTCATTCACAGGGTCGTGGGTTTCGATGACACTGCCACTACAGGTCAGCTACCTTGGTATGTCCTTGGGAAGGGAATTTAGCTTACTTTTTTTTGAGATGATATAGCCAATAAAGTGATGGCATTGCCCTTAAAATCCAAGCAACCAATGATCCAACCAACCGAACAATGAAACAACGCTGATAAATGAGTGCTTTATGTTATAAGGTGAGCACGCACACAAAATCTGACAACCCATTAATGCATAGAATATATACGTTCCTTGCAAAACAAAGAAACAAAGTAAGAAAACCGACTTAAGGAGAGACGATATAGTCTGAATTATATTTGAAACAGCCAGGGGCTCTCCTATTTTAATGGTCTATTTACTCTTTGTATAACTAGGAATAATTTTTTTTTAAGAGAGGAAAATATATAAAAAAAATCGTTCAAATACATTTATGGTAATACATTCCGTAATACATTCCGATTTTTTGTAGTAAAATTGAATCTATGCAAAGTAGAGAGTAGAAGTATATGACAACTTTTGAACGAGAGATGACTATTTATGGTAAAATTGGAAGAGTTTTAAATACAATTTGGATAATTTTTAATATATTGGTTGGTATGAAAAATTTATATAAAGGACAACGTTTCTGTTGACATATATATTGTAAATATATTAAAACTCCAAATGATGGATGACTGTATGTGGAGAAATTAGATCGTGTGTAGATAATAAAATATACAAATAATAGACAGTGTGAGATAGATATGTGGATACCGTTATGTGAAAAATATATCATAATTATACGTAAACATGACGTAGTATATATTATAAGGATATGTAAACAAACAGAAGGTGTATATTAGCGCACCCACCCACCCAGAAACAAATCTGTGTATCATGAAAGACAGGCTATCATTCTCAAACTCTATCTTTATTGGGCATTGGTTTTTTTAGCGAAGATTATTTCTGGATACGTGTACATCTGATCTCATCCGGATATATGTTGTAGTAATTTCAGTGTTTTACTATTGATCTACGTGGGACCTCTTCAATTTGACAATAGGAACTTAATGATAATATACAAATTCAGTCTAAAAAAGAATGAGAAAGCCTACCTATTGTCCTAGCGTGTTTCAAGCCAAATCACATGAAACAATGGATTAGAGTGAAGATATTGTGTAGAGGGGAAGACTAGTTATGGATCGAGGATCCGCTTCGATGTAGAACAGTCTGATAGGTGATCCTTGACTAGGGAAGATGGTTTCATACAGCAAATGTAAAACAGATATACAGGATGTACGTATGTGCGAGGAATGTATCAATCAATGTGTGTTAGAAAGAAAACAGGATAAGGAGCAGATATATGACAATGATAAAATGATGGAATATTCGCAGTTTTCCAAAATTTTGAGTGGCACATGCTTGTTGGGGGCCATTTCTCAAAACTTACCTGATCCCGAAACATCACTGGTTCATTTCGCAAGCTCTTTCTTGTAAGGAAATGTTCCTGTGCCATTTTGCTAACTTAATAATAATAATAATAATAATAATAATAATAATAATAATAATTTCTGTGGATACTCCTTTTGGTTCAGAATCAATATTTTATATAATCTTCAAATAATAGAATATTAGAAAAATACATGAAAGGTATATGTACAACTAAAACGTTCAATTACTACAGTGTCAGATACACTCACTAGCAATCATAAGCATACTTATATGACTCAGAATATTTCACGTAGAGCGATGTTTTCCTCCACTTGCCCGAGATAGTAATATATTTTAATGTTTTATTTTGACATAGCCACCCTCTCACAAAAAAATTCAATGGTCGGTCGATTCCACTTGTTATATTGATCACTTGACCCTCGTTCATATTCTGCTCAGACGGGCTGACAATTACAGAAAACACTCACTCTGTATCAATGTAATGTAATGATCTCATTTCTTTTAGGGCGAGAAAGGAAAAACGCCCAAAATCCTTCCACCCCAAAGAAACCAACAAATCATCCTCACTAAGCAAACACCTGAAATTTTTCAGGATACTGTTTCAGTTTCCATTCCCTTAGACACCTCAGGTATGACCAAATGTAAACCTACAGAATAATGGTAACGTCCTGTAGACACTCAAGTGCCCTCAGGTGCCACATATAACTACTTACATTTGGTTTTACTTATACACGTAAGGCGGTGAACAAAATCGTGGAGAGAATTTGGGCCCAAATAGTAATATACTATTCATTATTTTTCTAGTATGCGGCTATTATCAGTTCAGATATTTAAATTTATTGGTTAGACGGGAATAGTTCTGGCACATTAGAGTATATTTTACTCATTGAACTTAGTTTACAATGCTTCGCCTAGCTCATTACGATCATTTTTGTTAACTGAATCGTATTAGGCCATCACATAAGTATAACGTCGCCTACAACGTCCATATGCTATGCAATCCGATGTCTCAATTCTTGACTTTTTTAAAATTTGCAGTGAGTCACATCCTGCATTAAACTATTTCGTTCATTTACTTAACCTAAAGAGTTTATTTAAGGTTTTCTGCTAGTGGAATAGATTTAGTATACTTGAAATAATACAACAAAGGCTTTTCGGATAACCATTTCCTAGCATACATTTCAAATAATAGCTTTTAATCTCACTATCTCCAGATTTGACTTTTCTTTAAAAGCCTTGTGTAGTTCACTGATTCGCAATCTACTGCTTAAATACCTGTTTCAGCTTGTCGTTGTTATTTTCTTTCTGTTGTTGTTTATCATCTTCTGAGAGTTGATACTCCTGATCAACATAAAGTTTACTTTTAACCTTTTCCCTTGTCTAAAATGGGCTTTGCATCGCATAAATGTTTTCAACACATTTACGTAAAAATGTGACAAACTTTCAACCTTATTATCTGCAGTTGCTACATAACGGAACTAATTGAAATAACGGAAATAATTTCAATAATGGCACGTTCCGATTGATGAACAAAAAAAATATTGAGCTAAGATATTTGAACTTTAAATATATCAGTTCTCTAGTTTAAGTTTTTCATTTTCTTCCGAGATTAGTTTATAGTGTATATTAAATTTTAATCGTTCTGTATTTGAATATATCATTATATTTCTTTCACCTTTCCAATACACATTTCTCGTTTGTTTTTTCGTGTCATCCTATAATTCTTACACGATTCATCTTGTTTATTTGCAGATTTTGTACTGTTGATTAATTTATCTTGGTCCATTTTATAATCACGAACTAATTTATGTTCATTCAACTTCAGAGAAATTCGGTGTTTATTAGTGACAATTTTTACTTTAGCTAGTGTCTCTTTGTGATTTTGACCGCTCCGGTGGCCTAGTGGTAAGAGCGTCAGCTTTGAATGCGGGAGGTCGTGGGTTCGAACCCCGGCCGAGTCATACCAAAGACCTATAAAAATGGTACTAACAGCTGCCTCGCTAGGAGTTCAGCATTAAGAGGTTAGTGTTAGGACTGGTCGGCCTGGTGTCAGGATAATGTGACTGGGTGGTACGTCATGTTACATGTCTGCAGTTTGATGCCCCGGTGATTGACATCAGTTTAAACTGCCACACTGCAGACATCGTAGCGATATGACTGGAAAATTTTTAAAGCTACGTTAAAAATCTAAATCACACACACACACACACACACACACACATTTATGATTTTAGTGGAATGTATTAACAACTAATAGTGACTTACTTTTCATCCACTTCAGCTGGTAGCATTGAAAACAATATGCTTATCGCTATTACTCATCTAGGGATTTGTGGAAGTTTTAAAAAAATGCTTAAAGTAAGAACGATACAAATGAGTTTAAGTTTTAAAAAATTCAGCATGTGAAAGAGATAGAAACACACTGACTTCAAAGTGTCAGAGAAAAACAATATCATCAGCAAGATTTACCTGTCAACATTAACCTGTCGTTAATGTATTAGCTATAGAATGTTCCTTTTATATCATATTCAACTGCAAGATCGGCCGAATGCGTACAATGTATAAGGAGAAGTTGGTTTGTTTCTACCAGTAGCAGCATGAACCAATGAAATACATTATTTCATTGCGCACGGTGTAATGCCTTAACAAATACATTCCTTAGTATGCATGCTGGTGCTTTAATAAGTACTTTTCCTTCCTATAGGCTTTATAATAACATCTCTGATGTTTGATGCTTTTCCAGTTGTATATAATGTATTGAATATCCTGCTGCATTGCTCGCAAGTGTGGATTCAATTCTTTAACAAGTTGTATTGTGTATACTGTTGCCATGATATTACAAGGAACAATTTCAATTTTATCCTTATTGCTGTATATGGTCTGTATCTCCTCATGAAAACTGCCTGCTAGTGTCATTGACGATACATTGTGCTTTTCCGTTTTCTTTGTTTACACTTTTAAACGCTTGACACACTAGAGTATGTGTTATTGTTTGATAAAGTTTAGGTGATTCTGGAAGACAAATGGATAAAATCATATTGTTTAAAAGGTAAATGAATGATTGAATATAATAACAAAACCAAACGAACCGACTTACAAGAAACGACATAAAATTGGTTAGATACATGAGAGAGTACATAGACCAAAATATATAACGCTTAAATAGATCAAACATTTATATATATTTATTGTTTATTGGCTATAAAAAAAGGTTTGTACTATAAGGCCTCTTTTGACCGAAAAATTCAAACATTTTCGAAACATTATTGATCTCTAAAGACCATGACCAAAATGTATCAACATATTAAAAATTTAAAATTGCAATTGACTTTTAATATTCGTTTTATATCATGTCATAGACACATGCTTATGACATCACATTTGGCTATATAATAGCCATTTTGTGTCAAATTTGAGCTATTTCTCAACAAGTAAGGTGGTCCACTTGCAGGAAACAACTTAATATTTTCACAGAATTTAAAGAAATGCGTGAATAACCTTGAACTAGAATCTCGTTTTGGTTCCTATATATGGACCATATGAAAAGCAAGAAAATTTGAACGCGTCCACGTTCATTGGTACCCTGCATATCTACAACGGGCAGGTATTACTTCCATCTAATCTGACGTTTCTGCTATAATGAACGCATCAAATAATTCTGACGTATAGAAAATGACTATATGTCCACCGTAACATAAAGACAGTACCTATGATATAGTAAAACTATGACGAAAAAAACATCGTATGTTCAACAAAAACCGGCAAGTTTCACCGTATTTATGTATCTTCAAACGATCTCAAAAACTACCAGTGCAATCGATAGCGTTCTGTATTTTTTGACAGAAGATACTTTTTGGAAAAACTGTCTCACACATATGCAAATTTCAACGTATTTTTATTTCTGCTCCTCGCTAACCCCTCCCTCGAAAAAAAAATAATAAAAAAAAACGAACAAATAAAAAACAAACAAAAACAAACCAATAAAATAAACAGTTTTATTTGCCCACCCTTTTGTCCCTCGCCATACGGACAACACAATTACAGTACAAAGTATCACAAAACGCCTTTATCGCCTCTTTTTTAAAAAAACTGAAATAATTGATGTTCAAATGTTGTCTGTCGTTTGTCATGAAAGACAGCCTATCATTCTCAAACTCTATCTTTATTGGGCATTGGTTTTTTTAGCGAAGATTATTTCTGGATACGTGTACATCTGATCTCATCCGGATATATGTTGTAGTAATTTCAGTGTTTTACTATTGATCTACGTGGGACCTCTTCAATTTGACAATAGGAACTTAATGATAATATACAAATTCAGTCTAAAAAAGAATGAAAAAGCCTACCTATTGTCCTAGCGTGTTTCAAGCCAAATCACATGAAACAATGGATTAGAGTGAAGATATTGTGTAGAGGGGAAGACTAGTTATGGATCGAGGATCCGCTTCGATGTGGAACAGTCTGATAGGTGATCCTTGACTAGGGAAGATGGTTTCATACAGCAAATGTAAAACAGATATACAGGATGTACGTATGTGCGAGGAATGTGTCAATCAATGTGTGTTAGAAAGAAAACAGGATAAGGAGCAGATATATGACAATGATAAAATGATGGAATATTCGCAGTTTTCCAAAATTTTGAGTGGCACATGCTTGTTGGGGGCCATTTCTCAAAACTTACCTGATCCCGAAACATCACTGGTTCATTTCGCAAGCTCTTTCTTGTAAGGAAATGTTCCTGTGCCATTTTGCTAACTTAATAATAATAATAATAATAATAATAATAATAATAATAATAATAATAATTTCTGTGGATACTCCTTTTGGTTCAGAATCAATATTTTATATAATCTTCAAATAATAGAATATTAGAAAAATACATGAAAGGTATATGTACAACTAAAACGTTCAATTACTACAGTGTCAGATACACTCACTAGCAATCATAAGCATACTTATATGACTCAGAATATTTCACGTAGAGCGATGTTTTCCTCCACTTGCCCGAGATAGTAATATCTTTCAATGTTTTATTTTGACATAGCCACCCTCTCACAAAAAAATTCAATGGTCGGTCGATTCCACTTGTTATATTGATCACTTGACCCTCGTTCATATTCTGCTCAGACGGGCTGACAATTACAGAAAACACTCACTCTGTATCAATGTAATGTAATGATCTCATTTCTTTTAGGGCGAGAAAGGAAAAACGCCCAAAATCCTTCCACCCCAAAGAAACCAACAAATCATCCTCACTAAGCAAACACCTGAAATTTTTCAGGATACTGTTTCAGTTTCCATTCCCTTAGACACCTCAGGTATGACCAAATGTAAACCTACAGAATAATGGTAACGTCCTGTAGACACTCAAGTGCCCTCAGGTGCCACATATAACTACTTACATTTGGTTTTACTTATACACGTAAGGCGGTGAACAAAATCGTGGAGAGAATTTGGGCCCAAATAGTAATATACTATTCATTATTTTTCTAGTATGCGGCTATTATCAGTTCAGATATTTAAATTTATTGGTTAGACGGGAATAGTTCTGACACATTAGAGTATATTTTACTCATTGAACTTAGTTTACAATGCTTCGCCTAGCTCATTACGATCATTTTTGTTAACTGAATCGTATTAGGCCATCACATAAGTATAACGTCGCCTACAACGTCCATATGCTATGCAATCCGATGTCTCAATTCTTGACTTTTTTAAAATTTGCAGTGAGTCACATCCTGCATTAAACTATTTCGTTCATTTACTTAACCTAAAGAGTTTATTTAAGGTTTTCTGCTAGTGGAATAGATTTATTATACTTGAAATAATACAACAAAGGCTTTTCGGATAACCATTTCCTAGCATACATTTCAAATAATAGCTTTTAATATCACTATCTCCAGATTTGACTTTTCTTTAAAAGCCTTGTGTAGTTCACTGATTCGCAATCTACTGCTTAAATACCTGTTTCAGCTTGTCGTTGTTATTTTCTTTCTGTTGTTGTTTATCATCTTCTGAGAGTTGATACTCCTGATCAACATAAAGTTTACTTTTAACCTTTTTCCTTGTCTAAAATGGGCTTTGCATCGCATAAATGTTTTCAACACATTTACGTAAAAATGTGACAAACTTTCAACCTTATTATCTGCAGTTGCTACATAACGGAACTAATTGAAATAACGGAAATAATTTCAATAATGGCACGTTCCGATTGATGAACAAAAAAAATATTGAGCTAAGATATTTGAACTTTAAATATATCAGTTCTCTAGTTTAAGTTTTTCATTTTCTTCCGAGATTAGTTTATAGTGTATATTAAATTTTAATCGTTCTGTATTTGAATATATTATTATATTTCTTTCACCTTTCCAATACACATTTCTCGTTTGTTTTTTCGTGTCATCCTATAATTCTTACACCATTCATCTTGTTTATTTGCAGATTTTGTACTGTTGATTAATTTATCTTGGTCCATTTTATAATCACGAACTAATTTATGTTCATTCAACTTCAGAGAAATTCGGTGTTTATTAGTGACATTTTTTACTTTAGCTAGTGTCTATTTGTGATTTTGACCGCTCCGGTGGCCTAGTGGTAAGAGCGTCAGCTTTGAATGCGGGAGGTCGTGGGTTCGAACCCCGGCCGAGTCATACCAAAGACCTATAAAAATGGTACTAACAGCTGCCTCGCTAGGAGTTCAGCATTAAAAGGTTAGTGTTAGGACTGGTCGGCCTGGTGTCAGGATAATGTGACTGGGTGGTACGTCATGTTACATGTCTGCAGTTTGATGCCCCGGTGATTGACATCAGTTTAAACTGCCACACTGCAGACATCGTAGCGATATGACTGGAAAAATTTTAAAGCTACGTTAAAAATCTAAATCACACACACACACACACACACACATTTATGATTTTAGTGGAATGTATTAACAACTAATAGTGACTTACTTTTCATCCACTTCAGCTGGTAGCATTGAAAACAATATGCTTATCGCTATTACTCATCTAGGGATTTGTGGAAGTTTTAAAAAAATGCTTAAAGTAAGAACGATACAAATGAGTTTAAGTTTTAAAAAATTCAGCATGTGAAAGAGATAGAAACACACTGACTTCAAAGTGTCAGAGAAAAACAATATCATCAGCAAGATTTACCTGTCAACATTAACCTGTCGTTAATGTATTAGCTATAGAATGTTCCTTTTATATCATATTCAACTGCAAGATCGGCCGAATGCGTACAATGTATAAGGAGAAGTTGGTTTGTTTCTACCAGTAGCAGCATGAACCAATGAAATACATTATTTCATTGCGCACGGTGTAATGCCTTAACAAATACATTCCTTAGTATGCATGCTGGTGCTTTAATAAGTACTTTTCCTTCCTATAGGCTTTATAATAACATCTCTGATGTTTGATGCTTTTCCAGTTGTATACAATGTATTGAATATCCTGCTGCATTGCTCGCAAGTGTGGATTCAATTCTTTAACAAGTTGTATTGTGTATACTGTTGCCATGATATTACAAGGAACAATTTCAATTTTATCCTTATTGCTGTATATGGTCTGTATCTCCTCATGAAAACTGCCTGCTAGTGTCATTGACGATACATTGTGCTTTTCCGTTTTCTTTGTTTACACTTTTAAACGCTTGATACACTAGAGTATGTGTTATTGTTTGATAAAGTTTAGGTGATTCTGGAAGACAAATGGATAAAATCATATTGTTTAAAAGGTAAATGAATGATTGAATATAATAACAAAACCAAACGAACCGACTTACAAGAAACGACATAAAATTGGTTAGATACATGAGAGAGTACATAGACCAAAATATATAACGCTTAAATAGATCAAACATTTATATATATTTATTGTTTATTGGCTATAAAAAAAGGTTTGTACTATAAGGCCTCTTTTGACCGAAAAATTCAAACATTTTCGAAACATTATTGATCTCTAAAGACCATGACCAAAATGTATCAACATATTAAAAATTTAAAATTGCAATTGACTTTTCATATTCGTTTTATATGATGTCATAGACACATGCTTATGACATCACATTTGGCTATATAACAGCCATTTTGTGTCAAATTTGAGCTATTTCTCAACAAGTAAGGTGGTCCACTTGCAGGAAACAACTTAATATTTTCACAGAATTTAAAGAAATGCGTGAATAACCTTGAACTAGAATCTCGTTTTGGTTCCTATATATGGACCATATGAAAAGCAAGAAAATTTGAACGCGTCCACGTTCATTGGTACCCTGCATATCTACAACGGGCAAGTATTACTTCCATCTAATCTGACGTTTCTGCTATAATGAACGCATCAAATAATTCTGACGTATAGAAAATGACTATATGTCCACCGTAACATAAAGACAGTACCTATGATATAGTAAAACTATGACGAAAAAAACATCGTATGTTCATCAAAAACCGGCAAGTTTCACCGTATTTATGTATCTTCAAACGATCTCAAAAACTACCAGTGCAATCGATAGCGTTCTGTATTTTTTGACAGAAGATACTTTTTGGAAAAACTGTCTCACACATATGCAAATTTCAACGTATTTTTATTTCTGCTCCTCGCTAACCCCTCCCTCGAAAAAAAAATAATAAAAAAAAAACGAACAAATAAAAAACAAACAAAAACAAACCAATAAAATAAACAGTTTTATTTGCCCACCCTTTTGTCCCTCGCCATACGGACAACACAATTACAGTACAAAGTATCACAAAACGCCTTTATCGCCTCTTTTTTAAAAAAACTGAAATAATTGATGTTCAAATGTTGTCTGTCGTTTGTGTTAATTTTGAAAATACTTTTTTTCTGATCGTGTGTTGGGACATTATGAATATTGGGATGAGGATAAGTTAAATATAGAAAAGGCGCATGAAGGAAGTCGACACAAAACCACAGCATCAAAACCAACAAGCAGGTTACGTATTAGTTTACAAACGGGATGTTGATGATAATGCAACGATGATAAAAATAATGATACAGTGTATCTTTCCAATTGGTTAATTACTTCAGTACACAGCTGGACAGCATCCTCTTCAGAAGACTAGATGTCGATCTCCTGCTGACAATAAGACGGAACAAAAACAAAACATTGACGTATTTATCGAAGAAATGGCTTATGGTGCAGTGTTATGGATTGTTTCTACTTGTAATGCAAAGACATGTATGAACTATAAATGCTTAAAAATGGATAACTTAATTTTAGGACATAATTGATCTTACCTAAAAGAACCCCACACGGCCACAAGCTACCGATTTATAATACTTTGCTTGTCACGGATTTAGGGATTCCAAGTGGTGTAGAAGCAAATTGCATGACTGTTTGAAGTCAACACTAAATCGAAAATCAGCCGCTTAAGCCTCCATTGTAGCATTGTTTTTTTTCTATTTGTTTTTTATCTATAAATAAGTCTTCTTTTATTTCTTCCTTCAGTGAGATAAAGTTTATCCTCTTGCACTATTTCTTTATTTGTGTCTTTTTTTCTCGTAACATCTATCCAAAGATTTTGATTGGATTAAAAGCAATTCTACAAGCAGTGGGTTATTAAGTACTGCTATTTCAACTGGTTGCTTATATTTGCCATCATCAGTCTCATCATTGTTTATCATTTCACTGTTTTACTGATGCTGATTGGTACAAATCTTTTGCTCATGACTATTCGTGCGTGTGTGTTGGTGTGTTTGTGTCTGAATGTGTGTGTGTGCACGTGTGTGTGTGTGTGAGAGAGAGAGAGAGAGAGAGAGGCACATCAAAAAATAAACAAAAGAAAAGAAACTTGCGCGGGGCGGAGCATTTTTGGGCCTATCTTCGCATCTATATTGATGGTAATGAAAAACATTTTGTACAATTCCAGAAATTTTGCCGATTTTCCTGTTCAATTGTTCATTCTAACATTAATATAAAATCCGTGTACTTCATTTCAAGGTTTAGTTCTATGTTTGCATGCTTACAAGAAGACAAATGTTACTATGTCAATTTGAAATTCAAATGTCATATAGCTTACAAGGGTTTGGGAAAACAAACATCAACGCTATGGCGTATATATGTGTATGAATAAACGCACCATCCTTAATTTCCAAGTCGTTTAATATAAAATTTCAGTACTCCGGGGACATAAATCAATAACATGGCACGAGTTTCTACAAAAACAAAATCTAGAGCCGTTACCTTATTAAAGATTGAATATACAGGATCTTAGTGGATAAACACCGTGTATTTAATAAAGGAGATGATGTTGCGTTTAATTGCGCATTACATAGTAATGATGTAAATGGTAAGATCATGAGTAAGGGAGCATTGCGCATGGGAACAAATACGTTTGTAATAATCTTGATTTATTTTGTTTATCATACCATCCATTACATAGATCCATGGGATGTATAATAAGAAAGCAGAGCCAGTTCAATTATCGTATTAACAACAAATGTATCAAAACTATTAGCTTCGGTCGGTAAAGAAATAAAGCCATGCTATGTGAGTTGAACAAGTGACTCACAGGCTGTATAGTTTACAACTTTCTCTCTCTCTCTCTCTCTCTCTCTCTCACACACACACACACACACACACACATAATATATATATATATATATATATCAAAATTTAAATATATCAAAATTTAGGATCACTCATCATAAGAAATATTTTTCTTCAATTATAAATAACATAAAAACTATGCGTTACCCCAAAATCGACTCCTAAATAAAACAGCTTTCGTTTTTGATATTTGGAACATTTTTAATTCACCTCTATACATGGTATCAACATTCATCTATCAGTAATGTAAAAGTATATTCACTACAATGTTTGTGACAAAATGATCAACAAATACATAAATTGCCTTTTCCGATGCGATTCTGACAAGAATACGAAAGAAAGACAACGTTAAACAAATACATGCGCAAAGTATTTTAAATGAAAACGAAATAAATAGGTGTCAGAGGTAATCAAATATGTATCATTTAGACAAAATTTCAAAATGAAACAAAAGTTTTCTAAGTCTTATCGTTGACTTTTATACATACTGCGTTAAAATGCACAAATTAGGATATATATTTTTAGGCACTGTGTGCGATGTGAGCTTTAAAATCTACATATATATACTCCTCGAATATAGTTTCCACAAAAGAGAAGAAAACCATAGACAATTTAATCAATTTCCTTTATTAAATGCGGCAATGGATTAAAAAAAAAATGATATACATATTTAATTAAGAGTGAGGAGCATATTTACGTTATACAAGTTTCATCTGGATCTGAGTTTTTACAATAACTGTAGGCAGTACCTACTCCTTTTTCAGAAGGTACGACATTTCTTGATCAATTAGTTCATCATTACCTGAACTTGTGTTGTAAGAAGGTGACCGTTTCGAGTATACTGGGGCTATAGTTTGAAAATCAACATTAAAAAGCAGGAGTCGCTAATATGTAAACATTCTGAAACTTTTGTAAAATAAGTAGCCAAGTGTGCAAGAAATTTCATTGTTTTGACTATTCACGTGCTAAGTTGACCGATAGCATACATTCGTATTAGGCTCACACTAATTGATATTGTCCGAAAAAAAGGGCGGGGCAAACGAATCCTTTCTGTCTTCTAAAATATCAACCTTTATTAAAGACCATTACACGATCTCAATCGTTTTAATTAACTGAATGATGTCACTGAAAAATTTCTGTTTATATCATTAGATTTCAAAGGTTTATTTATAATTTACATTACAGAAATGGACATAAAATTATATTTGAATTTCATTTTTGTGTTTTAGTCTTACGTTATTATCATATTATCTGCAAACGTAAGTATTAGCATACATTTTATTCGGAATATAACGAAATAATACGGATATGAATATAAGACATAACATATGATACGATATATGAATGTAATATATACAGCTAAACCTCTCTCTCTCTCTCTCTCTCTCTCTCTCTCTCTCTCTCTCTCTCTCTCTCTCTATATATATATATATATATATATATATATATATATATATAGAATCCTAAATTGTTTACAGGCATTTTACACTCATAAACTTCTAACTTTATGATCGGTGCATACATTGTTAAGTATGCTTCAGGATGAATGATTGGCCTAGTGTATTTCCAAGAAAAGAAAAAAAAAACGTAAGCAAAAAGCTAACCTGAATATTAAACTATCCCGACTAAATGAAGGTTTGGAATCAGAAATTATTGTTACTGAAAAACTATGAGACTAGTTTTAAATCTATACATTTACTCTACCCGCACATTTCGAAGAAAAGGTGGACATTATATTACCTGCCATTCCTCATTTGCATGAATGAACGAGTACAGTCTCGCAATTCCCTCGAAAGCCTTTTGGATCGAGATTTCAAGTTTGGGATCCATCTGGGGGTGGTCCACATATGTGTATTGATGTGTTGAAGAGGCTTTACTGCAGACTTATTCTTCGGCAAACGTCAGGTGTCATATTTATTTATATAACCTTGCATGTTAAGCGGTGTTTTCCAAAAATGATACCAATTTTTCAAACACAGTTCAACGTATCGATAATCATGGACCGGAGTGCGAACATTATGCCCCTGATTAAAACCGTAAATTGGAAACTTTTCATGCAGTCTGTAGTGTGGTCTAACCGTCATCATGGAGAAAGTGTTATCAATATCATACATATGATGTAAGCGTTACGACTCTATAGTCTTAAATGAAGTAGCCGAAATAAGCGAAAACCAAAACGTTGTGTAAAATAAAAAAAAATAAAAAAATTATTTCTCAAGAACACAAAGTGAATATTTTAAAAAGAACTTACAGTATTCTGAATTAAATTATATATATTCCTAATGGTTCTATCACAAGTAAAAAATGTATTTAGTTAAAAATTAGTTTCAGTGTTGTTCCAAATGAATTCCAATTCTGAATGTGCTGATGTTCCAGTTGTCTCTAATGTGCTAATGTGTCAACAGTCTTGATGTTTCACAATGATATAATCAAACATTTCCTTGAATGAATTCCTAATTATCCCAAAATAGTGTTTTGTCCGAAATCCAAAGAGCACTTTACAACTCTAGCAAATAATTTAAATAATTAATCCTCTAAAATTAAAAACTGATTACAGCGATGAGACCGATCCCACTTTGGATGTCAAAATAGGAATGTAAAGAACATTTATATAGAAAATAAGGACACATTAACAGAACAAGGATGAGAGTCATTTTCGCATCATATTCGCAAACAACTTGCATTTAGAACATTTCTAATTTTAAATGAATGACCTTGAATTCAACATCTGTAAACATATTTACCTCCAATTAATATTGCTCTTAATATTTAGTCTAAAATCATAAAGAAATATTTGCTAACGTAATATGTTGTTTGCAAAAATATAAGAAATTAGTCAGGTCAACCCCACACTCAGTTATTGACCAAGGTCACTGTGCATAACATATAATCATAGAGAAAAGTCAGCACACAATACAAATTAAATATACATAAAATAAGGCCTTGAGTATTTGGATAGTTTCCCACCCAGTACTTCGTTTATCTCCGTGTCAACATCATTAGGATACTAACGTTTTCACGTTTACATCGGCAGTTTCCTGTTTTAACGCTTTCTGCCGGCAAGGGTGAGTCCGTTGAATAGCTTGGGCCAGAACCATCTATCATTTACATGTAGAATGATGTAAGTTCTGAGATAATGCTTAACGTCTTCATCCACAAGGGCTAGGTCCACGTTGTCCCGCACGATAACGATCAGGTGGTTTGTTTTCTCCCTCAGCGATTTCTCGCGAGCTGCTCTGAAGGTGAAGAGGGACCACTCATCTTCGATGTGTGAACCAGACAATATAAGCACCGTCCTCATCGCCCCATCCATTGCATTCAGAATGTTGTCTTGCTGTGAGGCACCGGGAATGAAATCTCGGTCAGGAAGTCGCAACCTATACCCCAACTCCTCTAGTTTCGGAATGAGCTCCATCAACAAGAAGTCCACATCTTGATCCGAGTACGAGATAAAAGCGTGAAATCTGTTTTCCTCTATCCGATCCTCATGAATGGAGAATTCTCTCTGTATTAGACTCCTGATATTTTGTTTCCTCGCTTGACGTTTGCCTTTATCTTTAATTGGCATTGAGTACAGAATTGTTTCTAAGAACAGCATTTGTTTTGAGTCAATATACCGTCCTCTTTTCATAAACCTCAAGAGCATTTTGTCTTTAAGTTGTTTTCGTGTTACACCGTGGGTGATGATGATGCCGAAGTTTGATTTAGATTCTTTGATTTTCTCTTGGGCAATGTTCCAAGCAACTTTGAAAGTTTCATTATCTGTTTTCCAATCTTCAGAAATTAGGAGAATGATTCTCTTACTGTGGCGAACGACAAGATTTAGATTTTCCTGAAAGGAAAACCCTACAACAAAATCACGAGCCATATCACATACTCGGAAATTATAATCTCGTCCTTCAAGGATATCGACGATGTGGTCCATGACCCAATTAGTCAGTTTTTCAGAATGGACAATAACTGCATCCACTTCTTCATCCTCTTTATTGGTGTCTTTATCAAATGGATGGACTCCAATGTAGATGTATAGCAGAACTTTAATTTTTAGTCGATATGTATAGACTATTATGAAAATGAATACAACCAAAAGACCACCAATAGTGGTTCCAACAGTTGTTATAATGAAGTCGTCTTTACACACAAATTCACCATCTGGAACAAGTAAAAATTGCCTCCCTTGCTCATTTGCATCGTTGCACTTTGTGTCAATATAATCAGAAATGTATTTTTTTTGTCTTAAAATCCAACCTTTCATCCAAGGAGTATGACAGTCACACTTAAATGGATTGTTTCTGAGTGTTAAGTTCTTAAATCCGATGTCGGCAATTTCCTTGGGCAAATTAGCCAACAGATTTGAATGGAGATACAAGTTTAACACATTATGAAGG
The DNA here is from genome assembly GCA_028554795.2 of Sinohyriopsis cumingii. NCBI lineage: Eukaryota > Metazoa > Mollusca > Bivalvia > Unionida > Unionidae > Sinohyriopsis > Sinohyriopsis cumingii. The sequence continues at coordinate 110,762,434 of CM068828.1, forward strand.
CCTTTGATAGCCGAGGCTTCTAATTTACTGACTTTGTTGTCGCTTAAATTTAATAGTTGGACGAATCCAAAGTAGCTTCTGCTATATAATATCGTGATCTCATTTCCATTGTACCATAGCTCCAAAATGCTATTAGGCATGATGTCATGTAAATCGGATAAATTACGCCACCGGCAATCAACGATCACATTGTGGTTGATGTAACGCTCGTAACACGAACAGTCTACAGGACATCCCAAAATGCTGATCGGACGGTATAGTTCGTCCCGTCTGACATCCAACAGTCTTCTCCCTTTTAGCTCTACTGGTGACTCGCAAATAAATTCATTAAAATAATACTCGTCCTCGTTAACGAAACCACTTTTGAGAATATCGGAGAAAATGTTCAGTAATAACTCTATCTCGCTCGTGCATGAGAGTGGATTTTCATCAAGTCTGAAGTGATAGTTTTCCATTATTAGTACAAATTTTAATCCTCTTAAGATTGTTATATTTGGCATGATCTGCTGTACTCGAGCATTTCTTAGATCAACGAGTCTGCGTTTCTTTCTATTCTTAATATCGAAGTCCGAACTACACGACGACTTAACGACCATCTCGGCTATTTTGTGGGTTTCAATACGGTCCAAAATTTCGTTCATATTGCCGAAGGTAATTTGTGTTGATCGAAGGTCAACATGCAACAAGCTTGGAAACAAAAAAATAAACTCGGGTAATGAAAACAACGGGTTATTGTTTATATAAACAGCTGTCAAAGCGATTGAAGCGTTTGGAAATAACTCTGTATCTATCACCGAAATGTTATTACTTTCTAAATGCAGTTCTCCTAGGCTGGTGAGAGCAGATAATAATCCTTTCTGAAGCGATGACAGTCTATTGTTGGCGATGTTAAGGTATACAAGTGATCGTAAATCATCGAAAAGCCCTTTCTCCAATTGTTGTATTTTATTACCTTGCATCTGAAGATTCCGGAGTGTAGATAAACCATCAAAAGTGCCCACGGGAATATGTTCAAGCTCATTTTGAGAAACGTCCAAATGCCTGAGTCCACTTACATTTCGGAATGTTTCGACTCCAACTTGAGTCAAGTCGTTGGCTCTAATAGTTAACATGTGTACATATCCATGAAAGGAAAAGTTCCTCAGGTCTTTTATCTGGTTGAAATCAAGATTGAAATGCCTCTTGGATATATTTGTGGCAATATCAAGATGTAATTCATCACTATATTTATACTGAAAGTATCCAGTCCTAGAGAGATTCCAAGGAAGGATATGTTCTTTTTCTGACCAAGGGAAGTACGGGGGTACTGTAAAATTGTTGTGTGGAACTTGCAGACTTTGCAAGTTAATGAATTGTTCTTGAAGGAAACTAGGCAGTTCCGTCCAAGAAGTGTCTTGAAACGTTACTTCTATCATCTTAGGGAAGTATTTGGCACAAGAAAAAATTTCGGTGAAGTTTGGGGCTGGATACTGAAGATTCCTGTAGTAATAACTAGATGTGTCACTTTGCCAAAAACATCCCGATGGAGAATTTTCATAATAGTTTGAAACATTATTGCTATCTAGAATTATCCCAAAAATGCGCATCGTTCGGGTGATGTAATCAATACTCTTAAAACTTATGTTGCACCCATAAATTGAAAAAATTCCAATAGCTTTGCTACGAATAGGTTTTACAAAGGGTGAAAAATCCAAGGAATCCATCTGCATGCAAACGAATTCAAGAAATACCAGCACAGGCTCTTCGGGTAACTGTATGTCTTCAATAATCTGCGTTGTGTTGATATCACATCCAGTTTTGTTCACGTCAGTTATTTGAATGGTTCTTCCAATCCAAAGGAATAGTTGGCTATTCTTATAAAAATGATAACTGTAATCATTATAAGGCATGATGTTATAATTACACGACGCTTGAGTCATTTTAAGTGTCCCAATAGTGAGAATTACAGAGATCACAATCGATTCCATGAATTTGACTTTCTGTCTGATTTAGAATCAAGCAACACTCTTTTTCTCCACACGGTCAAATTTATGCCCTAAAATGGGACAAACTTCGAATTTTGACGAAAAGATATTATTGTTTCAAGTAAACAGAGCACAAAGTATCATCGAACAGGAATAATTTGACTTTCCGGTTCTGATTTTCAATATGATCGGAATACTGGCTTCTTTTACGTCACTGCTGATGACTTGAGTGGCACTTTATGCTTTCCAAGATGGCAAGCTCCACAAATATATAATTATCTCGTAATCGTTACGCTGTATATTTATTTTCTGTTGCATGAAATCAACTTAATGGCATTCCGGGCACGGCCAGCTCCATTTTGGGATCGAAGAACTTGTTTTCTTTCTATTTGGGATATATATAAATATATATATATATATATATATATATATATATATATATATATATATATAAAGAGAGAGAGAGATGTCAAAAAACCATATTCTTTGAACAGAGAACCGTAGATGAATGACTATACGTTACAAGAACTTGGCTGTCTATATATATACATATATGTATATATATATATATATATATATATATATATATATATATATATATATATATATATATATATATATATATATATATATATATATAGAAAGAGAGAGAGAGAGAGAGATTAATGTTCTCTTGCATAAGATTATCATATCAGACGAGCAAACTTCGACAATAAAATGTATACGAAAATAGTATACCGTATCACAAATTCCCCGCCAATAAAGCTTGGGATAAATGTCATTTGCCGTTGATCAATTAACGGGGAGTGCAGTAACTAGTAATGTATGGAATATTGCATGTAACAGCTGCATAACAATGAGAGCAGTTTTTTCGTGGAAGGTAATGTGAAACATGATAGAAAGGTAGAAGGCATTTCAGCATTAAATATGATATCTTCATATCGTACATACATATTTAGTTACTTAGTATGGAAAGGACCCGACTGTAAAAGTCCAAACGACGAAGAGAAATTAAACCCGACTGAAAAGCGTTTTAAATTAACTGGTTGTGTTCCAAATATTTTGATGTGTGCAGGGCATCCAGGAATTAGGTTTAGGTCTAGGGCTCTACCCGGTGTACAGTCAATTTCTCTTGTTTTAAATTTATTATTCAGATGTTCATGTTATTAATCATTTCTTAAAAACCATGGGTCCCGGCAGCCATTGATAGTCCAGATCGTTCTTTACAAAGAATAGTGGCGTGAAGTTTAAAATATAGTACTTTGAACTAAATCATGCTCTGTTGTACTAGTCAAAGTAGATATGATTTGATTCTCAGTTTCTATATTGAAAAAATTGGAAAGAATAAGATCATTCGTATCTATCTGAGACTGCATTTAAACATATGATCTGCTTGAATGACATTTCGTGCAGGTGAGCGTTCAGTGAAGGTTTTGCTCCTCAGCTTGACGACTAAAGCGTGTTGTGTTATTTGCCTGTATGGATAGGCGAATGGGTGATATAATAAGGAACTATATAGGTCATATTCATTGAACGCTTTGGAAAGTATTGACCTGTAAATTCTGGACAATCTACTGGGAATGAATGGACGACTAGGTTTCTGAGCTTGACAATATCTCTAAAACTCCAATATTTCATACAGTTTTATGTCAAAGACAATTATTTTGTTATCGGTAGCACTCTAATTAGAACCAGGGCCGGCGCTACCATATAGGCAAACTAGGCAGCCGCCTAGGGCGCTGATTTCAGGGGGCGCATTTAAAAAAAAAAATATTGTTTATAACTTTTGAAATTGATATTTTCGGGGGGGGGGGGCGCCAGAATCTAACCTTGCCTAGGGCGCCATATAGTCTGGCCGGGTCTGGCGCCGGCCCTGATTAGAACACACAAATAATAACTAACTGTATATGCTTAGAGAGACGAGAATATAAATCAATCTAGACCGAGAGGCAGAGGGACAAAACACACATATCTAGAGGGAATTAATGCGGTTTATACTAGTATGTTAGTGAAAAAGCTATAAAAGGGGTTATTAAAAGCAGAATGAACCACAACTTCTCAAAACTAACCTCCTAGTTAGAATATTTAATCCACTCCCGCAAGGCAGGTAAATGTATAGATGGCAAATATAAAACAGGTAGGTAGAAATTGCGCATTATAATATGCATGTAGATAAGGGAGTAATTTGATAAATACATAGGCAGTAAGACAAATAGATATGTAAGATTATATTAATGACCAAAACATAATGCAGGAGCTACAAGAGTGATTTTTTTGAAATTTATGAATGCATAGCTACATTAATGTAACAATATCAGCGACGTGACCAACCATCACCCCTATGGTTCACAAGAAAGGCACAAGAGGATACAAGGAATCACCAGTGTTACTTTGGGCACAGTAGTCATTTATCTGAGGATTAGTGGACATCACCTTTGGTGTTTCTGGCCCAAACTGATTTTTGCTGGCAGCATGCATCCACGAAGGCAGCAAAATGGATTTTTGAAATACTAAATCCAGTATTAAGGTCGTAGCATCCTCACATTCAAAGCCTGACCTTTGCTGAACAAAGCCGTCACTATAATTATCCATAGGACAGCTAAAGATTTACAGTCTGTTGTGGAAATGTGTTAAAATGTCATTTTAATGCCAATTAAATAAGACTCACTGAGGCAAGGAAAGCAAGTTTAATTAGGTATTAGATGATTAGAAAAGCTTTTTAAAATACATTGATGTGAAACATAATTTTAAATTATCTTCGCAAAAATGAATAGGAAACAAAATAGCACTCACATAGTCTAGAACAGAAAGTAGCCGGATGCAAGATCGTAGCGATGACACAATAATAAACAAAGGTATTAGCCTTGGAAATGAGGGCGAAGTATGCCCTTCAATATTGGCGTACAAAGATTAGGTCAAGTCAAAACTACAATAGGGTAGATCAAGCATTCAATCGGGATTTGAACTCTGATTCATCTGATTCACTTGGAACTTTTCATTGACATGACTTGTCTTTTAATTCTTGGATCGTTTTTGGATTTAATTAGTAAAACCGTAATTTCTTTTTTTCTTATTTTTCACATAGCATTTTAGGGAAATCAATTATTTGTTTAATTATACAAAGCTTGTTGTCTTCAGTCTTTTCTGTTACTTATGACTCGTAACACCAGATTAATCCAGATATTAATATGCCGAATCAGTTTTACCAGATTAAGACAGACATCAATATACAAAATCAGATTTAACCAGAATCGACTGCTTATAATTATGAATCTCAGCTTATGCGTAGATATTTTGTGATCAGCCTTATATGTTTATAAACCAAAATATCTACATGTCCTGGGACTGTAGTACACATTGTTGCTGCCTTAAACATTGGCGTGTAGAACTAATCATACTTGTATATTATGATATTGTAAAGGAAAAATGTGTTTAATCAGAACACTTCATTTTGGAAGTTCGAAAATTAGGAATCGAAGATTCGCTTCCAAATCAAAACATCGTTGTCAGTTTGGATTTTTAATATAAATAAAACTCAGCAGATTTGGTATGTCACTAATGGACGAAATTGAATTGCAGATGTCTACATTTTCACTTCAACAAAAATCAGAGATTACGTGAAACTATGATGTCACTTGGATCTTGGAGTTTCCAATCTATGCCAAATATGCCACTTGTGTCCAGACCCAGTCCACAAGCGCAGTCCTCTTCTTATTGCCGCATTTGCAATCACGGAATTGATTAGACTTTGTTGAGCAGCTTCGTTGATGATTGTACTGACTGCCGCAGGAATATTTTCTGTTGAAGGAAATGAAATCGCGCTGCTCGAGAAACTAATTGCCGTATTCGATTGAACCGTTAGCAATAAAACATTTTCGTAATATCTACAGCAACGTTTTCAGGGCCTGAAATTACGGTGGTCCAAGATCCATGGCCGATTCTTTTTATGGGCGTTTCGGTTATATGTAGGCAGCACTTGCTTGTCGGATGCATAGTACTTCTAATTTTTTCCTCCAAACTTACGAAATGCGTTGTTTTTAATCCCTTAACATATTAAAATAGTCGTAAAAGTGCAATGATAAAAGCGGACACTGTTCGATGCAACTGCGTATACTCAATGACAGCGAAAAAATAGCTTCGATAGTATCGGATTACCATTTGTTCTAGATGTTCTTTGAGTTCGTTTAAACATAGATTTACCGACAGAAGGCAAATATCAACCACAGAGAATTCGTCTGCTACAAGACGTGTTGCTCTGAAGGGTTTAAAAGATTTCCCAGGTCGGAAAAGGACAGTAATTATGATAACAAGAAAGGTAATCTGAATTTGCAGTATCAATGACAAAAGGACTTGACCTTGGGTTGAGTATGATGAAAGGAGTTCGTTTGTTTTATTCAGCATGTGCAGCATACCCAGAGTCAGCAAATTGTTCAAAAGCCGTATTCAAACGCACGAGCAAGTTTTACTGACCTATTAATAGCACACGAAGAAAGCAGAGAGCATATTACTTGCACCAGAAATGGGATTTGTATTAATAAAGCATACCCCTTCAATTATTAAGACCCCGATTGGCCAAGAATTTACAAAGCTTAGTGCACAGCCAGCTATTCACCATATAAGATGGACCAGAACTTGTTGATTTCTGTTCTGAGACAATTGCATACTGACTTCTATCTCTTGAGAACAATGTGGGTATATGAGAAAGCTTGCCAGTAGCTTCTCGTGGGTCGGTGGTTCTTTCCGGGGTTTTCCCAGGTTCTTCCTCCACCATTAATACTGGCCGCCATGTATACCTATCATGTGCTGAAAAATGACGTTAAACCCCACAACAACAACAAAAATCCCTTGAGAAACACAGCACTTGATACATACACTTCGAAGACCAAAGTAATGTTCGTCTGAGGTTGCGATGTCTACCAAACAGTCTGAGTCTCCCCTTACCTTTCCGATCCCCTTTTGTATATTTTTTACCACTATATGCTAAGGAAATTGTTACTTTTGGAGTCAATGACTGCATATAAACTAACATTATGGGTTGTTTCTTCATTTGTTTCGCTGCATGAGAGTAGTGAAAGGGGTCACCCTAGCGACAATGGGAATTAGCATTACAGAGACCCCTGGGTCACTCTAGGGACAATGGAAATTTAACATGGAGAAAAATCGTGGGTCACTCTAGCGACAAGGGGAATTAACATGGGAAAAAACCCTGGGTCACTCTAGCGACAAGGGAAATTGAACATGGGATTTTTTTAAAAAATTTTTTTAAAAAAAATTTTTTTAAAAAAGGGGTAGGCAATTCAAAGACTATCTCTTTTCGAGAAATATGGCTGGCCCTGAAAAGGGCCTTTGGGTTTTATGTTAATCTATTCATTAACATAAATGGCACCGCATTGGTCTTCTTCTTGTTCTTAGGCTACGTCTCACTGTTGGTCCGTACATCAGCACTCTTTTTAGGCATCCTTGTCTTTCGACGTAGATCCTACGTATCCACAGGCTGGTGTTTGTCCTGTGGACAACGGTCCACTTCGATCGGACATACATGAGCAAGTCTGTCCGAAACATCATGGAAGACACAAGGGTGGATGACTCAACTGTGGTCCACATCTTGAAGCGACGAGAACAGGTGAATCAATGCAGTCAACGGCGCTTATTTATAGGTACAGGTAGGATTGAAACGGATTGAGTTCATTCACCAATCCAAACACGCGTTACAAAATTCAGCCAGCCGCATCCAATCCGAAGAGAGCAGTCTGTGACGTCACCTAGTCAATATAGATCTGCTAGCGCTTGTGTGCAGTCAATCTATGCGACAGTCATTCAACATGACGGAAACTCAGAAAACGATCCATTGGGGTGCACCAGCAGGGGAGACTGCCCAAGGGAACTCGGACTTACTTTCAGAAGAGGTGAATTGGGATTTTGTGGATTTTCTCTCTTCGCAAGAATTTGTTCCGGAACCTGCGTTACCTTCTTCATTACCGCAAGTGGAAAATTTTAGACAGAGACAGAAAGAAGAATTGGAGAAATTTATACAACGACAAAAGGAAGCGGAACAAGCTTTTCTCCTACAGCAACAGCAACAAGAAGAAGAGGTAAGAAAAAAACAACAGCAAGAAGAAGTAGCAGCAAAGAAACAAGAGGGTGAAAATCAAACGGTCACGGTACTGTTGGACATTTTAGCGGAGTTAAGAAGTCTGAAACAAATGTATCAGACTTCTTTATCACGACCAAAGAGAATACGACCTTCCCGAGCTAAACACGTCAACCCTGTGACTAAGCCTACCGTACCACCCTTAGTGATTTCAACCCAATCATTATCATCATCATCATCAACATTACGCAGTCCAGAAGTAGGCCTTGGCCGTGGCAAAGGCATAAGGCAGTTAAAGCTGATTGCTTAAACTCACCCCTACACCATGAAGAAAAAGGCCCTTTTCAGGGCCACCCACATTTCTCGAAAAGAAATACAATTTCAATTTGCCAATAACTCAAAAAAAACCCCACCCATGTTACCCTTATAGTACGTGTCTGTGTATGAGTGCGTGAGTGTAGCTTCTTATTTTAAAATCACAACTCAAAGACTCTTACCTTATATCATTCATTTATTCTTTTCTCCATTTTTTTACAATCCAATTCACAATTCACATCTCAACACTTTAATCAAAATTTCATTTATTTCTTCTTTTCTCCTTCTTTAGTCTCTCTGTTTTTTTAATTTCTTCACCTTCACACTCTTTTCCTCTTCTTCTTCCTCCTCGCTTTCTTCCCTTCTTCTTTTTTTCTCCTGTTTCTTTTTCTTCACCTGTCTTCTTTCTTCCTCAGAAGAATCCCTCTCTTCCTCCGAAGAATCCCTCTCTTCTTCTGAAGAATTCCTCTTTTCTTCTGACTCCTCTTGTTTCTTTTTTGGGCAATCTGGAGACCAATGTCCTTTTTCTTTACAATAATAACAGGTATCTTGACTTTTATCCCCTGTTTTTTTTCTTTTTTGACGGTCTGGACACTCTGAAGACCAATGCCCTTTCTTCTGACAGATATAGCAAGTATCTTGACTTTTATCTCTAAAGGAAGGAGAATAGTCCGTAGGCTGGTCTGAAGAGAATTTTCTAATGACCCCTCGCAAAGCTCTGACGAAACGTTCCATCTGGTTAGTCTCTTCCATCGTTGTGCTCGGCTTGAGAGTGAAATGAATAGTGAAAGGACAAGACACACACCCTTTTTATATACGCTGGTCTGCCATGACTATAAAGTAGTTTATGGTGTTTGAACTTGAGTCATTTGACTTTTTGCTTTCAAGATGAAACGATCTCATTCATTCGAGAAGAAAGAAGAAGAAGAAAGTAAGAGGCAGAAACGTGATCTATCGCCTCGTACCAGGGCTGAAATCTTGGCACAAATTCATGCCAGTGATTTTGAAGAGGACATGAGTGAACCAGAATCCGAACCCTCTAAACCAAGTTCATCACCCTTAGTTAACCCTGAAAATTACTATTCCATTCGAGAGACGGAAAAGCGCTCCTCTAGAAAATTTAGAACTACGGCTTACAAATACACGGTGAAGTTTAAAGATTTCAAGGCTGAAGTGCCGTTAGAGAAAGCAGAAGTGTTCATCACCGAGGTGTGGGATTCTTTGCTCACTGCACTCAAGCGACAATGTCAACCCAAAGAAGACGATCGCTTGAGACTTTCCATACAACACGACGGTTTGAAATCCCCTGTTTGGATCGAGTTTAGCACCCCTGCAGAATTGACTGCTTCCAAAGTCATGGACAAGATTCAACACGTACAACAATCTAATGATCAGTTTGACATCACCGATGGTAAAGCCACACTGGACATGACCCACGTCTCTCCTCCTCAAGGGACAGGACGCAAAAAGATGTTATTGGTGGACGACCTTCGCAACACCAAAACAAGTCTCGTCCGAATTCACAACCCTCATGACCAGATGTGTTTAGCCCGTGCCATCGTGGTGGGACGAACCTATGCCAACAAGAACGACACGGTAGAATGGAAAAGAACCTGGAAAACTATTCAACGATCCGACCGAGCCAAACAACGAAATGAAGCAGAACTCCTGTTACAACAAGTCGGACTGTCCAAAGACACACCCTGCGGCATTCCCGAGATGCAAAAATTGCAAGATGCCCTAGCTCCACGCTACACCTTGAAAGTGCACCCTCAAGAAGTGCGCGGACCTCTGTTGTTTCGAGGCCAAGACTTTAAGGACGGAAAATACATTCATGTCTATTATCACGATGAACATTTCGATACCATTACCAGTATCACTGGATTCCTGCGATATGTTTATTATTGTGAGAAATGTGACTATGGTTATAATAATCGAGAGCAACACAAACATTGTGGATGGAAATGCTCAGGATGTTTGGCCTCTCCACCCTGTCTGAGCGAAGAACCAGTGCCTTGTTCCACTTGTCTGCGCACGTTTGTCAGCCCTACCTGTTACCAACAACATTTGAAGACGCAAGGTTCACAGAAGAAATGCGCTTGTCAACTGCTGAGATTGTGCCCTACGTGTGGACAAGGCATACGTACCAATAATACCAAGGCACACGTATGTTCAGGAAAGAAAAAATGTCACATTTGTCACCACATCGTGGACTTGGAACACGAATGTTACGTGCAGAAATACCAACCCCCACCAGAGAAAGAGGACGGTCACAAGAAGAAAGGCAATTTCATCTTTTTCGATTTCGAATGCATGCAAGAAACCGGCATTCACATTCCTAATTTCTGCGTGGCTCATCGAGCGTGCGAGAAGTGCATTCAAGAACCTATCTTCAGTCATTGCCCTCACTGCAGCAAGATTCCCGGAGGGCGTGAAAAAATCTTTCGGGGACCCAACACGTTAGCCGATTTTGCCCAATGGGTCTTAGACCCCGTCGACAAGACGTGGAGCCAAGAGGACATCGAACGTTACCGAGATTGTCATCGCCATGCCACGGTGATGGCTCACAATTTCTCCGGATACGATGGACAGTTTCTTCTCAGATACTATACGGAACAAGGCACCGAGCGTCCTAAAGTGACTTTGAACGGAGCCAAAATCATTTTCATGCAAGTGGGACAAGTACAGTTTAAAGATTCGATGAGCTATTTGGCCATGCCTTTGAGTCGAATGCCTAAAACGTTTGGAATGACAGAAATGGCTAAAGGGTACTTTCCACACTTTTTCAATACGGAAGCCAATCAACACGCCGTTCTACCCCATTTACCAGAGGCTCACTATTACGACCCCGACAACATGCGTACCGAACAACGAGAAGCTTTCTACGCTTGGTACCAGATTCACGCCTCGGACCCTTTCGACTTTCAGGAAGAAATGCTAAAGTATTGTCGTTCCGACGTGGACATTTTACGGCGTTGCTGTGGAAAATTTCGAGAACTGTTCATGGAACACGGAGGGGTCGATCCTTTGAAAGAAGCTTGCACCATTGCCAAAGCGTGTTCCTTAGTGTATCGACAACGATTCATGCCTGAAAAGACCGTGGCTGTCATCAGTCCTCAAACGACCCACTTTGTCAAACGTCAATACTCGGTCAAAGCCCTACGCTGGTTACATTACTTGTGCGACAAGGAAGACAAGTGGATTCAGCATGCCCGCAACGGAGGGGGCGAAAAGACCATCGGAACGTATTCGGTCGATGGCTGGGACTTAGAAAACCCCAAGATCGTGTACGAGTTTAACGGTTGCTTATTTCACGGATGTCCCGTCTGTTACCCTGACCGTGGCACTAAAAATCAGTTTTTGCAACGAACCATGGAAGACTTGTACCAGGACACTTGTCAGCGGCGCCTAAAGTTAGAACAGCAAGGATACCAAGTGGTGGAAATGTGGGAACACGAGTACGATCACCGTATGAAAACCGATCCCGAGTTTAAACGCCTCGTGGAAAGTTACCAGTTCATGGACCCGCTGAACCCGAGGGATAGTTTGTACGGAGGAAGGACCAATGCCACCTGTTTGCTGTACCAAGCCGACGAAGAGAAAGGAGAAGAAATCAAATACTTGGACGTGTGTTCGCTGTATCCCTACGTGTGCAAATATTGTCGCTTTCCTGTAGGGCACCCGCAATTGTTAACGGAACACATCGACCTGAAAAACATTCGACAATACGAAGGCTTGATCAAGTGCAAAGTTTTGCCTCCCACGAACCTGTACCATCCCGTCTTACCTCACCATTGTCAAGGCAAACTGATGTTTCCCTTGTGCCGTACTTGTGCCGAAACGTGCAACCAAGACCAACCTTGTCAGCACACCCAGGAAGAACGGGCCTTGACGGGAACCTGGGTCAGCGTGGAATTGTTCAAAGCTCTGGACATGGGATACCAACTGTTAGAAGTGTACGAAATTTGCCACTTTCCCAAGACACAACAATACCGCAAGGGTGACCCCACGCAGAAAGGCATTTTCGCAGACTACGTGGATGCCTTTTTGAAACTGAAGCAAGAAGCCAGCGGCTATCCGTCCTGGTGTCACACTCCCGAAGACCAAATACAATTCAAAGAGAAATACTACGAACAAGAAGGCATCACTTTAGACCACATCGAGAAAAACGAAGGTAGGCGATCGTTTGCCAAAGTGATGTTAAATTGCTTGTGGGGCAAAATGGCACAACGACCGTGTTTACCCAAGACGGAATATTTGACAGAACCTTCCCGCTACTTCCAGATGATTCACGACAAAACCAAATACATGAAACACGTGGACGTCGTTCGAGAGAATTTGATCTTGGTCAATTACGAAGAAGATCTGGACTTTGTACAAGACGACCCTTTTGGAAATGTCATCATTGCGGCTTACGTGACAGCCCATGCTCGCTTAAAATTGTACGAAGCTTTAGAACTGTTAGAAGAACGCGTCCTGTACTTTGACACGGACAGTTGCATTTACATCCATCACCCGATTCAACATCACCCTAACATCGAAGGAGACCGTTTAGGAGCCTGGACAGACGAGCATCCCGACGACAAGATTCTAAGTTTTGTCAGTGGCGGTCCCAAAAATTACGGCTACGAATACCGGGACCAACAAGGAGAAGTGCACACGACGTGCAAAGTGAAAGGACTGACTCTGAATTATCGTACCAGTCGAGTGGTCAACTTTGGGGTATTGAAAGAAGCCTTGCAATCGGGAGAGGATGGAAACTTTAAAGTGACCACCTATCAACCTAACAAGATTGTACGTTTACCCACTCACCACATCGTCAGTCGACCCTTGGAAAAAGTCTATCAAATTGTATACCAGAAGCGAGTTCGACTTCCCAATCATTTCACCTTACCGTACGGTCACGTCGGTATTGGTCTGTATATAAAAAAGGAACCCTAGGCAAGATCGATAGTTCATTGTGACTACCAAGACCGAGCGAACAAGATGAATACTTTGAAAGAGGCATCGTTCCAGTTTGGGGATTGTAAAAAAGTTGTATCTTCCTCTAGTGTGACTAATATTGGATGGATAAGACCCATGCATTGCGACGGAAAATGTCCGGAAGGAAACTGCGATTGTCCATGTGGTTACCATTGTAATTGCGTAACGGAGTTTGCAGACGAGTGCGATTGTGAGCCTTGCGATGGATACGATGCTGTACCTTGTGACCTGAGCGATGCCGTAAAGCATCATGGGAACTTTGTTCTCACTGCCCCTATCATGGAAAGTGATGCTGTGCGTGTCAAACCTGAGGGATGCGAAAGCGATGCCGCTCGTCCTCTTAGACATTTTACCGGGTTTAAAGGGGAATGTCGACCTTCACGTTTACCTCCCTACGGATGTCATCCAGCCCTGAGCAAACTCCTGTTCATGTCACCCAACCCTCATCGAAACGAACCTGTGAAAGACGAATATTCGTTTCCTGTGCGTTTGTCGGAATACTGCGACTTTGAAAATCGTCTTCAATCGTTCAAAGGAAAATGGCCAAAGTATCTGGGAGGACCGACCCCCGAAGAATTAGCCAGAGCCGGATTTTTCTACTTGGGCGAAGGAGATAAAGTCAAGTGCTTCAGTTGCGGTGTGTCACTTCACCACTGGGAACCGCAAGATTCGGCCTACGTAGAACATGCTCGATGGTCACCGAATTGTCATTACTTACCTTTAGTGGGACCGAGACATTGAAGTAACTTTTTACCATAATAATCTGTTCATGAATACTTTACAAGAGAACATTCGTGCTTTGCCTGTGGAGTTGAGAGAACGCATTTATCGAGAACTGGTCAAAATACAAGTGAAACGTAAAGAACAATTGCATCCGTTACGTCACCGGTGTTTGAACCACTGGTACCTGAAGGCTATACAAGGACTGATTCAATTGAAAGTGTTCCATTGGACAGACATTGATCAACGACCTCCTGGTTATAAAAAGGAATGGTTTGGTATTGACGATTCTATCTACTACATTGTAAACGTACTGCATCGAATTCCAGAGGAAGAGTTAACGAATTACCAACATCTTAAACACAATGTCAACTTGGTGAAAGAGGAAACTTCTGAACGAATTGTAATGTGTAGATTAGTGACTCAACGATTTAAATTCGACACTGAAGTGAAACCATGTTTGTGCAAAGAGTACATTTCTTGTGTCAGACCAAAGAGGATTTAGTATGACCTATTCATGGATACTTTGCTAGAGAACATTCGTGCTTTGCCTGTGGAGTTGAGAGAACGCATTTACCGAGAGCTGGTGAAAATACAAGTGAAACGTAAAGAACAATTGCATCCGATACGTCACCAGATCTTTAACCACTGGTACCTGAATGGTATAAGAGAACTGATTCGTCAGAAATTCTTTCAATGGTCAGACATTGTTCAAAACTTTGAGGTCGCTAATGATCGACATGTTCATGATTATGGTTACTTCGAGATTCACCTAGTGCAACGCATTGAGGAAGACAAGTTAAAGGATTACCAACATATTTTACGTGGAATCTACTTAGAGGAAGAGGAAACACCTAAACGAACTCTGACGTTTCGGTTACAGTATGCAAGATTTAGATTCCCTACTGGAGAACGAAGATCTCTGGCTAGAAAGTACGTGTATTGCATCCGAAAAAAAGAGAACATAAAAACAGGCTGTCATGCCACGGTTTATGTCACATGTCATCCAACAGATTCCGTGGAAGGAACTCAATGACCATATTCAAACCGTGGATCATTACCATCGATTATTACAAGAACTTTATCCATTCAATTTTGGACGACAAGTGGTGTGTGTCTTAGTGACTTGTTTTCTGGGATTTCGTTTACCAGCCGATTCTTTGTGGACTCTTTACGATCAGTACTTACCACCTCCATGGCCTTAAATGGTCACGAAAAACTCCTTTTGTTCAAAGCCTTGCGTTTTCATCTGGATACTTCTCGACCTCAACAGGAAAAAAAGATTCGTCAACTTTTAGCTACCCAAGACGTGTATGACGATGTGTGTGTAGCTTGTGACTTACACCCTCATTGGACAGATGTTCGTGACTGGAAAAAGGGGGGTTTTGAGGCTTGGACCCAAGAAGTGGCCCAGTATGCACAAGAGTTGTTCAAGGAAAAAAGTTACTTTTCAACCTGTGTTAGTGACGGTGCCAGAAGAACCCGTCACCGAGAACAACCACTCGCTTCAGGACAGAACTGTCATGGACAGGTCTGAAAGGTCATTCCGGGAGGACACTTGTGTGACAATACCTCATGTAGAGACTGTAAGAACATTACACACTGTCCCTAGGACATCTTGGTTAACCAAAACATGTTGTACAGACACTTGTTTATATTCCACTTTGATCGCTTTGCTGTGTTTTATATTCCTGTACATCACTATTTGGGTTGTATGTATTTTTGTCTTTCGTGTTCATATTTGAAACATTCAATAAACGTGTTCTGAAAAAGTATATAAACTCTTGTCTTGTTTGTTTTTCGTGTCACAAGTGACATTTCTCACACCATGGCTACCTCTGCTGTCTCTGCTCCCTCTTCCTCTACTGTCAAAGTCATCGACGAACACTTAGATCGTGCCAGTTGGGAGGCTTTGTATCTTCGCCATCCCTTTAACATGCTCATTGCTGGACCTAGCGGTTCAGGCAAAACCGAATTCGTCAAACGTTTGATCGAACATAAACATCATTTGATCGATCGGCCCCCTCAACGGATCGTGTGGTGTTACAAAGAGTGGCAATCGGCGTACAGCCTCTTGCGTGAAAGTCAAGGCGATTCCATCGTGTTTGTGGAAGGCATTCCTAAAGAAGACGACGGCATCGTCTCTGACTCCCGTCTAACCCATTTGGTCATTTTCGACGACATGTTAGGAGAAGACGAAGAAGAAATTAAATTGTGGTTTACGCGCAAAGGGCATCACCGTAATGCCAGTGTCGTTTACATCACCCAAAATTTGTTTCAACAAAGTAAAGCCCATCGCACCATCAGTCTCAATGCGCATTACGTGGTCTTGTTTAAAAGCCCTCGAGATAAATCGCAAGTGCAAGTCTTAGCCAAACAGTTAGGAACGCCTTGGCTGACTCAGGCGTACGACGATGCCACTCAAACGCCACACGCCTATTTACTCGTCGATTTGAAACCTACGACCCCCGAGGATTTGCGATTTCGTACCCACTTGTTTCACCACTGGTGCCAAGACGGAGGGCCTGTCCTGTACACGTCTCCGTCCTCGACTTCATTTCACTCCCCATCAAAAAATCTATAAAAACCTCAGACCCTTTTTCGTCTGTCTCACACAGTGTGAACATGACGTCCCTTCAGTCGCATCTTCCCGTCAAATTGATTCGTGCCTTGTATGGCATCAGTCGAGAAAAAGATCCACAAACACGAGCCCGTGTCTTAGAAGCTAGTCTCAAAGAAGTCTTACGATGGTTCACGGTGACGGCACGTCAATTACTCCAAGGAATCATTCAGATTCCTCATCAAACCCAACGCTTTTTCGATCGAAACAAAGTCGCTTTGGTCCAACTGGCCGATCCCCGCATCGACACTCAAACCAAAAAACAAATCATTTTGAAACCTGGAGGGAGCGGTACTCTAGGAGGGGTCATCATTCGCTCACTCTTAAGATGGGATCCTAATGCCCCCAAAGTTATCCCTAAGACAAAAGTCCAACGAAGCCCCAAGAAGAAAAAGAAAAAGACCAAGTCCCCAAGAAGAATAACTTCTCCAGTGGCGGGACCCTCCTCTTACCAGACACCACCACCATCACCCCGGAAAAAGAAATGAAGCCCCAAGAAAAAGAAACAGAGAAAAAGTCCTCAAAAAAAGAAAAGTCCACAGAAGAAAACTAGTCGCAAGAGAGGCACTTCGGCCAGGACGCAACCTTACACTCGCAAGCCACGACCTGCCACAACGTCTCCGGCAGCCTCACGTTTGTCCACTTCTCCGTTGATGTCACCAGGAACTGAAGAGTACTTGGAGACGTTGATTACACCAAGAACTTCTCCGTTGATGACCCCCAAAAGAACTTCCCCAGTGGCAGGACCTTCCCATTTAGCGGCAGTGGCTGCTGCTCACAAAGTACCTTCTCCCAAAATCAAAGTTCAAGAAAGATCGGGCATGTTACAAAGTTTACTGGATTTGTCCAAGCAAGAACTGGCTCGATTTAGTCCGTTACGTACCCCTGCACGACGTGTCATGCCTGTCCTCAAACTGATAAAACGTAAAGACAATCAGTGGCGACGCGTTCCAGTATAAAAAAGGCCTGTGACCGAGTAGAGTATCAGTGTTTTTAGGTGCTCCTAAAGACTCAAAGATGTCACCCTCCAGAAAACCCCAAGGAAAGAAAAGGAAAGGACTACCACCACGTTTAGCCAAACATGGGGACCTGTTATCTGTCCTGTCCAAAGCTTCTCCACCCCTACGAAAAAAACTCATTCAAACGGCCTCCAAAGAGGTCATCGATACCGTGTGCGAATGTTGTTTGAACATTTTGAAAGGCACGATCCCTTTGTCCAAACACCAGAAACAATGCTTAGGCAAACATCGTCACGTTCTTCGGAAAAT
The DNA here is from genome assembly GCA_028554795.2 of Sinohyriopsis cumingii. NCBI lineage: Eukaryota > Metazoa > Mollusca > Bivalvia > Unionida > Unionidae > Sinohyriopsis > Sinohyriopsis cumingii. The sequence goes on from CM068828.1 coordinate 110,780,395, forward strand.
GGTTCAAAAGAAAGTTCCCATTCGTCAGAAAAAGAAGATGTTGGTCCAACGTGGAGGCATTTTACCTCTCTTGTTAGGTCCCATACTGAAAGCAGTCTTGGGAACCATGTTGGGAGGACTGGTGGGAGCAAGATAAAAAGGCCTTCGGAAGTCCCAAGATCTCAGAATCGACCCCTGACAACCCCATGGAAGGACGAAAACTAGCTTTAGTGCCTTACAAACGATGGATGGAATACCATCGGTGGCAAGAACAACGCACCCCGCATTTACTCCCAATCCCAATTTGAGCGAAATGTCCCAGTTACAACACGAATTGCAGTCCTTGATGGATCGCCAAGATTTGTCCGAAACAGAAAAATCGCAAAAGTACGGTCAACTCTTGCAACGATTGCAACTCTTTCACCAGAAAGCTTTAGACGAAACAGCTCTACCCACTTTGAAAGATTTTAAGACCTTGACGAAAAGTCCAGCACCATCACCAGTACCAGTACCAGTTCCACCACTACCCGTGACCAAGACAGAAAAAGGAAAAGAAGAAGAAGAAGAAGGATTTCAAACTCCACCAGAAAAAGTACGCAAGTTAACAACACCACCTACCTCCAGAATTGGATGGATTAAAAAGATGATGGCCACCCCTTCTTCCTCACAAGAGAAAAAGAAAGTGAAGACAGAAGTGAAGACAGAAGTGAAACAAGAACCGATATCCCCTGCTCAGACATCCTCCTCCTCTTCGACACCTATTGCCGGTCGCACACGCAAAGCCTTGCAATCCAAGAAAATACCCCAAGAGAAAAAGAGTAGCCTCTTCCAAGAGTGGGTGCCTTATTAACACACCAATTCACACAAAAAAAATGGAAAAAGTCTTAGCCAGCATTTACTACGATCCCTCGCATCCTGCAGGTTACGCAGGAGTTCAAAAATTGTATCGTGCTGCCAAAACGCGACTGAAAAGTCTCCGTTTACCTCAAGTGCAACGATGGTTACAAGAACAAGCTACCTACACTTTACACAAACCCATTCGACGCAAGTTTGCCAGAAGTCGCACCCGAGTGGAAGGCATCGATCATCAATGGCAAGCCGATTTAGCCGATGTCTCTCATTTGGCCAGCTAGAATCGTGGTTACAAATATTTGTTTTGTGTCATCGACGTCTTTTCCAAATTTGCCTGGGTCGTGCCTTTGACTTCCAAATCGAGCAGCGAGTTAGTGCGAGCCCTGCAACGGGTGTTGAAACAAAGCGGTCGTCGCCCTCTTCGATGGCAAACGGACAAAGGCACCGAATTTCTGAACCAAGCTTTCCAAAAAGAATTAAAGAAACGTGACATTCATTTTTTTACCACCGAGAATCCCGAAACCAAAGCCAGCATCGTGGAACGTTTTCAACGCACTTTGAAAGAACGCATGTGGAAATATTTTACGCATCACCACACTCTGAAGTACATCGACATCTTACCGCACCTGGTGCAAGCGTACAACCAATCTTACCATCGAAGCATCGGACGTGCCCCGCAAGACGTGACTCCCGACAACGAAGTGCTGGTGTTCGAGCGCCTGTTCGGTACGTCCCCGACGAGGGCTGTCCCCAAGAAAAGTGGAGAGTTGACCGTAGGAGATTGGGTGCGCATTGGCAAAACCAAACGCACTTTCGACAAAGGTTACTTACCTAACTGGACGACCGAACTGTTTCGCGTCACTGGACGAGTACATGGCCGTCATCCTGCCGTCTATAAATTGGAAGACATGAACGGAGAAGTACTCAAAGGAACGTTTTATTTGCCCGAGTTACAACGTGTCACCAAAAAAGAAGACGACGTGTACGACATCGAAAGCATTCTCGAACGCAGAACCCGTAAAGTGGGCAAACGACGTGTCAAAGAAGTCAAAGTACGTTGGAAAGGATATCCACCCAGTTTCGATTCTTGGATCGACGCTTCGCAAGTCATCGACTATAAAAAGAAGAAGTGACCATCATGCCCTTTCACACATCAGACGCAGCTACGTCGACCAGTCCTTCTTCCCCTAGTTCTTCTGTGCAAGATTTACAAAAACAACCCTTGTGGGTGTGGTGTGGAGAACGTGTGCCTAAAACGCAAATCGTCTTTTTCTGCCAAATCTTCGTGGTGTATTGTGTCATCGGGGCAGCCATCGCCAATTTGAGTTTGCAACAAGGAGACAAACAATTGTGGACCATTTTATTGAGCAGTTGCATCGGTTACCTACTTCCCAATCCCTCCCTGAAATTCTCCTCGAACGGGAACGTTGTGTCCAGTGCCAGTGCCAGTCACCACTCCAACAACAACCACAACCAGAACCCCATTTTGGGCGGAGACACACCTCTGACATCCACTAATATTCCCTCGGACAGCCACAGAACTCTAGAATTATGAGTCACCAAAACCAATTTTACTTAACCTTACCCAGTGACAGTTCCATGGAGGTGTTTCCCAACAACACGTTGTGCTGTTACACGGCCAAATTACCTCAAGCCATCCCCTTAGATCACGAAGCCCATTGGGAAGTGGCTTTGGTAGAAATGATTCACCCAACCCAAGTCCTCAATGTCATTCCACAGCAAAATTGGTTTAAGGTGGAAGTTCATGACAAACCATTGCAAGAGGAGTTAAATAAGATTGGCACATATACCAATAAAACCTATGATGACAAAACTCAAACGTGGACCTACAACTTGATCATTCCCGCAGGCTATTATTTCAGCGGTCAACATTTGGTCAGCACCATAGCCACCAGGTTTAATAGCGTGTTCCATAAAGCTTTGGGGAATGTCCAAAAAAGTGTCACCCTGGAATACCACAAAATAGCTCGTCGCTTTCTGATGAAATTTTCTGAGGGGTCCAAAAAATTCATTTCTTTCTTATTTTGTCCTGAATTGTTTGACATATTGGGCGGTGACACGGAGCTGAGGAAGACAGGAGAACAAAAAAAAAGCCCCGAATTAGCAGTCATTCATGACAACGACTCTTTTGCGAGGTATTTTCGTTTCCCGGTAGAACTGAACCAAGGACTGAATTTGATCTTTGTGTACTCCGATGTGGTGGAGTACAACGTGGTGGGACACACCTCCGTGCCGTTACTACGTGTCATTCCTTTCAAAGTGGATTCTGCCACAAACGCTGACGAGGAAGGTGGAAACACTTACCACGTCCACCGCGAATTTGTCCATCCTCACTATTTGCCGGTCAGCAAGTCGTATTTGGACACGGTCAACATTACTATAAAAGGAGATTTGGGACAAAATATTCCATTCACCAAAGGAAAAGTCACGGTGAAACTCCATTTTCGAAAACGGTTCTCTCACGACTCGTAAGTCATGTATCCAGTGTACCAAGGGGTGGCTCGACAGCGAGGACACGGTTTAGGAGACATGTTAAAATCGGCCTTTCGTTCGGTGGCCCCAGTGTTGAAACCGATGGTGACACGCGGATTGCACGCCTTGAAAGATGCGGCACTGACACAAGGCAAAGAATTTCTCCAAAATGTCATCATCGACAAACAAAACCCTAAAGAAGCCTTCATGAGGGCAGGTAAAAATGTCTTGCTGCAAACGGGCAAAGACATTTTAGGCCGACGAGACACACCTATAAATGCCCTGCACGCTACCGAGTCAAGCATTCAGCAAGGACAAGGCAGAAAGAGACGACGAAGAAGAAAACACCCTTTCACCAGACTTCAAGCGAGAAAGGCCAAGAAAAGAAGAACCGTTCGAGACTTAGACGTTTTCGATTATTGAAACACAAAACAAAATGATGCACCGAGAGTCTTGCGCCTGTTCCAAGACGGAACTGGATCTGTTTGCCATGCCCCCCACCATGATGACCATGCAAGAATCCCAATGGGTGGAATTTAATCCCATCTCCACACTGACCGATTCCGCTCCCATCGAGTTTGAAATCAAGGGGCAGCCCGAAGATTACATCGATCTGAATAGCAGTTACTTGTACTTGAAAGTCCAAGTTCTAGAAAAAGATGATAGTGGAGTAGATGACGCTGACGAAATAGCTCCCGTCAACAATTTCATGCATTCCTTGTTCAGCTCAGTGGATTTGTACTTGAATAACAAACTAGTCAGCAGCAGCATGGATACATACCCTTACCGTGCCTACTTGGAAAATCTCTTGACGTACGGAATAGATGCCAAGGATAGTCATCTCAATGCCTGCGTGCTGTGGGTAGCTGACGAAACGGGCAAGTTCGAAAAAACAGATGGAAGCAATTCCGGCTTTGAGGCAAGAGAAGAAAAAATCTTAAACAAGAAAAGTTTAGAACTGATGGATCGTTTGCATTTGGACATGTGGTTGCAAGAGAAATATTTGCTGAACGGGGTGAATGTCCGCTTGAGACTGAATCGCAGCAGTGCCGCTTTCCATTTGATAGCTGCTGATCCTACTAAGGCTCCTAAAAGCATAATCCAGGAGGCCAAACTCTACGTACGACGCGTAGAAGTGTTACCTAAAGTGGCAAACGACATCAGTCAAACGTTGAGCAGAACGACTGCCAAGTATCCCATCCGACGTGTGGAAGTGAAAACGTTCACCATTCCCGCTAACCTTCAATCCATAACCGAAGATCATCTGTTCCAAGGACAGTTACCCAAACGTTTGATCCTTGGTATGGTCACGAATTCAGCCTTCAACGGAGCCTTCAAAGAAAATCCTTTCAACTTTCAACACTTTTTAGTGAAGAAAATCGAAGTCAGTCGTGATGGCAAGACCTTGTGTACCCGACCTTTCGAACCTGACTTTAGTGACAAGAACAAAAATTACTTGAGATCGTACTTGTCCCTGTACGAAGCCACCGGTCAGTTAGGAACCAACACCAGTCACGGCATTGAGTACGAAGATTATGCAGGAGGCTATGCTTTGTGGGCTTTCGATTTCACTCCAGACCAAGGCAGCGACGAGGGACATTTCCACCCTATAAAATCTGGCCAGATTCGTGTGGAACTTCAGTTTGTAAATCCTCTACCAGCGACAGTGAACGTCATCCTGTATGCAGAATTCGATAATACCATAGAAATCAACAGTTTGAGAGAAGTCATTCTAGATTATTAGAAAGCCATGGAAGACTGTTATCCCTCTTTACCTAGTGAAGAAACTTTGGAGATGGAATGTAAGGAGACCGTGGAAGGAGAAGAAGATATCATGATGAAGTCGAGATGGCCAGAACAAGAAGCCCATTTAGTCTCCTGTTTTGCCAAACACTTGGTCGACAAAATAACAGAACTGATTAAGAAAAATTGCTATGGATGTCAAAACGATCATCCCAGTCAAATTCAACACGATAAATGCCTGATGTTAAGTCAAGAAGAAAAATTGGACGAGTATCTGGACGAAGCTTGGAGTCTCATCTCAAACAAAGACGTGTTGCACCAGTGGTATAAAGACTTGCGTGAACATTCTTGTCCACCATTAACCACTCAAGAGATCCATCGTATCGAAGCTCTCCTGAATAAAAGTGAGGAAACAGAACGAATAACCGTTTATTCGTCAGACATTTTCAAGCAAAAAGTCAGGATCGAATTGACGACTTATTATTACCTGTGAAGAAGAAAAAAAACACAAATCAATGGATACCTGGGAACTTCATTACCTTTTGAACCACAGTTCGTATACGGCTTCTTGGAATCCTGTCGTCTGTGCTAAAGATGAACTCCCTCATCGCAAACCTAAAGACCATCAAGCTTACGTGATCAACACGGACGACAGTCATCTCCCAGGAACCCACTGGGTAGTCGTCTACTTTCCTCAAGAAGGATGTGTGGAATATTTCGATTCGTACGGATTGCCCCCTTTGGAAGACGATATCATCGACTTTATGAGAAGAAATGCTCAAACCACCCGATTCAATAACGTGAAATTACAAGGCACAGATTCCTTGGTGTGTGGACAGTACTGTGTGTATTTTCTGCATCATCGCAGCCTGGGCTATTCCTTAGAACATTTAGTGACTCATTTCGATCCTCGTTCTTCTGCTAGAAATGATGTGAAAGTAGATCGATGGTTTTGTGACCATTATGCTTATCTTTTGTCTCAAGCTAGGAAACGTAGTGTCCATCAATGGCCTAATGATTTCCAAAAGTGGAAATCACGATTTCATTCACAACGTTGTCAGCCTTGTTTAAAGTAGATTGTATATTGAGAAAAAAATGTTTGTAATTTGAAAAAAAATTGTTTGATGTTATAGTGTTGGATTATTGTTAAAAATGTTGTTGTTTAGTGTTAAGTGATTTTTGAATAAAAAATGTTGTGTTTTGAAAAAATGCCTTTGTCTTTTGTTTAGCTAGAAGAATGTTGAATTGATGCTCTTTAATTTCTTACTATCCCTCTCATGACACTCACTAAACGTTGCGGCTCGAAAACCGTGTGGGGGATGTTTTCCTTCACGTCCGCGCTTTCACTTTAAGACCCGGGTTGTTCCCAGTCTAGCCATCCATTGTCGACTCATCCTCCTAAGAAGATGTGCTCCAAACTAGCTAAGCTCAACGAAGCCTACGTGAATTTGCATAGGGTCAGACACAGTCTGATACCGAAGCCAGAAGAAATAGAGAATGTGAGAATGTTAAAAATCACTGAAGACCTGATAGAAGAGCTCTTCAGAGAAGAAATGAACAGGGAGAAAGAAGAATGGACAGAGAAGTACAGACTTCAGAAACAGCAGCAACAGCAGCAACAGCAGCAACAACAGCAACAGCAACCTGAAGCTGACAGAGGCTTTGTCGATTGCCGTATCGACACCAAAGAGTTCTTCTTCTCTTTCCGAAGAAGCAGACCTATCGCCAGAAAGTCTATCCTCAGAGGACATCGCATTCTTAGAAACTAAAAAAGAATGCCATAGCAAAAAACAAAAAAACAGCCCTTTTCAGGGCTACCCAATACTCTAGAAAAGAAATAACTATTAATTTGCCAATGTGAGTAGATAGAGTAGTGTGAAAATAAACACTAACTCTCTCTTAAAAATGTGAGGGTATGTGTTTGTGTGTTAGTGTGTTAGTGTTAGTAAGAGCTAAAAGTAAGTTGGTGTGGATAGTAGATTAAAATGATTTTTTTGGGTTATTGAGGTGTATATTTGGAGATAGATTGGATTGCTTTGCTTATGTGGATAGTCTATTGAAGTGAATTATAAAAAATTTTAAAATAGTGATGGGTAGCATAAAAAGTGAGTGAGTGTTTCTTTTAGGTCCGCGCGATGTTGTTTTTTTTTGGTCATGATCTAGGTAAGATGAATTTTATGTTATTAGGGGGATGTTTTCCATCACGTCCGCGCTTTCAGTATAAATTGAAACTCGTTCGGCAGTCCAGCTACCCTTGTTGATTGATCAACACCAAAAAATGAACACGAGACTTGAGAAACTGTTGAAGCTTCATGTGCATCTGGAATATGCCAGGCGCATATTAAATGAACTGGCCGCGGAAGCCATTGTCGAGGAGGGAAGGATAAGAGAGGAGGAAAGAAGAAACAAAGAAGAAGAAAGAAGATATAAAGAGGAAAGAAGAAACAAAGAAGAGGAGGAGGAAAAGGAGAGAAGAAATTTCAAAATCCCAGAGAGTGAAAATTGGGATTCTGAAGCAACATATCCTGCCTCTGCTCTCTCCCCCCAAAAGGTAAAAAGTAACTGGGGGATAAGATGTGTATGTGGCGCCAGGCCTGGAAGGTGCCACCATTAACCAGGTGTCCATGAAGTTCCAAACAAAACAGCCCTTTTCAGGGCTACCCAATACTCTAGAAAAGAAATAACTATTAATTTGCCAATGTGAGTAGATAGAGTAGTGTGAAAATAAACACTAACTCTTTATTAATAGTGGAAGTGTATGTGTTTGTAAGAGCTCTGGTATGTTAGTGTGAATAGTAGATTATGGGTTTATTAGCAAATGTCGAGAGTATAGTTAGGGTTATATTATATGAAATGAGAAAGTAGGGGGATGTTTTCCTTCACGTACGCGCGATGTTTGGTCATGATGTAGGTAAGATCCATTTTATGTTTTAGGGGGATGTTTTCCTTCACGTACGCGCTTTTCGTATAAGAACCCACAGTATTCGTTGTTCAAACCATTCTGCAAAGAATACAAAGAAGATGGCGTCAAACCAAATGGACAAATTACAAACCTTGCAAGACGTTTTAGACAACTTAGGAATAATGGAACAGATGCTAATAAGACTCGTTGAAGACCATTATTCCTATAGTCCCCATCGTGTAAAGATGGAAATTAACAATTTAAGGAAAGCAAAGGACAAGATTAGTGGTATTATGAAAGAGATCAAGGAGGAGAAGGAGGATGAAGAGGAAAAGATAAGAATAAGAACATGGAACGAAAAAATTGAAAAAGAAGAGGAAAATGAGAAGAGGAAGAAAGAAGAGGAGGAAGAGAAGAAAGAAGAGAAGGAGAAAAAAAAGAAGAGAAAGAGTGTTGGAGATAAAATAAGAAGTTGGTGGAGGAAAAGAAGAAATTAGAAGAAGAAGAAGAAAACCCAAAGGCCCTTTTCAGGGCCAGCCATATTTCTCGAAAAGAGATAGTCTTTGAATTGCCTACCCCTTTTTTAAAAAAATTTTTTTAAAAAAAATTTTTAAAAAAAATCCCATGTTCAATTTCCCTTGTCGCTAGAGTGACCCAGGGTTTTTTCCCATGTTAATTCCCCTTGTCGCTAGAGTGACCCACGATTTTTCTCCATGTTAAATTTCCATTGTCGCTAGAGTGACCCAGGGGTCTCTGTAACGCTAATTCCCATTGTCGCTAGGGTGACCCCTTTCACTACTCATGAGTTTTGAATTTCAAACATTTTCTTTTTATTTGGGCATGATATGTTTATCGAATAATGCGAACTTTTAGACTTGAGGTTTTAGTTAATTACAGCTTTGAGGTTAAAATAGGACCAACCAGTAAACTGCATGATTGTGTCATTTGAAAAGTTTAAATTGTACAGGTAACTAAGATATTTATATGATTAAAAAAGAAATACAGTAGTTGTCAAAGTTTTGAGTTTGCATTCATTTTGTTATTTTTTCCGTCTTTTGTTTATGTTAATGCAATGCAGTAAATATTCGCATGTCAGACTTAGCCTTTAGACCGATTCTTGGTTTGTGCGGACTTCGGCAATCAAAGTTCCTATTGGTCATGTACACATGAGCCAAAAATGAAGTTTTTAGTCCTTGGTTTTTGATGATATTAATGACTTACGTTGAAACTTGTGTAGATGTTGGTACAGAACAGGACAAGTCCACAAGCACTAGGTGTAAATATAACAAACCTTGGACAGCATCAGTAAGATCATTACCGTAATATATTACGTAAACGGGTTTTCTCGCGTTAATAACACGTAATGGTATCACACATCCACATAAAATTGCCATTGCATTAAATATCATGTCGATCACCAATGTATAGTTGTAGAGTCACGGTTTCTTCGCGGAGATAACCATATGCCCGTCCTGGGTCCACAAGAATAAAACGAACATGGGTCAACCGGGGATTGTGCCATGAAAGATATACAAGCTCCGTGGTAGTAATTCAGATCAAATCATCCGGCTACACAGTTGGTGAAAACCCAAATAGCATGTAACCATTCGCAGCGCCACAGATTAAATTGGTCATTGAGCTAATCCTGACGCTCTCTGATGCTATACAAATTCCAGACCAACCAGTTCCGGTCAAAATATTCGTTTGTCCTCAGCAATTGTATTAATATATGTGACACAACCTAAAAAAGTTTTTGGGGACGGCCTTTTGATGTGCAGATTTAATCGAGATAGCAGAGCTGAGTGTGGGTTACTGTTCGCGTATGACGAAGGTCTTGGTCTTTAACAAAATCCTCCACAAAATCCTTCCATTGAACGATTACGTGAGGGTGAAGTTTAGCGTCTTGTTAGTTTATGGCTTCAGCAAAGGAAAACACAAACGTATTATTCGCTGGAAGACCACCACACGGTCGTATTCGAATATCAGGTCCACTGTAACACATACACAACGACACCAATGCAATCTCAAATGTGCGTGATACCCCCGTGTTGACTGATGTAGAGAAAGTAATATATAATTCTGGTGTTGATGAGATTTTAATCATTGGATTACCAGTCGGGTTGTATTTATGACTACATTGCCATCGCAGTATATATCTTGTGCAAACCACGAATTGTTTCAGTGGAGATTGCTTCATAATTCGTCATCAGTTTCTTAATATACATCATTGATGTCTTTAATGAGTTCGTGTATCAACAAAACATCATGTCATCGCTGGTGAGCAACCACTGACAAATCCATAAAGCCTCATGAATGACATTTGGTCCGTTGTTGCTCGCGCTTACTGGCCCAACTAGTGTTTCCAAACGATCCACGAGTTCATCGATTTGTTGTTGGTCTATAGGCAAGCATTTGATCAGTTTGGTTGTCCTATGTTTGTGTACACTTCAATCAATAACTTTCTAAAGTTGAAGTGGTTCCTGGGGTAGATGGGAAAATATATGTTTCTTCCTCTTTCTCGGGAGGCACAACCTTTTGTGTTGGATCCCACTAAACCCCATAGGCAATTATTGTTTGCACATACGAAGTAATTCTTGGAGACTAGGTTGACCTTTTCTAAACTTGTTGTTGTACAGAGACCAACGAGATTATTAAAATCGACTCACGTGTGATTATTACCTTATAGCCTTTCACATACTGTCTCCAACATATACCCTTTAAATTGTTTTGAGCCAGATATGTTATTGGACAACTGTAGAGAATTCATAGAGTACATATCACGTATCTTCATTAAATATTTGAACTGGTATGGCTAACTTTGACTTGTACATAGGTGGTTGCTCTTGTGGAAGATTCTCAAGTGTCATTCCAACACCTCTTGCATAGCTTCTTACATCTTTTTAATATTTCCTAATTGTGCTGGTGCACACCTGATCGAACCATTTGCGTGTTGTGTTATCATCATCGAGATAGTCGTTTCCGAGACTTTTGTTGGCAGCTCCAACGTTTTGGCTACAATTTCATTTGTTGTTGGTTTAATTAGTGGTGCAGATGGTTGTCCGAAACCTTCTGTATATTGTCATGACTTCATAAGATATTTGACATGTTTGCTTGTATCAGTGTATTCACGTAGAAGTTTCAGTTCATCATGCGCGACTTTTCAAAGTCAGCCAGCAGCCTCTGCTATAGCATCACTGGCGGATTTTGTCACTGGGTATGTATTTTGGGGATATCTCTGCAAAACAAAGTTACGAAACTCATCCCACGAGTTGTTAGCGTCATATGTTGTCTTTCTGCGAGACCAATTGCTTCAATACCACAAAATATCGTACGCGTACGTGGTGATTCCGTCGGGGGAATATCTGTCGCATGTTGTCAAGCGGAGAAAAAGTAACCTTTGGTGTGGAGACACACACTCATGCGATGTTTCTTTGACCGGATCATATTTGTTGTGTGTACAAATTCGAGTGGCTAATATAAACATTTCAAATACATGTCGTGTTTGAGATCTTTGGCTACAACAACCCCAGGATACTTATTTTTCATTTTTGATGTTCTTGCTTACTTGTTTTGTGTATCTTCAAAGAGTCCTTCGGAAGCCATAGACGAACGTTTGACATCGTTTGTCGTGTCTGACAAAACATCTACAACTTCCTTTCGTGCAATGACCACTGACTCACTCCAATGTACCGTTCGAGAAGATTGTAATGACAAATATTATAGTTGCTCAACACGATATTAGCACACCATGGCATGTGTTTATGGCATTTGAACTCTAGGACAATCACAGCACCCAACTGGAACGATAGATGTTATTTGTACCACTGGCTGTTAGTGACGTATCTTTGAGACTAAACGATCACCAATAATGCACGCAAAACAAGTCGCTTGTGGGTATCATTGGCTGTTGAAATAACTGGACCGTGACCAAAAAAAATGACAAAGTACTACATATTTCGCATCAAGACTTTACTACGATGTACTCGATTTATTACTTTTCTTTCCAGGATATAGACCTGGTTAAGCAGTCCGTGGCGGATATGTTCTTCAAAGCAAATGTACGAGAGTCCGGAAAAGCTGAATAAAGCAGGGCATGTGTAGCCGAATGAAGACACTAAAAAGCCAGAGGAAAATTCATTCGTAATTGAATAAGTAACGTTTCAAATACAATGTCACATTCGCGTAAACTTATCAAGTTGAGTCGACTTCAACTCGAAAAGATGTCAGTCTCGATGTAAAAACAAACCGGAGTTCGTTTGAAACTTTCCCGGATCAAATAATCGGGGACCATCTTACTGATGTTGATACCGACGCAGGCGCAACAAAAACACCGAGTGGTCAATCTCAATTTGTCTGCGGCCAGTGTCGCTTGTCACTTAAGAAGTAAGCTTAACAGTGTACGAAATGTATTTTGATATTTACAATCACTGAACATGCCGTCAACATTCGGTATGTTATTTTAAAGCTGCGAGGCACTGTCGCAAAGAACCTAGCTGAAATTAACGAAATCGGTAGAAACAGAATGATGCGTGGGAGGCTTTTATTAAAGACTACGTCGACACAGATACAGTTAAAAGAGTATGAACCGAAATCGACTCCAGCTGAATAGGGCATCGATGATGATAATGATGACGATGATGATGATACTGCAAGGGAAGAAAATGTGGATGTAAAGATAGCTGAAGTACCCTCACCACGATGCACAATGACTTCTGAACGCATATTCGCTGTTCCTTTGGCAGACATTTTCTATAATTGTATGACAGTCGTACCGGTAAAAACTGAGTAAACGGTCAGAAGTGCGTGTGCACGTTGCACCTGAAGAAGGCAAAACTGTCGAGCAATCATTCTGCAATATCACATTGTTAACAGAAGAACTACGATGCGTTCAGCTCGAGAAAATCGTCGAAGCGGAACAGCACCAACTGAAAGATCAAATGACAAGTGATCTGAGCTACATGAAAAATAAAAACTAGTGTTTATGGTCGTTTATATGATTTGTGACTCGCTGTGGCAACAAAACGTTGCTCTCTTGTGGCGAGATTCACGACTACCATGGCCATCGACGAATAAACGATCAGTATAGATGAGTTCGACACGGTGTTGGCGTAAACGGAAATCCACCATTGTCTCCACCTACGGATATATTCATCCAGCAAATCGTCCCCAGGAAGGCCCTCTTTCCTTTTTAAACATAAACAATTCATAAATGCCAATAAAATAAGCAGACCTTCTGCCGCGAATACAATGCCTGCACGGTGTCGTTCCGGTAAAAGTTATGTATAGAATTAGTTCAACCAGTTCTATCAGATATAGAGTGCTCTCGAAAATCGCACAGCTGTTAAACACTTGGTATCAACCAGGAGGATGCAAAGCCTATAATAGACAGTATTAGGTCGATAAATAACATCTGAGATCGACATTATAGATCTACAGATTATTATTGATAGTACTAAGTTAATGAAAATCATCTAGTGTTGGCAAACAAGATCTACATCCCATAATGGATATAACTAAATCAGTTTAAGCACCGGATATCTATAGCGGAGATCTAAAGCCCATAAACGGTATAGTAATGGCTGGATTCATTGCCGTAGAAAACAAGATATAATAGCTGAATAAAAATTATCAGAAACCAACGAAGATACTACACAAGCTCCTAACACTAGCAATGCTTTCAGCACTACCAGTAGTGAAAGGGGGCGCTTTACGGACAATGGGAATTAGCATTAAAAACACCCTTGGGTCACTTTACGGACAAGGGAAATTTAACATGGAGAAAAATCGTGGGTCACTTTACGGACAAGGGAATTTAACATGGCAATAAATCGTGGGTCACTTTACGGACAAGGGGAATTGAACATGGCAATAAATCGTGGGTCACTTTACGGACAAGGGGAATTGAACATGGGATTTTTTTTTAAAAATTTTTTAAAAAAATTAAAAAAGGGGTAGGCAATTCAAAGACTATCTCTTTTCGAGAAATATGGGGGCCCTGAAAAGGGCCTTTGGGTTTTCTTCTTCTTCTAATTTCTTCTTTTTCTCCACCAAGTTCTTATTTTATCTCCTACACTCTTCTTCCCTTTCTTTTTTTTTTCTTCTCCTCCTCTTCTTTCTTCCTCTTCTCATTTTCTTCTTCTTTTTCAATTTTTTCGTTCCATTTTGTGACGATCGTGGATAAATACCTATGTATTTATAATCAGCTGAAATTCCTATGAAATCCCACTATCTATTTATAGCTCCAACTTGTGGGTTTTTCCTTTGGAAAATCCCACTATCTTTTTATAGCCTCAGCTTGAGTGACGTTCCTGTTTATGAATTCTAGTATATATGTATAGCTACAAAATGTGGAAATCCCCAAGTCGATATTTATAGTCTCAAAATTTCCAGCGTCAGTGACGTCACTGTACTGAACACTAGGGATAAATATCAACAGTGTTGCAAGTGGCTGACCTGAATACGCGCTACTGTAGGTAGGTAGGTAGAGTGTATCTGATAGGGATAAAGTGAGTTTTATACGGACAAACAGAGACCAATAGACACACACAACGTACGCGCGCAGACACACACACACACACACACACACACAAACACACAAACACACACACAACGTACGCGCGCCGACATACTCACACACACACACATACTCACACACACACACACACACACACAGAAACACACAACGTACGCGCGCAGACATACTCACACACACACACACATAAACACACACACTATAAAATAGATAAAATTAGTAACTACTTACAATATCAACTTCTGTGACGATCGTGGATAAATACCTATGTATTTATAATCAGCTGAAATTCCTATGAAATCCCACTATCTATTTATAGCTCCAACTTGTGGGTTTTTCCTTTGGAAAATCCCACTATCTTTTTATAGCCTCAGCTTGAGTGACGTTCCTGTTTATGAATTCTAGTATATATGTATAGCTACAAAATGTGGAAATCCCCAAGTCGATATTTATAGTCTCAAAATTTCCAGCGTCAGTGACGTCACTGTACTGAACACTAGGGATAAATATCAACAGTGTTGCAAGTGGCTGACCTGAATACGCGCTACTGAAGGTAGGTAGGTAGAGTGTATCTGATAGGGATAAAGTGAGTTTTATACGGACAAACAGAGACCAATAGACACACACAACGTACGCGCGCAGACACACACACACACACACACAAACACACAAACACACACACAACGTACGCGCGCCGACATACTCACACACACACACACACATACTCACACACACACACACACACACACAGAAACACACAACGTACGCGCGCAGACATACTCACACACACACACACACACACATAAACACACACACTATAAAATAGATAAAATTAGTAACTACTTACAATATCAACTTCTGTGACGATCGTGGATAAATACCTATGTATTTATAATCAGCTGAAATTCCTATGAAATCCCACTATCTATTTATAGCTCCAACTTGTGGGTTTTTCCTTTGGAAATTCCCACTATCTTTTTATAGCCTCAGCTTGAGTGACGTTCCTGTTTATGAATTCTAGTATATATGTATAGCTACAAAATGTGGAAATCCCCAAGTCGATATTTATAGTCTCGAAATTTCCAGCGTCAGTGACGTCACTGTACTGAACACTAGGGATAAATATCAACAGTGTTGCAAGTGGCTGACCTGAATACGCGCTACTGTAGGTAGGTAGGTAGAGTGTATCTGATAGGGATAAAGTGAGTTTTATACGGACAAACAGAGACCAATAGACACACACAACGTACGCGCGCAGACACACACACACACACACACACACACAAACACACAAACACACACACAACGTACGCGCGCCGACATACTCACACACACACACATACTCACACACACACACACACACACAGAAACACACAACGTACGCGCGCAGACATACTCACACACACACACACATAAACACACACACTATAAAATAGATAAAATTAGTAACTACTTACAATATCAACTTCTGTGACGATCGTGGATAAATACCTATGTATTTATAATCAGCTGAAATTCCTATGAAATCCCACTATCTATTTATAGCTCCAACTTGTGGGTTTTTCCTTTGGAAAATCCCACTATCTTTTTATAGCCTCAGCTTGAGTGACGTTCCTGTTTATGAATTCTAGTATATATGTATAGCTACAAAATGTGGAAATCCCCAAGTCGATATTTATAGTCTCAAAATTTCCAGCGTCAGTGACGTCACTGTACTGAACACTAGGGATAAATATCAACAGTGTTGCAAGTGGCTGACCTGAATACGCGCTACTGTAGGTACGTAGGTAAAGTGTATCTGATAGGGATAAAGTGAGTTTTATACGGACAGAGACCAATAGACACACACAACGTACGCGCGCAGACACACACACACACACACACACACAAACACACAAACACACACACAACGTACGCGCGCCGACATACTCACACACACACACACACACATACTCACACACACACACACACACACACACACACACACAGAAACACACAACGTACGCGCGCAGACATACTCACACACACACACACACACATAAACACACACACTATAAAATAGATAAAATTAGTAACTACTTACAATATCAACTTCTGTGACGATCGTGGATAAATACCTATGTATTTATAATCAGCTGAAATTCCTATGAAATCCCACTATCTATTTATAGCTCCAACTTGTGGGTTTTTCCTTTGGAAATTCCCACTATCTTTTTATAGCCTCAGCTTGAGTGACGTTCCTGTTTATGAATTCTAGTATATATGTATAGCTACAAAATGTGGAAATCCCCAAGTCGATATTTATAGTCTCGAAATTTCCAGCGTCAGTGACGTCACTGTACTGAACACTAGGGATAAATATCAACAGTGTTGCAAGTGGCTGACCTGAATACGCGCTACTGTAGGTAGGTAGGTAAAGTGTATCTGATAGGGATAAAGTGAGTTTTATACGGACAAACAGAGACCAATACACACACCCACACAACGTACGCGCGCAGACATACGCACACACACACACACACACACACACACACACACACGCACACACACACACACACATACA
This sequence comes from Sinohyriopsis cumingii, assembly GCA_028554795.2. NCBI lineage: Eukaryota > Metazoa > Mollusca > Bivalvia > Unionida > Unionidae > Sinohyriopsis > Sinohyriopsis cumingii. The sequence goes on from CM068828.1 coordinate 110,797,459, forward strand.
CACATACACATACAGAGGGAAGAGGAAAAAACAAACCCCAAATATACTATCAACACAGAAGGGAGATGATACAAACCCCAAATAAACTATCCACACAAACGTACGCGAACGCATACAAACTCCAAATATACTATCAACACAGAGTGAAGAAGTAAAAGTTTTTTGAAAGCACCTAAGCCCTCACCTGCAATGACCAACTCTGCCAAACACCTACACCCCGCCCACCCCACTCCCAACACTACAAAACCCATTTAACCCGTTATTTTATGGCATCAGTGTGTGATTTAGGAAACATCAAGACACAAAATAATGGAGGAATAGACTGACTATTGTTTACCGACTTGCATGCCTAAAGAGCGTGCGTGAAGGAAAACATCCTTCCATTTCAATTCTAACTAAAACATGATCCAGAGGGATAGAGATAGGTGAAAGGGCACAATTTCATAAAGTGTGAGTAGAAAACAAAACACGCCATCCTTATTATACAATGTCAAGACCAAGAGACACTTACGTGTTCTTTCTGGTCTATTCTCTTTTAGAAGGTAGTATGAAATTTCACATCAGGACCAACGCATCGGCTCACATTGTCAATTTTTCCATTTCCATGTCTTTACTGGCACAAGTTCTTCATCATCTTCAATTTCTTCTTCTTCTGAATCCCTCTTCTCTGTTTCGTCTTGTTTTTGTTTATTCTCTTTTCTCGTAGGGCACTCTGAATTCCAGTGTCCTTTCTCCTGACAACGATATTAGGTATTTTGACTTTTGTCTCTCTTTCTTAGACGAAGCAGGTATTCTGGAGACAAATACCCATTTACCTTTGCAGATATAGCAAACTTCATTAGCACTTACACACTTTCGTATGACTCTTATCAAATCAACGACCAAAAGAGTAAGTTTTGTTGCCACTTTCGCATGTGAATTATGCTTTCGTATGACTTTTAGCAAATATTTGACCAGCAGGTCGATCTGTGCTGACTCTTCCATCTTTGATCGTTTGAGAGCGAAATGAATACTCTGACGCTAAGACACTCTCCTTATATACAGAGACCTGCTGCGTATGAAACCTAGTCAAATGTAATTTTGCAATAAGATGAAACGATTTCATTGAGGAAGTAAAAGGCAATGATGTACCGTATCGCCTCACACAAAACCTGAAGTGTTAGTTCAAATCCGTGTCAGCGATTTCGAAGACGACATAACTGGGCTTTAATCAATGCTCTCCATTTCTGCCACAAAACCACGAGTCCTGATTCACGCCAAAAGAAATTTCGTTCGGTCCATAAAAAAATAGTATCACATCCGAGAAACGCAAAAACGAACTTCCAGAAAACTGAAAACGACGGCTTACACCTACAACGTGAAATGTATGAGTTCAAGTAGTGCGTAAAACTTAGTCAAATTAAATTTTTATAATCAAGACGAAACGATCTCTTTTCGAAGAAGAAAGCAGACACCAAGCGACAATGGCGATCCGTGTCACACAACACTTTTCAAAATGTATATGATCAGAGGTTTGTTCTAGCGATCTGCACGGTTAAATTAAATGTTGATGTATTTTGCAATAAGACGGACAATGGTCGCCCATGGAACCATTGTTCGTGCATTAGTTTAATTTTTTAAAATATTTTTTTATATAAATCGCCTATAGGATAGACCCAGTAAAGCATGGCCATTCTCGTCACTGTGTGAATAGCTGCTCAAGTCAATTCGAAGTGAACGCGGTAAGAAAATAAGTATAGCCAATGAAATGGCTTACAACGGGTGATGCATTGTTTTGTTCTAGGACTGTGTGGCATAATAATCCCTATGTTCTTGCGTTGTTACCATTACAGTGCAGACAGACTGAAATGTGAACTTACAAGCCCTCTTTGTGTGTGTGTGTTGTACCATTTCTTCTTAGCACATCAAAAGACTGAGCGTCACAGTATTGGTTCGCGTTTTCAAGCTGACCATTTTTTTTAAATCTCACTTAAACATTTTAACATAAACACTCACACTCACATCGGTAGAGTCAGAACAGACGTGTTACAGTACTGAGGGGCATGTTATCTTTTTTTTTCAAACTAATAAATTTGGGGTTTGTATGAAGTAAAGAACCGAAAGTACAGTGAAACTCAAGGATGATGACCCAATCTGTCTGTCTATTGATGCGTGTATTTACTTAAGAAGAAATATGACCTCTAAAACACAAAGAGATACGGCAAGCATGATTAGAATGAACATAACGATGTTTTCCTTCACGTCCGTGTAATTTAGAGTTTCAATCCTCTTTGAAAACAAACTTGGTCTCCTTTTGTAGGGCTTGAAATAATAAAAAACCTGAAAAAATCTTAAGCACTTTGCTATAGATAATTTCATCAACAGACTAAACAACATAAATGCCGTTACAACACTAGAAAGCCTTAAATCTTCTATCAAAAAGAAATGTATCAAAAAATTAAAGATTAACGATAACTAACCAATGAAACCGAATTTAACAAAGGCAGTGACATGTGAAGAAATGTCTCTCACTTTGGAAAGGTAGGCGAATGTACTCTGTCATGCACCATCAACTTGAAAAAAAATTATAAACAGAGAGAAACCTGAATTCAAAATTCAGTTGTTTTTTTTCTTCAAAATTGTTTCGTTTCTTTTTTCTTTTTTTGGAACAAATCTAAGCACTAATATAGAGTGGAAAAGGGAAAATGCACATACAAGCTTTGATATTTCTGAAAAAATGAGGGGATATTCCTAACGTTCATAACCACCTATGGACTTGGACTTGTCTGTGACTTATCCACAAAACAAGATGTACATATTTCTGGTCAAGCTGCAAGTGTGTGCGTGTTTTTGAAAATGGTAAAAATGGGATATACAATTTTCTCGTGATACTTATAAAGTGAAGAGTCTGTGCAAGTGTCAAAAGCCAAAGTCATATAAGTTTTGTATTTTGTACGGCTTGTAAAGATTTCCACTTTAGAAAATGTGAAGTATCACAAGTTATTATCACAAACAGAAGTGGAACATAGGGACTTGCAAGAAAGAAAATAACCCAGACAGTTGGTGTCATCAAGAGTGCTAGAGACGGTACCCGAACTTGCTTGCTTGCTTACTTGAATTAAAGTGATTTTCGCCCTAATGGAGCATATATCACTGGTTTAATAACGCACCGCGTGATTTTTAATTACTCCTAGGGAAGGAAAGAGAGCCTCATCTCCCAGGCTTTTATGTACTCACAGACTACTTTTAAATTTAGCCACTCAGGTGTAGGACTAACTAGTCCTTAACAACCTGACTGAAAGGCTTTAAACATGAGTGGGAATAGTCTCACCACACACTCATATTTCTGTCCGAGCGTGGTAAAGGAGGAAAAAGGTGCTCAAAAAGACAGCCATGGGTGTTAAGTACTCAACAAAACGCTAGCCCGTACTTATTTCAAATCAAGTCCCGTTTTTGCTAATGGACAGTAAAAAGTACCAATAATGTGTTAACCACTTGTGCAATTAGTTCAAATCTAACGAGTCTGTTAAATTTCCTACTTCCTAACATATCTATCTAATATTAGTACTTAGTGTACATAAAAATAGCCATACTGATCTTATTTAAATTATTATGTCTAAGAGACATATACCAGTTTGGTCACTGTTAGGTTTAAAAAGTTAAATTTGTTGCGGTGTTCCAATGGGTCAAGTTTGTTTCGAGAATAGTTTAGTCAAGGAGGGATACCAAGCCAAATATGGTTCCCTATTTAATAAAAAGCAATCTTTTGGAGCCCTAAAAAAGTTTGTTTTTTCTATTAGAAGGTAACACGTCTCTCTTTTGCTTTCACGTTCTTTCCTGCACTCCTAGTCTCATGATTCTTGATATCAGGAAATGCGTAGCCATGATGGGCGGCAATGTAAGCAGCGGCTTCTACCAGTTGACTGAGGGGGTATCCAGTGTAGGTTTGTCTGTAGAATTGGGGAAGAACTCTGACCCTAATCCCCATTGAGAAGGTCTTGGTTTAAAGGTGTCTAGAGATTTGTAGGCAACGTATTGTATGGCTCTAATAAACTGCCCTGATTTGTTAACGTCATACAATGCTTGATCTAGTCCCATTTCGGTGTACTTCTCAACGAGGGTCAGCGTCCCCCTCTTCCTCCTCAACCGCCTCAATTTCCTCTTCTGGTTCTGATACTAATTCTTTAGTTGAGGTAGATAGTTTTAAATCCGCTGCTATGGCGTCTGTCGCTGTTATTGTTGTTGTGGTTGTTCTTTCAGCTGAGATTGCCTGTAGTATCGGAGTGAGAAAAGAACGTTGTTGTTGTTGTAGGGTTTAACGCCATTTTTCAGCACGCGATAGGCTATACATGGCGGCCAGCATTAATGGTGGAGGAAGAACCCGGGAAAAACCCGGAAAGAACCACCGACCCACGAGAAGCTACTGGCAAGTTTTCTCACATACCCACATTAGCCGAATCCGTGACTCGAACCCACGCAGACAAAGGTGAGATGACAGTGATCCGTAACGGAGAGCGCTTTAGACCACTCGGCCACTCTGGGCCCCAGAAAAGAACGTAGTGCCTCCGATAATTACATTTGAGTTTGCCATACCGTTTGTCTAACATAATTGGCCCTTTGTTTTGCCACCACTCTTTCCGGGTCAGGTTGTTTGTTAGGTATAGTCGGCTGTTAACTAGATGTTATTTGTGTTCTCGAGGTGGGTGGAGTGCTAACTGGCTAGGTCTGCATTTCTTGCTCCCGCTACTGTTGCGTATATTTCTTCCCTCCACACCGAGTTCTGGGCCTAATTCTTTTAATTTCGTTGTACCCGAACTTACATTATCCATATTATCGCCAACAAAAAAAAACAAAAACGCACAAACCTAAAAGAAACACTCACTCACTTTTTTACAGAACATTGCTATTTTTAAAATTTTGATAAGCGACGGAAACGAAGGACTTAGAGTCGCACTTTCTAACCAAGATAAAGAAATCATGTGCTGATAGACTCACTTCTGTATTTTTTCTTCTAACTGACTAACATATCATAGGCAATGGAATGTTATTTCTTTTCGAGAGTATGGGGTAGCCCTGAAATTTTTTTTTTTGGAACTTGAAGCTATGGCGATCGCTTAGGTTATAAGATGGCGGCCTCCTCTGCTGAGAGGCTTTCTCATAGGATAAGGTCTGCTTCTTCGGAAAAGAGAAGAAGAACTCTTTGGTGTCGATACAACTGTTGACAAAGCCTCTGTTAGGTTCATGCTGCTGCTGTTGCTGCTCTCTCTGCTGTTTATGAAGTCTGTACTTCTCCATCCATTCTTCTTTCTCCTTCTTGAATTCCTCCTTGAAGAGCTCTTCTTTCAGGTCTTCAGTGACTTTTAGCATTCTCACATTTTCTATCTCTTCTGGCTTCGGTATCAGACTGTGTCTGACCCTATGTAAATTCACGTAGGCTTCGTTTAGCTTAGCTAGTTTGGAGCACATCTTCGTAGGAGGATGAGTTAACAATGGATGGGCAGAGTGGAAACTTCCCCGGTTCTTAAAGTCAAAGCGCGGACGTGAAGGAAAACATTACTACACGGTTTTCTAGCCGGAACGTTCAAAAAGTGTTATGGGAGGGATAGAGAGAAGTCAAAGAGCATGAATCAAGATTCCTATAGCCAAATAAACCACAAAGGCATTTTTTTCTTCAAAACACAACATTTTTTATTCATACTAACAAACAACTCTAACACACAATAATCCAACACTATAACATCAAACATTTTTTTCAAATACCAAACATTTTTTTTTCAATTCACACTCTACTTTAAACAGGGCTGACAACGTTGTGAATGAAATTGTGATTTCCACTGTCGGAAGTCATTAGGCCATTGATGGACACTACGTTTTCTAGTTAGAGACAAAAGATAAGCATACTGGTCACAAAACCATCGATGTACTTTCACATCGTTTCTAGAAGAATGACGAGCATCAAAATGAGTCACTAAATGTTCTAAAGAATAGCCCAGGCTGCAATCATGCAGAAAAAACACACACAGTACTGTCCACACACCAAGGAATATGTGCCTTGTTATTTCACATTATTGAATCGTGTGGTCTATGCATTTCTTCTCATAAAGTCAATGATATCGTCTTCCAAAGAGGGCAGTCCATAGGAATCAAAGTATTCCACACATCCTTCTTGAGGAAAGTAGACGGCTACCCAGTGGGTTCCTGGGAGATGACTGTCGTCCGTGTTGATCACATAAGCTTGATGGTTTTGAGGTGTGCAATGAGGGAGTTCATCTTTAGCACAGACGACAGGATTCCAAGAAGCAGTGTACAAACTGTGGTTCAAAAGGTAATAAAGTTCTCAGGTATCCATTTTTTGTTTTTTTTTCTTCTTCACAGGTAATGATAAGTGGTCAATTCGATCCAGACTTTTTGCTTGAAAATGTCTGACGAATAAACGGTTATTCGTTCTGTTTCCTCACTCTGATTCAGGAGAGCTTCGATGCGATGGATCTCTTGTGTGGTTAATGGTGGACAAGAATGTTCACGCAAGTCTTTATACCACTGGTGCAACACGTCTTTGTTCGAGATGAGACTCCAAGCTTCGTCCAGATACTCGTCCAATTTTTCTTCTTGACTTAACATCAGGCATTTATCGTGTTGAATTTGACTGGGATGATCGTTTTGACATCCATAACAATTTTTCTTGATCAATTCCTTAATTTTTTTCTGTCAAGACTATAGCATAACAGGAAACTAAATGTGGTTCTTGTTCTGGCCATCTAGACTTCATCATGATGACTTCTTCGTCTTTGTCTTGGGATTCTCCTTCCTCAGGGATCTTCACATTCCATGTCCAAAGAATCCCTACTATACAAACATTGATAAAAATCCTCCATGACTTCTAATAGTCTAGAATGACTTCTCTCAAACTGTTGGTTTATATCGTATTGTCCAATTCAGCATACAGGATGACGTTCACCGTATTATCTGCGCGTAGATTTTCTGCAAACTGAAATTCCACACGCATCTGGCCGGATTTTATAGGGTGGAAATGTCCCTCATCGCTGTCTTGACTTACAATTCGTTAGAGAACCGTTTTCGAAAATGGAGTTTCACTGTAACTTTCCCTTTGGAGAATGGAATATTTTGTCCCAGATCTCCTTTTATAGCAATGTTGACAGTGTCTAAATACGACTTACTGACGGGCAAATAGTGAGGATGTACAAATTCACGGTGTACGTGATAGGTGTTTGCACCTTCCTGGTCATTGTTTGTGGTACTATCCACTTTGAAAGGAATGACACGCAGTAACGGAACAGAGGTGTGTCCCACCACGTTGTACTCCACCACATCGGAATACACAAAGATCAAATTAAGTCCTTGGTTCAGTTCTACCGGGTTTCCAAAAGCTCTGTAAAAATCCATATTACTTTTGATCTTGGGGCTCATATTGTTTGCGACCATTTCTGCATGTCCGCCCAAAATTTCAAACAAACTACCATTGAACCTGAGGGACAATGTGTCCGTATCTTGAAATTTGATCACGAGACGATGAGCCACTTTATTGTACTCAATCTTCACACTTTTTTTGGCTCTGTTCAGTGCTTTGCCAAAGGCTAAGTTGAACCTGTCCGCAATAGTGTCCACCAAATGTTCACCACTAAAATAATAACCTGAAGGAATTTTCAAGGTGTAGATAATGAAGGCTGGATTGCTGGCTGGTCTTGTGTCCCCTAAAAACCCTATTTTGTTGATTTCTTCCTCCAATTGGGCATTCAGGATTTCCACCTCGAAAGTGTCTTGCTTTTCGGTGATGTTTTTGATTTGTGTTGGGTGAATGATTTCCACTAAAGCCACTTCCCAATGGGCTTCGTGATCTAACTGGATGGTCTGAGGTAATTTGACCGTGTAACAGCATAACGTGTTCTTGGGAAACACCTCCATGGAACTGTCACTGGGTAAGGTTAAGTAAAATTGGTTCTTATTGCTCATAATTCCAGAGTTTTGTGGCTCTCCGAGGCGATACTGGAAGTTAGAGGAGTGTCTCCGCCCAAAATGGGGTTGTTGTTGGAGTGGTGACTGGCACTGACACTGGACACAAGGTTCCCGTGGTTCCCGTTCGAGGAGAATTTCAGGGAGGGATTAGGAAGCAGGTAACCGATGTAACTGCTCAATACAATGGTCCACAAGTGTTTGTCTCCTTGTTGCAAACTCAAATTGGCAATGGCTGCACCGATGACACAATACACCACGAAGGTTTGGCAGAAAAAGACGATTTGCGTTTTAGGCACACGTTTTCCATACCACACCCACAAGGGTTGTGTTTGTAAATCTTGCAGAGAAGAATTGGGTGAAGGAGTGATCGCAGTAGCTGAATCTGTGTGAAAGGGCATGATGGTCACTTCTTTTTATAGTGCGAAGCGTCGATGCAAGAATGAAAACTGGGTGGATATCCTTTCCAACGTACTTTGACTTCTTTGACACGTCGTTTGCCCACTTTACGGTTTCTGCGTTTGACAATGCCTTTGATGTCGTACACGTCGTCTTTTTTGGTGACACGACTTGATTTGAAATAAGTACGGGCTAGCGTTTTGTTGAGTACTTAACACCCATGGCTGTCTTTTTGAGCACCTTTTTCCTCCTTTACCACGCTCGGACAGAAATATGAGTGTGTGGTGAGACTATTCCCACTCATGTTTAAAGCCTTTCAGTCAGGTTGTTAAGGACTAGTTAGTCCTACACCTGAGTGGCTAAATTTAAAAGTAGTCTGTGAGTACATAAAAGCCTGGGAGATGAGGCTCTCTTTCCTTCCCTAGGAGTAATTAAAAATCACGCGGTGCGTTATTAAACCAGTGATATATGCTCCATTAGGGCGAAAATCACTTTAATTCAAGTAAGCAAGCAAGCAAGTTCGGGTACCGTCTCTAGCACTCTTGATGACACCAACTGTCTGGGTTATTTTCTTTCTTGCAAGTCCCTATGTTCCACTTCTGTTTGTGATAATAACTTGTGATACTTCACATTTTCTAAAGTGGAAATCTTTACAAGCCGTACAAAATACAAAACTTATATGACTTTGGCTTTTGACACTTGCACAGACTCTTCACTTTATAAGTATCACGAGAAAATTGTATATCCCATTTTTACCATTTTCAAAAACACGCACACACTTGCAGCTTGACCAGAAATATGTACATCTTGTTTTGTGGATAAGTCACAGACAAGTCCAAGTCCATAGGTGGTTATGAACGTTAGGAATATCCCCTCATTTTTTCAGAAATATCAAAGCTTGTATGTGCATTTTCCCTTTTCCACCTATATTAGTGCTTAGATTTGTTCCAAAAAAAGAAAAAAAGAAACGAAACAATTTTGAAGAAAAAAAACAACTGAATTTTGAATTCAGGTTTCTCTCTGTTTATAATTTTTTTTCAAGTTGATGGTGCATGACAGAGTACATTCGCCTACCTTTCCAAAGTGAGAGACATTTCTTCACATGTCACTGCCTTTGTTAAATTCGGTTTCATTGGTTAGTTATCGTTAATCTTTAATTTTTTGATACATTTCTTTTTGATAGAAGATTTAAGGCTTTCTAGTGTTGTAACGGCATTTATGTTGTTTAGTCTGTTGATGAAATTATCTATAGCAAAGTGCTTAAGATTTTTTCAGGTTTTTTATTATTTCAAGCCCTACAAAAGGAGACCAAGTTTGTTTTCAAAGAGGATTGAAACTCTAAATTACACGGACGTGAAGGAAAACATCGTTATGTTCATTCTAATCATGCTTGCCGTATCTCTTTGTGTTTTAGAGGTCATATTTCTTCTTAAGTAAATACACGCATCAATAGACAGACAGATTGGGTCATCATCCTTGAGTTTCACTGTACTTTCGGTTCTTTACTTCATACAAACCCCAAATTTATTAGTTTGAAAAAAAAGATAACATGCCCCTCAGTACTGTAACACGTCTGTTCTGACTCTACCGATGTGAGTGTGAGTGTTTATGTTAAAATGTTTAAGTGAGATTTAAAAAAAATGGTCAGCTTGAAAACGCGAACCAATACTGTGACGCTCAGTCTTTTGATGTGCTAAGAAGAAATGGTACAACACACACACACAAAGAGGGCTTGTAAGTTCACATTTCAGTCTGTCTGCACTGTAATGGTAACAACGCAAGAACATAGGGATTATTATGCCACACAGTCCTAGAACAAAACAATGCATCACCCGTTGTAAGCCATTTCATTGGCTATACTTATTTTCTTACCGCGTTCACTTCGAATTGACTTGAGCAGCTATTCACACAGTGACGAGAATGGCCATGCTTTACTGGGTCTATCCTATAGGCGATTTATATAAAAAAATATTTTAAAAAATTAAACTAATGCACGAACAATGGTTCCATGGGCGACCATTGTCCGTCTTATTGCAAAATACATCAACATTTAATTTAACCGTGCAGATCGCTAGAACAAACCTCTGATCATATACATTTTGAAAAGTGTTGTGTGACACGGATCGCCATTGTCGCTTGGTGTCTGCTTTCTTCTTCGAAAAGAGATCGTTTCGTCTTGATTATAAAAATTTAATTTGACTAAGTTTTACGCACTACTTGAACTCATACATTTCACGTTGTAGGTGTAAGCCGTCGTTTTCAGTTTTCTGGAAGTTCGTTTTTGCGTTTCTCGGATGTGATACTATTTTTTTATGGACCGAACGAAATTTCTTTTGGCGTGAATCAGGACTCGTGGTTTTGTGGCAGAAATGGAGAGCATTGATTAAAGCCCAGTTATGTCGTCTTCGAAATCGCTGACACGGATTTGAACTAACACTTCAGGTTTTGTGTGAGGCGATACGGTACATCATTGCCTTTTACTTCCTCAATGAAATCGTTTCATCTTATTGCAAAATTACATTTGACTAGGTTTCATACGCAGCAGGTCTCTGTATATAAGGAGAGTGTCTTAGCGTCAGAGTATTCATTTCGCTCTCAAACGATCAAAGATGGAAGAGTCAGCACAGATCGACCTGCTGGTCAAATATTTGCTAAAAGTCATACGAAAGCATAATTCACATGCGAAAGTGGCAACAAAACTTACTCTTTTGGTCGTTGATTTGATAAGAGTCATACGAAAGTGTGTAAGTGCTAATGAAGTTTGCTATATCTGCAAAGGTAAATGGGTATTTGTCTCCAGAATACCTGCTTCGTCTAAGAAAGAGAGACAAAAGTCAAGATACCTAATATCGTTGTCAGGAGAAAGGACACTGGAATTCAGAGTGCCCTACGAGAAAAGAGAATAAACAAAAACAAGACGAAACAGAGAAGAGGGATTCAGAAGAAGAAGAAATTGAAGATGATGAAGAACTTGTGCCAGTAAAGACATGGAAATGGAAAAATTGACAATGTGAGCCGATGCGTTGGTCCTGATGTGAAATTTCATACTACCTTCTAAAAGAGAATAGACCAGAAAGAACACGTAAGTGTCTCTTGGTCTTGACATTGTATAATAAGGATGGCGTGTTTTGTTTTCTACTCACACTTTATGAAATTGTGCCCTTTCACCTATCTCTATCCCTCTGGATCATGTTTTAG